>LPNX010660342.1:52857-132204 GCA_001517045.1 Pseudotsuga menziesii | reverse complement strand
TCTCTCTCTCTCTCTCTCTCTCTCTCTCTCTCCCCACCCATGCCTCTTCCTTGTAACTCTTACTAACCCATTTTCTCACTCTCTCTCACTCCCCAACTCATCCAACTACACCTACCCCCACCCCCTATATATTACCCAACCCCCTAACACACCACCACCCCATTGGTTCTCTCTCTCTCTCTCTCACACACACACACACACACATCCCTATGTCTTCCTCTACCACTAAGACCCCCCTCCTCTCTCTCTCTCTCTCACACACACACATGTACATACCTAAGAGTTTTAATAAGATTTAGGTGGAAGAGAGGGGGTTGTGTTAAGGGGTTAAGGCTTGGAGAATGTGCGCTAATGCATATTAAACCTTTAATGATCCCTTAGCCATGGAACCACGTTCTTAAAATGCATTTAAATGTTACTAGAACAAAATGCATACATCGTACAGTTGAAAAAATTGCATACACATTTTTTTATCATAACGCGTACGTGTTTTGTGTCTATATAGATAGCAGTAGTCCCTATCTGAGATATAATTTAACATGTTTCAAGGAAAATATAGCTCGTGTGTAATTTTTGTTTCTAGACAGTGCATTCACTCTCTCCATTACAAGAACAACACATAAATTCTTGATTGCATTCACCATATCCATCACAAGTGTATAAGGATTGATTGGAGCACCAAAGACATTCGATAAGGTTCATGAATTCAATAGAAAAACACCATAAACTATCTCCAATCCTTCACCATTAATTTTCTTACAATTGAGGAGAAACAAAGGAAATATTTCATTGATCATTGCAGTGGAGTATCTAGACACAATTGAGCAACAAAATATCAAGCTTGGTGAATCTCCCATTGAGGAGCACCATAGAGCATCTCCACCATTGTTTTTCTTGCAATAGACGATAATCAAAGGAAATATTTCATTGGTCATTGTGGTGTAGTTTCTAGACACAATTGAGTAATAAAAATATCAATCTTGGTGAATCTCCCATTGAGGAGCACCATAAAGCATCCCCGCCATTATTTTTATTACTATTGAGGAGCTTCAAAGACAATATTTCATTGATCAATGTGGTGGAGTATCTAGAAGCATTTGAGCAAGAAATATATCAAACTTGGAGAATCAGTTATTGAGGGGCACCATAGAGCATCTCCACCATTAGTTTTCTTGCAATTGAGGAGCATCAAAGGAAATATTTCTCATTGATCATTGTGGTAGAGTATAGACACAATTGGGTAAGAAAAATACTAGTCTTGGAGAATCTCCAATTAAGGAGAACCATGGATCATTGATCACTGTGGCGATGGGAAATCCACACAATTGAGCAAGAAAATTGGCAAGGAAGAATATGCCCAATGAAGTCCTTGAAAAAATTAGGGAAAATAAATGAAATGAAATGACAAATCAAAGATGCACTATGGACACTCAACCAATTCCAATTGTAGAGGATGACATAGTTCTTCCTACCAATCCACAGAAAGAAAGATAGAAGCATTCACTTGAGGGGCCTTTAATTTCCACACCAGTTGCAGAACAAGCACCACGTGGCACTAATTAAGGAGTAAAATGTAGGTGTGCATGAAGGCCATAAGAAACCTTTGTTGATTTACTCAAATGTGGGTATACAAGTGACAAAGTTATAGAAGTGTTTCATGGATAACTTATGCTTGAACAAGACAATGTATTTGAGACCATCCAAGAGGATTTCCAGTTTCCACCATCTGGTGGATAGCAAGAGATAAAAGGACATGAATCTCATGTTGAAATTCCAGACCGACCAAGTGATATGGTACATGGTACAATTCCAACCTCCCTACCTCCATTAGTAACTTCAAGCTGAAGAACTCTGAAACGTATACAAATCGATGAGTCTCCTTGGTTCGCTTGACAGTACACTTTCTAAATGCAGTATTGCATATCAAACTCAAATATTTTTTACCTATTTTGATTCTAAATGCGATGGAGACAAATGTAAATTATTTTTATCATTATTAAAATCTAGGTGTATGACTGTTGTTAGGAGAAACTTAAGGATAAAGCTCATAAACAGTTCTAAACCAAGTTCTTATATTATTGGAAGTTTAGTAGATACATTTAGTATAATTGGAAAAAAATATTGTTCAGAGGATTGCAATGCGGCTCACCATCTATTGTCACAATCAATCATGAACAAAAGCACTAGGACCCTTCATCTTCTTAAGGTTACATCCAAAATTGTTAATTTGGGCATCAAAACACTCTGTAGGTATTATGTTATAATAGAACAACTTGACTTTGGTCATACAAATGTCTGGGACTTCATTGGAAGGTTGCCATGCTTTGATATGGAGCTCATTGGTGCGGTAAAGGGACTAGTGCAAGATTTTTTTCATGACAACACTAGACCTTCTTCCAACCAAAAATATATACTAAAATTAAGAAGGGGCTAGAGGGATCATGAGCCCCACATTAAACATTTTCTTGACATGAAACAAAAAAAATTATATAATAGATTAAGGAATGAACATAATGAACTTATCTTGGGACAAAGATCCTTTGAGAAATGAAAACCATGGTATGTTAAAATAAACACAACTCGTATCACATGTTGTTGTTGATACCACATTGAGTACGATTATTATTATGACACATATATACATATATTGTTTATGTTGCATAGCGACTTATGCAGGAATGCTCAACTACATTGCCTTTGACAACATATAGATACTTTATCCATAGTATTTTGTGTAGAAGGACATAAGGTTGCATATTTTTATCAAAAACCTTGTGTAGATGGGACATGCTCAGGGTGCAAAGGAATGTCATTATTGGACAAATGCATACATGTGACTGATGATATGTCACATATGATATCAATGGAGGGAATTAATGAAAACAAGTACAATTGGTCACTTCTGAATTTAGTAATGAGTTCTTGAATACTATTGTTTTCTCCAGTTTGCAATTTTATATATAACAATCTATCAATCTGTCTCTTTAATATTGACATTGCAATTTCATATTTAACAATATATTGATATATGTATTTATTGTTGATGTACCATGTATGAGCGTCCGACTTCATGGGGGATTCTTTGAAAAGACATAACAGTATCTAAAGCATGTACATGTGGCTCGTTGGAAAGATGAGCAGTTTAGAACATGCAAGGATACATTTCTTATTGGGACTATCTTATCAATGGTTGATTTTGTGGAAAAATACACTCTTCATCCACAAAAAAAGATTCATAATCAATATTATCACTCAAACCAAGTCAATATAATGGTCCATATCACCTATAAACATGGGGAAGATAGTACTAAAGACATAAGGGTTATATTGAAGGAGTATCATTTCTACATAAGTGATGACAAGCGTCACGAATTGGATTTTGTACAACACAACTTTTAGTTGTTGTACAATCACTTGAAGGATAATAGTATACTAACGAAAGAAAATTGGATTTGGTCTAATGGTTGTGTGGGGAATTTCAAAATTTCCCTTGTCTTCCAATGGTTGTGTATGCTCCACAAGAGGCATAAGGTGCCACATGTTTGGAACTATTTTGAGACCAGACACATAAAAGGGGAACATCATGGAGCAAGTGTGTGCATCAAGACTGCATTACGTAGGCAAGAAATGAAGTTCCCAATTGTTTCACTCATACGAGATGCAAAGACCATTGTTGAATGGTGTTCTTTAGTAATGGGGGAGGCAGAAATAAGGAAAGAATACCAATCAACTCGAAAAGCACATGTACATAGATATTTTTGGGAGGTGGTCGATGTAGGTCGATCACACCTATATGAGTGCAAGACCATCTAAGGAACTCATGCATTGCATTCAGTTAGAACGTTAGACATTGATATAGTTGAAATGTGGAGAAGGAAACTCTCTTGTTTATGTTCTCCATGTAATAGTGGTGAATGAGACAACTGTGAATCCATATATTGGGTTAACAGTTGGGATCATGTATCACTCTCAATTGGTAAACGTATAATTGTAGAATTATCCCAGTTGGAGGAGGGTCAATCAAGTATTTCACTAGACTATGAGCGCAAATCAAATATCATACAACCAGGTTCGACTAATATCTTGATAATTTTGAA
This sequence comes from Pseudotsuga menziesii, assembly GCA_001517045.1. NCBI lineage: Eukaryota > Viridiplantae > Streptophyta > Pinopsida > Pinales > Pinaceae > Pseudotsuga > Pseudotsuga menziesii. The sequence goes on along the minus strand of LPNX010660342.1, from coordinate 128,107 downwards.
ATGTTTAATGACCAGTTGTGCTTATTTAGTTGACTCTTGTGTTGGTAATTTATTTTATGCATGGCACGTATATGCAGTGGTTTCCCCGAGAGGTAATGAATAGGGAACTGACTATTGGCTAACACGTTGCTTAGATGGGAAGCAGACCCTCAATGTATCATTAAGGGACTCCGAGGGAAATTATTTTCTAATTGGGTTGATTGTTATCAAAGGAGAATATTTGACACATGTTTCCTATGCACCAAAAAAAGGTTATGTATTTGAAGATTATAGACCAGGTTATTTTGTATACCATTATACAAAATTAGTTATTGGCACAAACCTCCAGCTAAAAACAATTCCAAGGAAGAACTCGTGAAATTTAGATACTTCTTGCCTTACTTCGAGCATGAGAGGTTAAAGGAATACTATTGTTATTAGAGGTGATCTTGATGGTTTAGTCGAATGACCACATGTATGTAGTCAGGTATGTGGTATGCATGGTATTTGTGTACTATGTTATAAGTATGTGGTGTACATGTACATGTCATGATTTTGTTTCATGGTCTCATTGATTATTGACATTAATATTTTGACTATTGCATCCAAACATTGACAGATTGATAGATTAATAAATTGCATAGACTTATATAACTTGATAAATTGCACAAGATTCATCATGGATTTGTTTTATTGTATTAATACTTACATGAATCATGTATTCTAGCCCAATAAACCTAATTTAGAATCCTAGAAACCAAATCTACAAACCTAGAAACTTGATCTATCCCTTGAAACCCTTGAAACCTAATGAAATTTCCTAATGCAAATGTTAAAATAAGATCAAATGAAATTTCCCCATTGAGAAATATATACTATCAAATCCTCACACATTTACATCTTTACAATGTCATCATAGGACTTGTAGAATCCCTAACTTGTACTTGTAAACCATAACTTGTAGACTAGCTCCTAGTTCGCAATCTAACTTAGTTTGTAGTATAGGCTCTAGTTTGTAGAATCCCTAGGATGACGAATCTCTTTATTTTCAAATGCAATGTCCCCAGTGAGTAATGTTAACTGTTGGTTGTGGAGCCTGATCTTCCATATCCAGAGATATTATTGATCAGATGGGTTTGTACCCCAGGTTTACTGTACACTCATCCCAGACGGGGGGTGCAGGTGGACATTGTCCCCCCGCGGCGGTCCAGGAGGCTAGCAGGCCCCCAAAGGAAATTGTTGGGATGTGTGTTGACCAACAGTTTTGCGAACCCATGGTGTTGGCTTAACCGTAGTATTTTCCCATGGTATTTCCCTATAAAAGAAAGCATTGTAAAAAAAACCATGTATTGTATTGTAGCATTGTAAACAATCTCTGTGATTGTGTGAAAGAGATTGTGAGAGTGTGAAGAGGAAGTGCAACGGTGTTGCTGCAGGTTGTATCCCTTTATCTTTCTGGACGGTAATAAAAGGACTGGCAATTTCTGTGTGGACGTAGCCCATCTTTTAGGTGAACCACGTTATATATGTGTCTCTCTGTAATGTGTTTAATGTGTTTTTCATCTTGTTTAATGATTTAACTGTATAACTTTTATTGTTCCGTGGTCATGTTTTCTAACATTAAATAAACATGATTTTGAAACAGCTCGAATATTTCACAGCTAACTTCCAAATATTTAGAAACCCTGGTCTATATCCTAAACCCTAGTTTCTATTCTAAAAACCCATTGGGGGGACAAATTCCACAAAACCCACCATGAAAGTTCATTTAAATCCAAATCATTATGCACAAATATGCACAAGAGTCCAAAAAACTTCATGTTGCAACTATATATGCATGCCAAATAAATTCACTATACATATATATTCATGTGCATCCATTTGTGTCTAAACCATTGTGCTACAAATATGCACCAGAGTCCAAGAAACCCTTGTTTTAATTCTAAACCTTAGAAACCCTAGTTTGTAGTCCCCTCCTCTAGGATATGGCCCTTTCCTCTACCTTGAATCTTGAAGTTGGTCCTCCAAGGACATTAGTCAACACCCTAAGTTTTCATGAAACTTCCTAATGCAAGTGTTAAAATAAGGTATAAAAACCTTCTCATGCTTAATAACCCTAGACAATCCAAACCTAGAAATCCTAGCTTACAAACCCTATAGCCAATCCTAGAAACCCTAATTTGTACCCTAAACACTAGTTTGAATTATAAACCCAAAACCCTAGTTTGTAGCCTAGAGCCTAGTTTGTGTTCAAAATCCTAGAGATCCTAGTTTGTAGACACTAACTATCATTGACTGGAATTACTAATATAATTTATTCAATGTTGCCATTGACTAGTATCTAATATCAAACATTCAAACCATTACAACTTTTCCCTAGGTCCAATTTGGCATCTGTCGCAAAATGGATACAAGGAGATACTTGCAAATAGACGTAGAACAAAAATTGTGGATCGAATCGATGAACCGTAAACTCCGTTGGATTCAAGACATCAGTATAGTGCCAGGGGTGCGTATCAATATATGTTGCATTCAAAAAACATAATTGACATGAAGATTTTAAAAGAACATGGCATAGGTCATCATGAGTGAACACTTACATCTAGCAACTGTACATTTGCATGGGATGTATGGCCTTCAATTGCATCATTTAAAGGGAATATACTAGTGTTTAAAAGGGGAATGTAACAATTTAGAATCTTCTGATCTCAAGCCTTTGTTTTCTATGGAATCTTAAATATGGATTGCTTATACTTGACAACCCTTCCCTAAAATATTGCTTATTTGCAATGCTAAAATATACCTCACTAATACTAGATGGAGAATACCTCTCACTTATCTTGGAATTCGCTTTTAATCCACACATTCCAATACTTTTTTTATTATTATAGAAGTGTACTTTGGCATCAAGCAATCTAAAAATGGCATGTCTCACTATTTTTAATTCATTCATTCAATAGGCAACATTTGCCTATGGCATGGCTCCATATAGATGGTTTTTTTATAAATGAAAACAAGAAGATCAAACACTAGAATTCAATTTATGGATAAATTAGGAGACTCACCAGATTGAATATTTAGAGTTAAGAGAAACTTGCCAAGATGACATAAATATTTGAGGTTTGGAAAAGTTGACTCAAAATTGGCAAAGAGGTCAAAAAAATTTGTGGGTGGTCTTTAGTGCTAACAGTATCATGGACCTACTTGTGGTTATTTTTTGGACATAAATAATATTATCTTATATTTTATCCACATGTATACTTCACTCATCAATGTGTCTCTTTCTCACTATTCCATATTTATTAAATTTATTTTATTTGATGATTACTATCTTAAGATTTTTTTCTCTTCCCCTTTTTTAATAATTCCTTCGATTGCCTAATACCAACTCCATGGTTGCACCCACACTCACTTAGGTTTTATCCTTAGGATTAATGGTAGCTGTCCTAGGTTATCACCACCGCACACGTGAAGTTTTAACAAGGTTAACTAGCATTAAAGATATAATATATCTCTCAGATGTTATCATATCACATAAATAGCAAAGATGGAAACCCATTTCTACTCATGGATGTCCCTATATTTGATTGGCACTCTCACATGTCTCAATCACCTTGTAACAAATATGTTCCCAATGGGTCATTGTTCATTTTCTCAGAGTTTGGTAAGGAATTTGTATCATGCGTACTCATCAATTGTGTCTCTTAAGTAGTACCAATTCAAAGTGATGATTTATTACAAAAAAAGCAATAAAAGTAAATCTACATTTTGAGATGTCATATTATGATGAAACCCCATGTTGTGCTACCTTTGTAGTTCATTTCCAATCTATGGGATGAGTATTATCAACAATATATTATCCCTATATTTTTACTAACTTTGGAATTTTAATTATTTTAAGAGAATAAGGTATATGCTCATGTTGGTGCATATTTTGAGTACCTAAATGATGGAATACCTATATAAAAACTTAGTATACTTGTAGAGTACAACTAGTGAGCGACAGACTCCCCATGTTATTAAAAGTAGGGCGTAGGCCTTGTAAAAATAGTAATATCGGAGATGTTCAGATGGCCCTATAGATAGTAGGGTTTTGGATATTCAGAATAGAACAAAAATGTCATTATACATTAAGTTTACAGTGTTCAAAATGAATAAAATCAATCTACAATCAATATTGGTGTATAACACTATTTTTAAATAAGGTACAGAGTAAGGTAAAACTAAAAATGAGCCAGGGTTTTAAATAAATCCCACCTATGTTTAGGGAACACGTTACACCCCTACATGATCCATGAAATGTCTCTGAAAGTTAGAAGTGCATCTATAGCATGCACAATGTCTTAATCCATGCGCATTTTCTCTTTCTGGAAAATGCATGTATGTCGTTGCTTTGTGTAATGTTACCATATTTTTTCAACATGGGTTATGTTATTCAATACAAAATGATTACTATGTGAATTTTCATGCCTAATATTTTTGGCTCCTTCTCATCATAGAGTATGGTCGTTGGAAAAAGAATTACAAGGATAGGACCCTCCTTGTGAATGCTTCCCATCATTTCTATGGAGATACCAATTGAGTCTTCTTATGTATCCACTTGCAATGTATTATGGTGTGCATATACACTAAAACTTCCATACCTCCAATCTTTCATTGTTATAAGATTCCTACATTTGGTGAATTCCTAAATGGAAAATTAGCGAGGGTTTTAAATTAGGCCCACCCAAATCAACAATCACGTTGATCAATCCTACGGATTGAACCTGTTTAAACACCCACAAATGGTTTCCTTAATATTGTACATAGGAGCATGACCATCATTGACATGTTTTCGTTCAACTTGCAAATAAAAGGACATGAGAATCACCAGTTTGTGGTTTTTAAAGGTCCAATGGGTAAACTCAAGATGGAATTACGTGAAGGGAAGCTAGGATGGGAATAGATACCAAGTGAGATAGTGGTGGGTAAGCTATTGATAACGGGTCTTTATATTACATTCTAGATACCTCTGATTCTCTTGTTACTGGTGGGATAATTTTCGATCGATTCAGATGGGAAAGAGAGAAACTAGTCTAAGCCTAGTATTGGCTAGGTTTTCCATAGCCAATGAGAAATAGCTATTAAATGAAAAAAAAATTTGCAGCTAGAATTTAAAGGAAATGTGGACACATACTGAATATGTTGCCACTCCTAATACTGCTCTTTCTCCTCGTTTTCCAATTGAAACCCCCTGTTCTTCATCCTACTCATGCTTGTGCAATGGAAACCCATACAGTGTTATTTAATGTCGGTTAAGTCCAAATTGAAGTCCACATTACTGCCAACAATGACACCACATTAAAAACTATACCATTAGACTAAATCAGATGCGGAGGAGGTGCACTTTACCCTCGACAAAATGGAGAAACACCCTATCGATAAGTGCTGAAATATCATTTCATCGGTGCCCTTTGAACTACATTTATCGTCACACAAGAACAATGGCACCACATTACAAACCATACCGCATGCTTGAATCATATGCATAGGAGGTTTACTTTTCCTTCAACAAAATGGAGAAACGCCCTATCGATCAGTGTTGGAATATCATTTCATCGCTTCCCTTTGAACTACATCGTTCATCACAAAACAACATTTTAGTGAAAAAATATAACCTTTTGATGTTTTAAAGTTCTATTATAAATACACTCCAATAACCTTTTGAAATTTTATCAATTTTTATTTCAATTAATACCCTCCAATATTAATTTTTTTATTAAAGAATTTAATTTTCAATTAAAAGATATTTTTATTGAGGACTTTAATTTCCAATGAAAAGATAACAATATAATCATTTAACCATGAGTTTTTCGTTGATCATGTGATTTTTAGATTAAGGGTGGAACAAAACAAACTAATAACAATGACACATACAACTAAAAAATAATATGTGTGAGCATTATGCATCCAAACTACATTGAGTGATAAATTTAAGAAACAAACAAAGCAGGGAACCTAGGATCCTTTCTGAAGTTTAATGTCAGGCGACATGTAATGTAACATACAAAATTTTGCATGGTTAACATGTTCTGTCAATGTTTAATTGAAATTGTGACATTTTAATTTTCAATTAAAATATATGTTTTTATTAATGAATTTAATTTCCAATTGGGGAGGCAGATGCGAGTGGCATTATTTTCGATCCTGAAGGAAATATAGTCTCGACTTATGCCTGGGGTCTTGGACGAAAAACCAACAATGAAGTTGAGTGGCTAGCACTTCTCTTTGGATTGGATCTGGTTAAGCAAAACAAGATCTCCAAAGTTACAGTCATGGGATATTCTAAACAAGTGATACATAAAACGATCTATGGATACAATAAAGGAGGAGTCCAAATTCGAAGAATCTACGAGCGAATCTAGAAAACCTCTATAAATTTTCAAACCTCCTTTTATCACATCCTCAGAAGCAATAATACTGAAGCAAATAACTTAGCCAATCAAGGAGCTAAACTAAAAGTTGGATTATCTAGGGTTAATGGTAACTTAAAAAACTTAAGTTATGTCCCCTAGGAATATAAGCAACGAAGGGTGGGTTCAAAGGGGGCTCAAGGGTGGAGTAAGTTACGTCCCTAACGCCCTAACTTTCGAAAATTTTAATAACCTTGGCATTTGGGTGGAAGTCTCCAAATCCTCGGTAATCCTACATTTGGAAGGCAACATGCTTCCCTGCGTCCAGCTGGCTCCCATGCAATTTCGGCGTCGTAGCCCATGTGAAGGGATTTATTGAAAATCCTTTCATTCTCAGGTTGATTAGAGTCTCTGCACAAGCCATGGAAGACGCAATCAACGAGTCCCCTCCAACTCTGTTACCTGGCCATTGTGCAACGAATGTTTCTCCACCTGCAGTGAATGTTTCTCCACCTGTAGATTCTTTGCAATCATTATCTCTTGGATTCTTCAACATATAAGATGAGGAAATTTCACCCGACATCCAGGCGGCTCAGTCATTTCGCTCTGAGCACACGGGATTGTCTTCACGGGCAGCAATGGAAAACAACGACAGGGAGGTTACTCTAAATGACCTATAGGCTTCCTTAAGGGACATCAAGAAACACATTCTTTGGCTCAATGATATCGTGAATAGGGGGTTACCAAAAGGATTTCAACTGTAGAAGAGGTGAAATGGATGGCGAGGCAAATGGGAAACCACGATGCTAGAATTGAAGATAATCACAGAGATTTATATGAGATTATGGGGACCATTGGTATCATGAAGGAAGATTTACAAAATTTGGTTAACATGAACCAGGTCAACCACTGCCAATACTCACCTACAAGAGACCATCCAATGGAGGAGACTTCAGTAGCGTAACCAGTTAATTCCCCAGGGGAAAAGCAACAAAAGTAGCATAAGTTTAAATGGTATTTTATGTTTTTTCTGTAGTTTGATTTTAGGTGTCTATGTCCGTATATACCCTTTGAAGGGTGACATAAGTCTTTTAAGGCACAGTAGTAAGTTTATGTTAATAGTTTCTAGTACAAATAGTTCAAGCCTTTTGGGGATAGACAAAATGAATTGCAAGTCTTTGACCTTTTTGTATGCTTGGTTGTTTGCAACCTTTTTATATAATACAATATTTTCCTGGTTCCTGTTAAAAAATGAATTTAATTTCCAATTAGAAGATAGAAAAACTCATTTAGCCATGTTTTTCATTGATCAAACTAACCTACTAACAATGATGCAAACAACTCAAAAGTAACATGTGCCAACATTGTGAATTTGAAGTACATTAAGTGATAAACCTAGGAAACAAACAAAAGGTGAAACCTATAATCCTTTGTGTTTACACTGGATTTTGTACCTAGAATACAAAAGTGCAAAGTCCAGACAATTTTGAATGACTTAGGTATATGACTAGATTTTAATTTCTATAAAATTTTGGGGGAAAAGCCAGGATCAATAATTTAGGCTTACAATGATCAATCAACAGTTATAACCATATAATGAATAAGTAATGTAAAAGACTAGGAGTACATATCATGTCAAGAACATAACCCTACTTCAGATCTTAATAATCAATCAAATCCATGAACAAAAATATTTTCTGGACATGAAAGCATAGTAAATGTCAGCTTATTCATGAGTATCCTAAGGTAAATTTTTTTATCAAAGAACTGATTCATAAACATGGTAATCACATTGAATATTAACATTTACCATGATAATGGATAAAATAGGCTCATCTGAAATACAATGTCATTCCAAAACAATCTTCAAGTTACTTATAAAAGATGAAAACATGCCTGATACAAATGATGATGTCATGTGGCCTAATCTCCCAAAATGAATTTCCCAATCTATTTCTATCTTCTCTTTTCATACTTATACAAAAAAAATTAAAGTAGAAATTTTAAGATCCAAACTTTAAGGATCGAATAGACTTAAAATAGAAAAGAGATATCACATCAACTATTTACATATTAACTAGTTTGACTCATAAAACATAAATCTGCCACCTACACCTATTTATCATTAATATTTGACAGATGTTGGTGATGATGAATCATCCTAGAAATTCTAGAAACATTACCTTCATCTTGAATAGTCCAAATGGATATTTATTTGAATCAAAACACGAACAATCATATTTTCCTTGTTGCCTCTGCCAACATTGTAAGCCCATTTAATGCATGAGACCTCTTCTGCAACTGAGTGTACTATGCATCCATCGTTTGAATTTTTCCTTGGAGTTATTTATTTTGGCTAATAAGTTCTTCATTTTGATGTTGCGTAAGGTTATTTCATCTCAACACTTCTTTTGAGGTTGTTATTAGCTCTTGGTAATTGGCATTAGTTTCCTCTATATATTCTCTCAACCTCCTATTTTCCAGCATCAATTGATCATTTGAATCATTTAGGTGTCCATTTTGAGCTTTATAGCACTGTAATTAGTTTTTAAGAACCTCAAATTCTGATAATGTCTCCATGGATGTTTAATGTGCAGGGATTTCTTGCTATTCTAATTCTTCCATGTTTGGGTAGTTTGAACACATGCCCATTTCAAATTCAAATATTTTTTGCTTACCTTTATCTTTATGACCTTCCTCATGAAATTATGAAATATGCTTTAGTTCTTTTTCAATGTCCTCTAGGTTTTGATCCACTATGTGGTGTTCTATATCTGCAATTTGTGTATATTCATCACTCAAAAAATCTTCCACAATAGTTACTACATCTTTTTGGAATTTGGAATCAAGAATAATGTTTCATATTCATCCTCAATTTATTTTTGGGCCTAGTCCTTTGTCTCCAATTTGTTCCTCGAAACTCTGAAACAGGAGTATCTACATTTATTTTCCTGGAAGAAAGTTCCTGGATAATACCACCTTTCTCTTCTACATCCCTGGGAGTATCTTGAGCAGTAATCTCTTCATTTTGTAATTTGATGAACATTTTATTTTGTGCCTCCTTTTGAATGGGTTCTGAAACAAGATTATCTTTTGCATTAAATTCATTCTCTGGTTGCTTATTTTCTTGTTCAACCTTCCTTTTCCACCCCTTTTAATATTTACCCCTAATTTTCCTCTTCGCTTCTTTGCCATTAACATGTACCTTGCTATCATTTTTGGTTTTGGGCATCTCTAGTTCAAAACCTAACAAGAACAAACAATTATGCCAAGATCGATCGTGCTTCCTTAACTCAGTCACTATTAACAATTTAACTAGCTCATGGTGGAAAATAGAATGACTTGTATGATCAAGATGAGTTTTAACCCTCGTAGCCATCTTCTCAAGGCTTTTAAACAAGTAATAGGGTAAATTTAAATTATTGTCCATTTCGATGCAAAATAAAACTTAAATGATACCTCAAAATAGTAGGAAATCGGCCTTCGAAGGTAATGTAACAATGTACAATGCTAAGCACATCCCTCCACTCCTGCTTGATAAATTACTAAGATGAATACCCTTGCTCCAATCTAAATTTGCATAACAAAGAAACAAATACATACTTAAATCAACTTTGAATAGATGCTTTTTGAACCATTGTTCACCTTCAATGGGCAGCCTAGTTGCTTCTGCAATCAATTCCTCATTTACTTCGAATTTTAGGGTTAGAAAACCCATAGATGAATTTGTGTAATTCTTGGCAAAATATTTCGTTACTTCAACATTATAACCCTTGACTCTTTCAAAAAAGAAAACCATCCCGCATCCACCAGCATTTTAGCACATTTGGTAAATTCTTCGGCCCATTTCATATTCATCGGCTCGAGCTTGAAAAGGTTATCACTATTCTTCTTTCATTTTGACACATTTTGACAACTATCGAGCCCTAATAGATCATATGCCTATGGAACAACACGAATTCAAGTCTAAACAGGTGTTTCGATATGGAGTGGCTAACAAAACCAAGAAATCAAGTTACATTAAATGAGAATGCGAGGATAAACTAAATTCAATGCATTGGGTTCAATGAACTCCATCATATCTTGAGCAACTAGTACATGAGCTCTGTCAATAATTATGAATAGACACTCCTTCATACAAAACACGCCCGATCTAGGACAAGTGGCATACCCTTACTTTAATGATTTGACAATCCAACAATGCCATTTTGCAAAATCTTCATGTATTTTGTTGTCAGAATGCACTATATTATATATGGTAATCATAATGCACAAATTTTCAAAATTGAGTTAATTTGGCATATAACATCATACTTGTAAATATCATATGGAATAATTAATGAATATGAGCCATGCTTTATCACATTTATCATAAAAATGCATAAAGATAATAACAAAATTACTGGGCAAGCAATAAATTATAACCTAAGGAACATAATTAAATTCTAGGAAATATTACCTTCTAAGTAAAACCTAAGGTAAAACTATGATACTACTCCAGTGCTAACATCTAGCTTTGACTAGGGATGATTCTTTCCTTGTGAGGCTTCAAGAACGTATTGACCAGGTGCCTTAAACTAAACTCAAAATCTACTAGAATTATACCCTCTGTAATTTAAACTGAATATCAAATGTCCCCTTTTTGTAAATTTTAAACAAGTAATTGGGTAAACTCAAATGGTAATTTAACCAAGTCCCTTGAATATCAAAAGGATTTTAAACAAGTAAGTAGGGTAAACTCATTTGAAATTTAGGGTATTAAAGTGAATATCAAAAGGATTTTAAAGAAGTAATAGGGTAAACTCAAATGGTAATTTAAACTGAATATCAAATGTCCCCTTTTTGGAAATTTTATCAAAATACCAATTCTTCAATCATTTCACAATGTACTCAACTACAACTTCTTACAACTCTAGTTAAATGGATTCAATTGATCCAAAAATTCCTCCAATTGCTTTCAAACTTAGTGAGGAAGGTCCTCAGAGGTGATGGGACATATGAGCACATCTATCAGACATATAATTAACTGATATACCCAACCATGGTCTGCAATTTTCAAGGGAAGAAGTTTCGGGACAAGACTAGTCAATTTGGGAGGTGGAAACCCCCCTTGGGTCCTGGAACAAATCTCTTCCAAGCATTGTCCAACCTTCACTAATGGTGGGTATGATACTTGGATCTGTTATCAGACATTAATTAAATTATATTTTCAGCATTAGATTTGGTTTTGGGGTCGAATAGGTATTGAAGATAACTCCATGAATTTACTAGTAGTTTTGAGGTTCCAACCCCCAATGGTAGATGACTCCAAATAGCTCCAAATGATCTCGAATTGTACCAGAAGATGTATGAGTGATATAATAACTGAATTATAATTTTAAGGTATGTATTATGGCCTTCCAATTACTTCTGCAAGTCTATATCAAATTCTGAATAAGATAGATGCTTTAACTAGCAATTTTCAGGCTCAAATCCCCCCCGGGTAATTGCCGGAATGGCCTCCAAAATGTACAGAAAACCACTTGGATTCTCAAATTGAGGCAGGGGATATTTATAGGGCATAAAAAGGGACTCATATTCTGAACCAATCAAACTCCCATGGTTATTATCACTTCCTTCAATCATATATATATAAACTAGTTTTGAACCCTTGGGGAAATGAGATGCAATTTAATCCAATGGTTATGGAATTCGACCCAATGGAAAAAAAATCTCAGTTAATGAAGATTAAACCTCAAAAATTATTCAGTTACATTCCATTCATGCATGAATAATCAATATTTTACACAGCCATTCAAATCTACCAATATTATAAGAGTTTGCAACAAGGAAGTGGGAAATGGCACTGTTTCTTTATTACTGATCAATAATACATAAAATCTCTTGGAATTTAAACCTGATAAATTTCTGAACAGAGAGAGAATATTATTTACATCAGAATACAAAATGCTGGAGCAAGAGGAGCTCCCTCAAAAAGATAAATGGCTCACCAAGTGCGCCTCACTCCACTGGACAGAAATATGGTGAAAGAATGTGAGATGGGAGGGGGAATGAGGTGAATCCTGAAGTTTCCATGAGCTTCTGTAGCTGCACCTGTATATTATAACTCCATTGAATCTCATTGAAAGCTCATTGGGTTGGAGTATTATTCCAAAACAAAACAAAATCCAAAAATCCAATGGTATATACAATGAAATCTGGCCACCTATGATATCAATATGTGTAGAAATGTTTCAGAAAATGCCCATTAATTGGGCCTGAAAATTCTTTACCCTCCAATTTCTATAACAGAAAAGTGTTATTTCCCCAAAAAATTATAATTTTAAAAGGTCCAAGCCACAAATTATCGAATTTCCCATGCTTACCTTTTTCGTCTCTGTGTGCATCCAATCTGAGTAATGTATCACCCATTAAAAAAGTATCTTGTTTTACTTTCCTATAAAATATTTCTTCAAATTTCCTCTTATAAGCCTCAACCTTTTCTATTAATGCTTCTCTTTCTTGTTGCAGTTCAACTATATGAAACATTTTTCTCTTAACTTCATTTGGTTATTCATCAATGTCCTGCAAAAACTTAATTGAATAGGAAATACTTTGCATCAGTGCCATAGATAAGCTTGAAAGGAGATGTTCCAATGGCCTTTTTTGGAGTCACCCTATCTATGGCAAAGATCATATTTTAGCATACAGTTTGTGGTCCACCCATAGTTGCAACCTCGCCTATTGGTCCCACCCATGGTCTTTGGTTTGTGTTCTTTCCTTTCTTTAAGTTAGGTACAACTCCTAAGTGTGAATAAGTTCCAACAAGAATATTTGTTAGTGAAAATGGGAAAGTTGCTAGTGGAGACTCTGACAACATGATAAAATGCAATAGTATCCCAAGCCTTTCTATTTTGGAATAACATCTTTTTAATGTTGTTAACAATACTCTTATTTCTAGACTCTGCTAACCCATCTCCTTGAGGGTAATAGGGTGTAGCGTGCTTCAGTATGATTCCATTCTCTTCATAGAAATTTGTCATAGATTTAGACTTAAAAGGCTGGAGCATTGTTAGTCACCAATTTCCTCGAGCATCCAAATCTACTTAAAATATTTTCTTGAAGAAAATTTATGATGACTTTGTTTGTTTCTCTGCTTGTGGGAATTGCTTCCACCCACTTGGTAAAAAAGTCAATGGTTGTTAAAATCCACATATGTTGGCCACTAGAGCGAGGATGGATCTCACCTATAAAATATAAACCCCATCGCTGAAATGGAGCATTGATTGCAGTGGGTTTTAAAGGTAGAGATTGCAACTTGTGCTTACCAACAAACTTTTGACATTCAATGCAGGGTTTCACCTGAGAATAAACATTTGTAAATAGGGTGGACAATAGTAATCTGCTCTTAAAATCTTGAATGTTGTTGCTTTCCAGTATTTGTGACCTCCACACGCACTTCCAAGTAATTCTGCAGTAACTGAATCGGCCTCAGTCCCGTCCAACATTTAAGTAACATACCACCAGAGTCTTTCCAATATATAATTTGATCAATCAAAATATATTTCATGGCCTTGAGTTTTAATGATCTGTATTCATTCTTATTCAGGTCAGGAGGACACTGTAAATATAACAAAAAATAAACAATTTTTCCCATACCATGGGGAATCAAGATATTTGTCATAAGTTTGTTCCTTACTTTGTTATGTTGGTGATCCTTACTGACTGATCTGCTATCAAATGAATATCTAAGGCCTGACAATTAGAGGCTGCTATAAGTTTAGATAAACCCTGTCCCTTTACCAATTTTGTAGGTTTAATCTCAACATCATATTCCATTATTTAAGCTATCCAACGTCATATTTTTCCTTCACTATCAGGTTGCACTAGAATTTCCTTAACTGCTGCACTTGAAACATAAGCTATGATTTTGGAATGCAAAACATAAATCCTGAATAATTTCATAGCTTTAACCAATGCATAAGCTTGTTTTTCCATTGTACTATATTTAAGATTTTAATCTCTTAATGTTTTACTAAAGAATGAAATTGGTTGTTCTAAACCATCAGAATTCTTTTGCAATAATACAACAACTATAGTATCTTCATATGCAAATGAAAATATTGCAAATTATTTAGTAAAATCATGGCTTACCAACACTAGTGCTTTTGTGAGTGCATGCGTCATCCTTTCAAATGAAAACCTAGCATCAACAGACCACTTCACTTCCTTGTCTTTCTTAAGCATATATGTGATCTATTTAATAATCTCTACAAAATTAGGGATAAAACACCTTTAAAATTTTATATTTTCAATGAAAGATTGAATCTCTTTTTTATTTCTAGAAATATTGATCTTCGAGATGGAGTTGTCACGTTCTGGATCTATTTTAATCCCCCCAGTAGAGACTATATGACCTAATATCTTACCTTCCACCATGGCAAAATGAGACTTCTTTGGATTTAAAGACAATCCAAATTTTTTTGGACTTAAGAAAAATTTGTTTTAAATTTTTTAGATGTTCATCATCAGATTTGGAGAATACTATAATATCATCTAGATATATAACTACAAAATTTTCTTTCTCACCAACAAAAGCTATATCCATAACCCTTTGAAATTTAGAACCAGCACTCATGAGTCGGAAAAGCATTTTGTCATACATAAACGTGCCCCAAGGAGTAGTAAAGGTCATTTTTTCTCTGTCTTCTGATTGCACAACAATCTGATTATAGCCAGAGAATCCATCAATCATTTATATCATTTGGGAACCCACCACTCTCTACAAAATTTGATCAATTTTGGTCAATGGTCGATAGTTTTCTTTAAGGGAGAATCTGTTCAAATTATGAAAGTATACACAAAGCCTTATTTTCCCATTCTTCTTACTTACTGGCACTATATTTGCTACCCAAGAAGAATATCTACGAGGTATTATAATCTTTGCATCTAATAACTTTTTGACCTCTTTTTTCAATAACTAGTAGCAATGTTGGATTAAGTCTTCTAAGTTTCTGTCTGAAAGGCTTAGTATTAGGATTTAATGGAATCTTATGTTGGATTATGTTGGTATTATAAGTTTTCAAATATTCATACGACCAAGAAAAAATGTCAGCAAATTCTTTCAACGGTTTCATATATCTATTCCTTTCCTCTTCTGAAAGTGTCTTGGATATTTTAATCATTTTGAGTTCATCAAAAATATCAATATTACAACTTAAGACATTTTCTTTAGAATATTGCATGTTAGGCTTCAATAAAGTGTCATCTTTTGAAAATAATATTTCAAGAGCAACAAGCCCTTTGGTAATGGAATTCCTTTTCAATTCAATTATCGTGTGGTTTCCAATTGAATTTTTTGTACATGAATCACTTTCATCCAACTCAACATTTTGATCCTAAACAATTAGTGAAGTACAAAACTCACCTGTCAATTCTAAAATAAAAAAAAATCTCCTGATCATCATGGAATACTCTCTAATGTTTGATATTATCTGGAACTGAAGGTATGTACCTTACTTCAATTGGATACTTGAGTTGTGTTAATTTTGGAACCTTAAAGTTAGCTATTATCAAAGCCAATGAATATGTTGTTTGATTATGACCTCTTGGGATGAAAGATATATTAAAAGCTAACAAAACATTATCTACCAGATCCCATACCTCATTCTGGTATACTTTTAACAACTATTGTTTTACCTAATATACATTCCTCACCTATTGAACTACTAATTCAGAGTCGCCAAACAAAGTCAGTTGTTGAATGTTTAAGTCCTTTGCAACCCTTAGCCCAATAATTAATGCTTCATATTTAGAAATGTTATTTGTTGTTTGGAATTCCAGGTTATACATCAAAGAATTAATCTCACCTCCTAGATAAATAAGTACAATACCTTTTCCTGCTCCCTCCTTACATGACGAACCATCAAAATGCATTTTCCATAAACAATCTTGAACCTCCATTTTATGTTGAATTGTATGATCTTTTTCAACTTGTAAAATACCCATAGCATCATCACCTAAATGTAACATACAAGAACCCATATCTTCTTGAACTACATAAATAGGATGATTCGTAGGATTTTTATTGTCACTTACCAAATAAGCAAGTGGTACCTCCCTATAAAGTCTCTTGTACTCCCCTCTGAATACTAGAATCGTAGCATAAGAAATATCCATCTGTAAGGTTCTTCCTACCCTCTTTTCCCATGATCTTGAAAACAACATACCAAATTTAGGATCAATATCAACTATAACAACATCCATTAGCACACTTTTCATTGTCAACTATCTAAGGCCGACAACAAGATCCTTAATAACTCCAAGACACGTAACTACTCTAGAATCAAAAGCATACAGATCATGGTAAGGCTTAGTCATAGTTAGCCCTAAATCTTCCATGACTTCCTTACGCATAAGATTGTGTGAAGCACCCGAATCTAGAAGACAATTATGTAACATTTGATCATGAACTATAAGAGTGATATAAAATGGAGGGTAGTCTGATTTATCATCCGGATGATCAAATGATTTGGGACCAAAAATTATGGTTGTATTTTCATCTTGTAAATTAATCACACTTGAATGGATAGAATTGACTAGAGGATTTAAGATTTTGAGATTAGTCTCTTCGTATGACTGATTTTTAATAAGTTCAATCAATGGAATAGGAAATTTTATCTTGTTAATTTCAAGTTTGATATTGAAACCAATAGCAAATATGCCTACATATTCCATATCTATAACTCTATCTTTATTTCCCTGATGGTCATGTTTCTTCTCAAGAGACAACCCTTTTCTTTGCAAGAACATTCCTTGCTTTCTGCTTTTCTTGTGAAGCCTGCTTTATTCCAGATTTGAGACCATAAGTCTTCTGCTACATTTCTTAGAAAATATTTGGAATATATGACACTGGTTCAAAATTATATTCTTCATGATAATCAACCACTTTTGCATAATGATATTTAGATCTAGTTAGAAAATTGGAAGAAGGCACATCATCCAATTGATCAATGTTTGGATTTAAGTCTTCAACCTCCATCTCATCTATCTCATTAGATTCATCATCATGTATCAAATTTTTTTGAAGAGGAGGTTGTATTTTTTGGTCTTCATTATTCCTCCTATCTCTAAGAAAAAACTTAGGATTAAATGGCCTTCTAAACTGATTGGGATTATGATTATCATTCTCTTGAATAGGTCTATTTTGATTTCTATTTTCCATTTCCATCCTACTGATTTTTGTTGATAAATTCCTAACGAGATTGGTCATCTCATCCATCTTGCTATCTGTTACCTTTTCCCTTGAAGTAGATGGTATCATTTATTTTTTCTTTTTCTTGCCTTCCCCATGATATTCTAATTTATCCCTCAACTTTTTTGTTTCCATTAAGTTTGACTCTACCTCCAAATATGCTTCTTGCATATTCATGAGAGTAATGTCTCTTCTTTCCATTAGTAATAAAGACAACTCGGCATCAAATAATTTGTAGAGGTAAGTTTTGCAGATGTCTCAATAGCTTAATTTTTGTAGGGATTTTACTATACATCTTGTTAAAACGTTTAGTAAAATTAGTAACCGTCTCACCTAATTTTATTTTCAAAGCTCCAAACTCAGTAATGTAGTAAAGATAGTCTTTAGTATCTCCCCATTCTCTCATGAAAAAATATTCCAAATCTTTTATCCCATCTATGGAATTTGGTGGCAATTCCTTGAACCTTTCCTTACCTCTCCATTTAAACTTTGGACAAAGACTTGCATCCATACATCCCGATTTTCAATATTTTTGTTATCAACATAGCTAAAATAATCTTTACAATGCCCCTCTTCTATAACCTCTCCTTGGCCATTAAACCTCGGAAGATACTTCTGATAATATCGTCCAGGAAGAGCATTAAGAGGTTGGGGTAAGACTAATGGGGCATATCTAGCAATCACTATGGCATCCATCCTATTGGGAGGTTGAGCTGCCATATTTGGAATAGCTTGTGAAGAAAGTGATTTAATATGTGGACAAGGTGGTTGGATCTGCAAAGAAAGTGGTTGAATCTGTGGAGAAGATGGTGCTTTAACCTTTAGTTGACTAATAGGAATTTTACTAGTGAGGGGTGTGTAAGGTGATGATGAAGGCTTTAAGTAATCAAATTGTTCAGAATTTAAAATTTCTTCTTTTACATCATCAGATGAAAAAGGATTAGAATAGACTCTAAAGTTGTCAACCTGGGTAGGATTAAAATTCTTAAACTCAGGAATAGTGATAGATAAATATTGCTTATTTTCTTATTCAATGGTTGACAAATTGGAAGAAGGAAAAGGTTGATCTAATTCACTCGATGTTTCCGAAGTTGAAGAACATTGATGACTACCTACTGATGTAGAAATGAGCTTCTGTCTATATTCTCTTAAAAACAATTATGTATCTGGAACTGTTGAATGTAAAGGAGATGAAGGATTTCCCCTGGTTCCAATTCTCTTGGAAGCCACCGTGACTTTTTGAACTACAAGTAAAAATGTAGTCTACAAGATATACTGATTTTGTTTACCTTCCAAAATCATACTTAAAAATATTAACATCCAAGGAATATTTCCTTTCGTTTCTCTGTTCCTTGGCAACAGTGCTAAAAGATGTTTGCACTGGAGTTTGTAGCTATACTACGAAAGTACAAATTCTAGACAATATTGAATGACTTAGGAAGATGACTAGATTTTAATTTCTATAAAATTATGAGGGAAAAGTGAGGATCAGGAATTTAGTCTTACAATGATCAATCAATAGTTATAACCATATAATGAAAAAGTAATTTAAAAGACTGTGTGTACACCAAGGAAAATTTTAAGAACCCCATCAAAATTTCTATGTATAATAAATGGGTGAATCCCCATGATATATAGGAAAATATGAAAGCTAGTTTATGAATGTTATATTATGTACATATAATGTTTTGGCAAATCTCTCATTGAATTATATAATCTTGTAAAATATTGGCAAATATTTCACTAAATTATAAAATCTTGTAAAATATTGGCAAATCTTTCACTAAATTATAAAAACTTGTAAAGTCTTGACGAATATTTTACTAAATTATAAAATATTGTGAAGGCTTTGGAGAATTTTCTCATAAAGTATAAAACCATGTATAATAATAGGAAAACATATACAAAAAATACTAAATAGGAGATCAATTTTAATAAATTATCACATGTAGTAGGCCCTCTTTTGGTGGTAGTTTGGTACCTCGCTCTAACTATCACAATACATAGAAATTCACCATACTCTAGGAATATTCTTGGAAAAAAACAACGTATTTTTTCATCACCATGACAAATAGAATCAATATTATTGTGAGAGCCCATTAATACCTCATTGATGCACACACTTTACCAAATTACATGGTTAACAACTCTAAATGTGTATTGTTTATTTCAATGGACTTATAATTATTCTAAAAAATAATTGTCACTCTATATGGAAAGAAAATGTGTGTTCCAAGTTGGTCAATAAATGTTTATTCAACCAAATATCATCCACATGATTCCAAACCCAATTAAAAACCAACCCCACTATGCATGATATATTTCCATGCAAAAATTTAAAAAAAATGTAGGTCTATGAGAATGTGGTGATATCATGACATTGGTTAAAGTCTTTAAATCCATGAATTGAAGCGTGAAAAACTATGACAAATATAGTAGAAGAGTAGTGAGGTAGATTGCACTGAATCTGGGACTAGTTTTACAAATACATATACATGCAAATTGAAATCAAGTTTCTACAAACTACTACAAAACTCCTTTGAGAACCACAAAATTCAATAAACAAAACAAGCAACATGTTGAAAGACATGACAACACTCAAAGAAAAAGAAATAGAAAATACAATGGGATTCTAGGTTGATCCACCCATGGCCTGTCCTAGAAAGCATAACACAAACACAAGTAGAAACAAAATGGTAGTGGTTATAAGCAGCGTCATGCCCCCCTACACACCCAAATAAATGGGTATGAATGAATTCCCATCCCCTAGGCATGATGTCCCAAACACCCATAGAAACATTATTGTTTCTACTTATGGCGTGGGATACTTATGGTGTGGAAAATGTTTAAGATGAATCTGGAACATTTGGGACATAACCCACTTGGGTAGATTTTGTTGATTTCTTGAAGGAAGAATCATACCAAGTTTGAAATTATGATGACTAGTATACAACATGGACAATTTTGTGTCAAGGTAAAGACTAGGTGGTGTCGGAGTATGTCGATACCTTCCATACCTTCCATTGAAAGTTGTGTTCAAGGATTCTAGGTATCACTTGGTTCTAAAATACTGCAATGAGCTACATGGCTAGTACATCTAAAAAAAAATCTAGTTTTTGGATATCTCTTCACTTGGAGTTGTGTACTAATATGTTGTTTATATTGAGAATTTTTTTTGATAGAATACAAGATAGATTTCAAGTATGCAAATCAGCAACAAGAAAATAATGAAGGTGTCCCTAATTGTAATGTCCCTCGTTTGCAACCCCTATTGTTTTAAATGAAATACAAAAATGTAAATGTAGTTTTGTACAAGTTCCTGGAAAGGTGCTCAAGGCCAAGGCCCCACTAGTGAACATTGTAGTATTAGATGGCATTGTGATTTTACAATAGAATTGAATGCGCTAGTTATGGTGACACTTAATGTATAATGTAAAAACAAATGCTAAATCGTAAAAATCCTAAGGTTGAATGTGCATGGCAACACGAATGACAAGCGCAATGATATCCATTAGGGGAAGAACTTGATGGCTAGGAAACCATAGGAATCCAACTGATGATGACATGTTTTCATCATGCTGCCTTGGGCACTGGAAGGGAACTGAACTCTTGATGTTCACTTAATTGCCTAAAAATCCATAGATGTGAGCCTAAGTTCAATGCTAGCTTTTAAGCATTGTGAAAACAACACATATTTCATGTTGTATGGCGAAAGAAGTATTATTCTCTTGATATTAAAATGGACTATTGTTATTACTAATAACACTCACTTGTTATCCCAAACTATTATTTCGCCGAGAAAAATATCAAACTATAATACTATGTCTAATTATTGAAGGGCAACATAATTATTTAATTAACGGTCCCAGTAAAATATAAAGAGACTTAAAATAATAGTTACAAAAAAAGAAAAATAATTGCCAATGCAAATTCTTTGGATTATCATTCTATTAAAATTCTAAAAAGCTTGTATGATTTGAAATCCTAAAAAGAGGATATGCTTTAGAATCCTTTCAAGATTTGATGCCCTAAAAAGTTCTAAAATCCTTAAAAGAATTCATTACACACACACACACACACACATATACATACATATGTGTGTGCGCGTGTGCGTGTGCGTGTGCGTGTGCGTGTGCGTGTGCGTGTGCGTGTGTGTGTGTGTGTGTGTGTGTGTGTGTACACACACACACACACATATAAGGGGAGACCGAAAGGGGGAGGTATTGGATATATATATTTGATGCTGAAAAAAAATAGCTCATGGTTGACAAGAGGAGACTGCAATTTTGAGTTGGACACCCCATGTAAAAGATGGGAGATCACATTAAGAATTCCACAAATTCATGATCAACGTTGATGAGATTTTTGGGGAAGCAATGAGCATCCTTCTAGGATCTGACCCCCCTTTCTCATGAGTCGATCGTTAAAAAGGGAGAGAGGCCCAAACCAGGGCATGGGAGAAGGATCCACCTCCGCATTAAATGGAAAGAATGCGATAAGAGATCTCAGTTGAATAATCCTTCTCTAGATTTTTACTTTGCATTGATGAGGGACTACAAAGAAAGCATTGATCTCCATATACTATAGTTAAAAAGAAGGTGGAATCAAGAAGATCAAGCTTGGTTCATATAGGAAGAATTCCCTTTTGTATCCAATTCTTCTACTGGTATTTGTGCCTGCGTGGAAGCTTCTCAAGAGCGAGAACTCAAAGGTATTTTAGTTGTGTATTTTAATTTAGGGAGTCGAGAACTTAATATAGTTTATTTATGCATTTTTTCTTTGTTATACACCAATTGTTAATTCCCAGACTTATGATCTTTCATGTGGCTTAAGTTCTTTTGCATCATGGACTTATGATCTTTCATGTGACTTATGTTCTTTTGCATCATGGACTTATGATATTTTATGTGACTATGGACTTATGTTCCTTTGCATGTTAGTGTGAATAAGGACTTATGATCATTGTTTAATAATGTGACTTTGGACTTTGGAACTATTATTAATATCAATGTTATTACTGGCATTATTGATATCTTCAAATGTTGTTAATGTTGATAAAATAAAAAACTAGCTCAACAAAGACAACCAAAAGTGTATGGGAGACCAATGATTCCACAAATTGAAGGGGATTTGGGACATTCCTAGCACTTTAGAACTTGTTGTTGGTTTAATTTTGTCCATCCTAATTCATAATTGCACCTTGGTGACATTGATAATGATGGTCACCCATACATTGTACAACAAACACTTTTTTTATTTATGGACTATGGAGTTACTATTGCATCTTATGCACACCCTAGGGAGGCCCTCTTTCCTATTGTGCCCTCCTTGGCAGAGATTCCGTCACATTTATGTGTTTTTGGGAATTAATGAGCCCTTTTTCTAGTTTTTAGGGGTTGTGAGATATTTTCTATCTTCCACTCTTACACGACGCATTGATGCTCCTATTTTTGTGCTTCTAATATATTTATGACCCTTTTGGACCCTTTCTCTCACCTAATTCTCCCTCCTTCATATTGTGTAACCCCCCCTTATGCATTAGTGTGCCCCCTTGTGCTCTTCATGGCTCCACTCCTTGGTTTTTGGTAATTCCTCCTCATGGTGCTAGTCTAAGAAAGGGAATATCCTAACTAAGCGACCACTCCACTAATTCGAGCTAAGTCTCCATGATGAAGTTTAACCTTACATCTCTCTAATTTGAGTTGATCCCATTGGGTTATATTTGGCCTCCTTGTGCTATAAATCCTTATGCCCTCTCCTTGTTGAAGTTAATCTTGAGCTTGGGACCACTTGACTTGTGATATCTAACTGTGTTGGGAATGTTGATAGTATTAAAAGTGTGTTGAGACTTAGAGTTAATCTAGTTGTTTCCCTTTGCTTCCATTATATCACTATACTAGTCTAGGTTCTCACACAACAAGACAAGAAATGGGATGGTGATATCCAGAGGGATGAGTTAGGTGACTGTAGTCACATCCCATAGGCAATGGATACATGAAGGGAAGTAGCAGTGGGAAGCATTGTGGTTCTTCGAAGAGATAGTTCTGAGAGTTGCTAGACTAAGTGAGCCTCTACTTGTGGATATGTGGTCCTAGCTTGGGGGTGACTTGTTCAAGCAAGGAAGGCTTAATTGTGTCTACAATTGGGAGAATTAAAGTTGTCTTACTGCATCCATTTGTCATTAAATATAAGTATTTTTCCATGGAGCTAAAATGAATTATTTGTGCCATGGAGCTTAAAATGAATTATGGAATTGTTTATGAATGATGTGCCAGGATTTATATGCAGGATGGATGGCCTTGATACTTTGTACTACCATGGAACTCCTCTATTTTTCTATTATTCCCCACCTCCTTCATGGTTTACGAATGTAACTCTCACAGTGATGAGAGGGGTGCAACCATAGGTTTTGGTTTGCCCATTTCTGTTCATTTATGGGTTTTGAAACCTTTCCATTATGCCCGGAGCAACGATTCCAATAAGCAATATTTTTTTCCATTGGAAAATTTATATGGATGAACAAGTTATGACTATTTCTGTCTTATAGTGTTTCTGACACTAGAGGGAACGCACCCTATCTTCTTATTGGGAGCACTCTTGCTGCAGATCTGATTGTAATGTTGTAGATATGATCATGTTGTTGCAAATATACTTATGCTATGGTAAATCTAATATGTAATGGCAATTGATGGTTGGAGGGAAGGAAGCCATTTAATCTACGTTATACTAGTGAAAGTTGGTTGTAGGGGATAGCCACAGGATTGATTTCGAAGGCTGTAGTTGACATCATGCAACTTACCATGATTTGGTTGTGTGGTTGTGGCTATGATTTGATGTTATTTTTATTTATTTCTTAACCACTACTATCAACACACACATCACAAAACTGACAAGTAACCCTCATACGAAAGATAATTGTTATGAATGCAAATGTTAACTACAATATTTACCACTCAAGTTCATTCTAGCTTTACAAATTGATACTTGCTATCAATTAATTGAATTAATTTCATCATACAAAAGATTATAAATACCATGCATTCATTCTACTAAATACATTATCATTATGTCTATTAAGTGTGTACACAAGGAATTGTCATGTTTATTTTTCATGGGGTTATGTTCGAATTGAATGGCTTGATGACCTAACCTTTAGGACTCTATATTCAGAGGTGTAATACTTATTTTAGCTTTTTTCCTAAGTCTCTAGTTCCTTTGGCCACATTTTGGGGTCGAGGGCACTACAGTCTTCAAGAGACAATAATTGCTAGTATTTTTGCTTGTGTGTTTGGACCCCTTTTTGTAAGACGACTCAACTCTCGCCTTTATATTGATAACTTCATTGTTCTTTCCTTAGTTGGACTTTCAAATAGATCATCTGCTAGAGATGGTATGGATGATCTTAGACCCTAAACATCTAGAAGGGAATGCTAAGAGAAAATTGTAGAGAAAGAAAAAATAAGTGCATTGTACTGAATTAACCAAGCCTTTTAAGTATGAACCGCAAGATCTATCTCTTGATGCCTCACGTTTCTCAAGCCAAAACAAATTCTGAAAAAAATTAAACATATTCATATAAGTCGAGTACCATTTCGGTACGAGAACATCTAGAAGGTTTCCATCCTCCTGTGCAGTTGTTAATGGATCAAAGTGCTCTCTTTGTAGGAAAACTCAACTCCCTTCTAGTATTGTTTGAAATGTAAAGTGTATAGCCCAGTTTTTTCTTTTATTTGTTATAGGTTACGTTGCTTTAAAACCCAACGAGGTGATCCCTAGGGTTAATATTGAGAGTATGTTCATATCATTGCATAGCACCTGCATGGTATGCGAATTGGAATCTCTTGTTTCTCCCATAAATATATTTATGTTTATTGTGATGATTGATATTTCCCATAAATATATTTATGTATGATGTATAGAAATGAGGAGCGGAGCACAAACTCCACTCTACCCTTATAAATATTTTACATGTTTAGCATGAAGAGAAGTGAATGACCTTACATGGCTGATCCTCCTCTATGTTTAATTTGTATATGATTGATTTTGTTGATATTTAAAAGATTCAAGCTATGAAAGAGTCAGATTCATATATTGTCTAGAACTTGCAAGAGTCAAATTATAACTAGTCTAGGCTTAGAAGATATTTTAACTTATTAGTCGGCGGCACTATTATATACTAAGAGGCATACTTAGTGCTTTAATATTTAGAACTTTAAAATTAAACTTAGCTTAGCGTTTAAGAGTTGAGCTCATTATTTAAGAATAAAACTCGTTATTAAGACCATGACCCATTGTGGTAGGTTGATGTCTTTAAAGTGAACTCTAATATTTAAGAACAAAATCTATCAATAAGTATGCCTATAATGTGTATACTAAATTTATTATTTACAAGCTGAGCCAATATTATTATTTGCACACCCGATTTTTCTAGTCAGGCTTATAAATCATAACCGAGCTTATTGATTAGTCGATTTCATGTTAGGATGTCATTTTAGGATGTCATGTTAGTATTCCATGTTAAGAAATATCAGAGAAATATTCCTAGTACCCTTCTACCCTAGTGGATACCTTTCCCAGCTTGGGGATGACCCTCACCTGAAAGTGTACAAACTGACAGAGGGCCCATGGTTGTGTGGAACATTGCAGTCGCACATTCAGTCGCAATGTAAATTATTTAAGTTTAATATTTGTTTATGATTTTTCTTAATCATCTACTGGTGGCACTGATTTGTTTACAAACCTCAAAACCGAGATTCTGAAAATAACAGTCCTTAATTTTGTGTTTCCGCACTACCTTTTCCATAGGTGAGTTGCGGAACTTGGAAAACCCAATTTTTTAATTTCAAACTATCGATTTCCTCACTTCCACACTTTAACTCCTTCTCGTTTGGGTTGCGGAATTTGGATTGTTGGTTTTTGAAACTAAGTTTCCTCCTTTTCCCACTCTCTGATTTCCGATCTTTGCTCTTCCAAACCAGGAGTTCGGATATCGAAAATCTAACTTTTCTTTATCTTTTTCCTCGCTTTGTCGCTTACTGCTTTTTGACTTCTGGACTTTGGAACCAGAAATCTCACTTCCTCTTCAAATTTTCTTTATTCTTCTAATCTCCGCCCTCCGACCTCTGTACCGTCGATCCTTGCGGATTCGCTATCGACCGTTGATCTGCCTCCAGATGTGGATCACAATTTTAAATTTGTGGAACTTAACTTTGACCATGGATCTGTCCAATATCTATCTTGCAATGCACAGACACCATCGATTTACTCTGTGTAAATCGTTTCTCATCCTCTGTGCGAATTACACAAACTATGAAATCTTTGTGCATATAAAGAATTATAACTCTATAAACAGAAATACAGGATTCGATTCATATTTACAAAGAAACATCTTATACTCAATTAATAGAGATATCAATACAAATAGAGACCATCAAACTTTGTGTATCCTCCATGATTCTAAATCCGAGCTAACCCCTTTGATCTAACCTCAAACCTCTTAATTATAGTCAAGTTTCTGTGAGCTTTTCCAAGAGTTCTTCGAGCTATCCAAGCTCCCGTTTGCTACCTAAGCTATTTACCAAGTATGCTAACTATGTTTCAATACAAATATTTTTTTGTTTCTTAGATCCATGAATTCAGCATCGAGACTTATTACTCTACTAATGACTCACTAACTACTATAAATACTCAACAGACTCCAACTTAACCCTATTTATTTACATGTGGAAAAGGATCTAGATTCCTTATCCATTTTTATTCAACTTTTATGAATAAAACAAATTACAAATGTGTGATACTCTAGGTCTCTTTAGGTTCATATAACTTTGGTGAAGTCATGGCTAAATTCATCTTCATGAGCCTATGCTCTTGCATCAGACTCCCTAGCTTGAAATTCTTTAGGGGATCCTATCCATGAGCTCCCTCCTTGTTGTTTTTCTGTAGGTTTTCAGCAGATACCCAAAGTGTAAATTTGGGCAGTGTTCTCATTTTGAACAGTCCCTTCAACCATGTCTTCCAACTATGTGTTTGCAACTGGTCCTCTGGTTCTTCTAGTATATGTTTAGACTTCTTTGAATATTCAAGTTCCTCTTTCCTTTGACCTGCAAACAAGTTGTCAACTGCTTCTCCTTCATCTGCACATAAATCAAATTTCATGTCACATAAGAAAATAGAAAATATAATAACATAGATACATCTTTCATTCTAGAATTCTGTGTCAGAACTCTTTGGCCTTCTTCCCTTCTTCTTTCCTCTATCACATCACTATCCTTAGTAATTTCTTTAACCGCAAGCTTTCCATCATCTTTTTTGACTTCATACTCTACTTCCTCCATCAATGCTATGCTTGCATTTGACATTTCTTGTTGTTATGTTCTTTCCTTCAGCCAATCAGTGCACACTTTGTTAGTCATTTCAATTTCAAAATCATTTACTTGTGAAATTACTTTTACCTCATATTCATCTTTCCAATCATTCACAATCCTCTTGCCAGTCATCATCGGCAATTGATTATTGACTTCCTCTTGCTTACCTCTGAATGGATGAAGACTATGTTTCTTCCCATTCATTTCAAAGGAATAGACATTCCTGTTTCCCTCATGCACTGCTTCTCTTTCAAACTTCCAAGGCATACCTAATCAAACATGACAAGCATCCATTTCTATGATGTCACATTTTACCTCATCCTGATAGCTTCCAATATGAAACTTTACTTAGCACTGCTCATTCACAAGAACTTGTTGACCTTTCTGCAGCCATGCAACTCTGTATGGTTTCTGATGTATTGTCCTCTTTAAATTCAGCTTGTCCACCATTTCCATAGACACAAAATTATCAGCACTACCATTATCAATAATCAACTTGCAGCACTTACCTTCAACTTTGCAAACTGTCTTAAACAAGCTCCTCCTTTGAACTGGCTCATCAATTACCATTTTCAACAACAAGGCTTCACCTTGTTCAGGGTAATTCATAGCCATCTCTAATTCCTTTGGAGCTTCAGGTTCAGCTTGCACTATTTGTGCTCTTCTCTATCTTGCAACGTTCTCAGGACAATCCCATGAAATATGGCTAAGCTTCCCATATGTGTCACACATCTTACTTGTCCACCTCTTCCTTTGCCTCTTCCTCTTGAATTATTTCTTCCACCTCTTTTCTCATTATTTCTGTCAGGTTTCACTTGATGGTTTGAACTGCTAGCTTCACCTGTATGTTGTTGTTCCCTTCCTCAAGAGCCTCTCATCTTTGCTTTCTGATTATGTTTTGTCATCAGCTTCTCCTCGGCTTTCAAAGCAACCTGATATGATTCCTCAACAGATATCAATGACAAAAAACCCAATTCATCTTGTATATCAAATATTAGACCATTAATATACCTAGCTACCTTCTCAGGTGTATCTTCCATATGTCTAGATCTGATATTTACCTTGTAAAATTCCTCAGTTTACTCCCTAAATGTCATTGAATTTTGCTTAATATTTTGCATTTGCCTAAACAAAATCAACTTATAATTCTTAGGAAGAAATCTACCTTTCAATTTAGCTGTCATTTTGTTCCATCTATTGATCTTGGATTTGTTTTTCAAGATTCTTTCCTCTTGCACACCATCCCACCACAAACATGCATGCCCTCTTAACCTTGTGACAACAAATTTAACTTGCATGTCCTCCTTCACTTCAACATATTCGAAGTGTTTTTTCATAGCATTGATCCAATCAATTAACCCTTCTGCATCCAAGCTTCCATTGTAGAATCGAACATCAGCTCTTGAACTAGAACCTGCACCAAAAATAGACCTAAACATTCTTACCTCAGGAGTTTCATTAGTTGTTTCTTCCCATTTCCTCCTCCTCTTTAGGTATCTCTTCATCACTTGTATTTCTAGTGTGCTCATGATGTATGCAAGATTCTAAGGCTCCCAGGATTTCTCTCAAAGTTCTTATCTCCTCTCTCAATTCTCCATTGGAAACAGGTCTTCCTCGCATGCCCTGACCTCTTCCAACTCTAACCTCCATCTCCTGACACAAAATTCACTATTGGACAGAATTCCCCTATCAATAGTGAATTGCTATGGATCTGTTAGTAATATAGGAGTAAAAATAACCTTGCCTTTCATACAGAAAAATTACTCCAACCTCATAACTAACTCAGAAACAAGAACTATTATGACCACATTCTCATACCTTCACGTAGAATCCATTTTCTGCTCAGATACCACTTTGGTGCCACTGATTTGTTTACAGAACTCAAAAGCGAGATTCTGAAACTAACAGGCCTTAACTTTCTGTTTCCGCACTGCCTTTTCCACAGGTGGGTTGCAAAACTCGGAAAACCCAATTTTTCAATTTCAAACTGTCGATTTCCTCACTTCCACACTTTAATTCCTTTCCATTCGGGTTGTTGAAGTCGGATTGTTAGTTTTCGAAATTGAGTTTCCTCCTTTTCCCACTTTCCGATTTTCAATCTTCACTTTTCCGAACCGGGAGTTCAGATATAAAAAATCTGACTTTTCTTTATCTTTTTCTTCGCTTTTCCACTTCCTGCTTTCCGACTTCTAAACTTCATAATAAAAAATCTCACTTTCTCTTCAAATTTTCTTTATTCTTTCGCTCTCCTCCCTCCGACCTCCGCACCGTCGATCCTTGTGGATTTGCTATCGATCGTTGATCTACCTCCAGATGCGGATCACAATTTTAACTTTGCGGATCTATGTCTCTTGGCTGTGGAACTTAACTCCGACCATGGATGTGTCCAAGATCTATCTTGCAATGCACAAACACCGTCGATTTACTGTGTGTAAATCATTTCTCATCCTCTGTGCGAATTACACCAACTATGAAATCTTTGTGCATATAAATAATTATAACTATGTAAACGGAAATATAGGATTTGATTCATATTGGTGTCCCATTTGGGGGTGTAAACTGGATAATGGGTTATCTTGTTACAGATTGGTGTCCCATTGGGGGTTGTAAAATGGATAATGGGTTGTCTTTCTTCTGCAAATTTTTCCTTGCTGGTCAATGGTTCTCCCTCTAGGTTCTTTTCTGCCTCCAGGGGCATCAAACAAGGGTGCCCCTTATCCCCCTTATTGTTCATACTAGTTATTTAAGGTCTCAACTTATTGATAAAATATGCAAAGGAAAATGGGAAGATCAAAGGTATAAATATCTCAGCGTCTTTGTCCCTAACACATCTACTTTTTGTAGATGACGTGGTACTCCTTGACATGGGTACTCTAGAGGAGTGGTTGGATTTTGAGGTTATTCTAGACACCCTCTGTTCAACATCTGGTATGTGCATCAACATGGACAAGTCAGGATTCCTCTTTAAAAATGTGGAAGAGGGACTTTTGAACAATATTATTGGATTTATGCCTTATAAGTTGGATCCCATCACTCTTGGTTTTACTTATCTTAGTTATTGCATTAAGCCTCTTGGACATGAGGTAAAGGATTGGTACTGGCTGTTAAATTTTTTGAAAGGTGGATCCACCATTGGGCTCACAAGTTCCTCCCCTTGGGGGGAAGGTTAGTTATAATTCACTCTGTCCTTACTATCCTACCTATTTATTGATTTGCACTGGCCCCGGTACCAATGACAATTCTTTCTAAGCTAAGAAAACTGATTTTCTCCTTCCTTTGGGGCTCATTAGGAGACATGAAGAGGTATCATCTTATGGACTGGCAGTCGCTTTCTCGGCCTATTGATTTTGGGGTATGGGGTATCAAAAATCTCGAATGGTTCACCATATCTTCGAGACTCAAAAGTCTGTGGATGGATCTAAAGGGATTAGGCATATGGTATAGTGTTATCTCCACTAAATACTTAAAAACTAGATCTATGGAGGCTTGGCTCAGATGCAAGCATTTCTTTGGAAGGGGTACCTCAATCTTCTGGAATGGATACCTTAATACCCTTTCATGGCTTGGAAGATATCTGGCATGGAAGGTGGGAAATGGTCATGATATCTACATTGGGTCAGATCATGTTATTGGTTCAACTTCTTATCCTTTCCTTCCCAATGATCTGCGGGAATATTTGTGTGATTATAGAATAACTAGTCTTCATCATGCTCGCAACCTTTTAGTAGAGGCTCAATCGTATTAGTTATCAACAGATGATTTGGATTTGGGTGGTGAGTGAAAAGTTGTTTGGAACTCTTACATTTTGGGCCTTGAACATGGTATAATTCGCCTTAAACACTCAACAGATATCTTGTTGTGGACTCATAATAAAAATGATGGCAAAGTCTCAGCTGCCCTGCTATACGATTTGACTGTAAAGTCTCAGCTGGATCTAAACTATGCTAAGTCCACTGATATATTATGGTGTTGCAAGATACCCCTGAAGACCAGATGCTTCTCTTGACTGGCAATTGAGAATTGAATTTTGACATGGGACAACCTTATGAAGAGAGGATGGACGGGGCCTAGTAGATGTGTTTTATGCAATAAAGGTGAGGATACAATTCAACACATCTTTATCAACTGCTCCTTTACTAAGAATGTTTTTTCTTGCCTCTGTGACATTTACCTATGCGAGCCCCCCTTATTTTGACTGCACATTTAGGATCTTTATGGAACGTTGGTATGTTGTGCATTCTTTACAGTCAAACAATTGTTACCTCCCACTCTTTGTTTTCTGGTGTATCTGAAAAATGCACAATCTTTGTACCTTTGAGGACTTTGGGGTCTCTATTTATAGTGTATTTTACCAGGTTGATTATCTTATGCACTACTATCCTGTACCTGTCAAGAAGATGAATATTATGGACATTGGCCCTGGCCCGATGCCGGTTTATCTGTATCAATCTTTCGATGGGGCTGCAACTGATTGTTTGGGTGGTGCTCGGTTCTTCCTTGCACTGAGTACCATATATTCAATAAACTTCACTCTGGTTTGTGGGCTTAGTACAAATACGAGAGTCGAGATCTTGGCTCTATGGCTCTGCTAGTTGTGGCAAAAGATATGGGGCTCCCATCATTACATATCTTTGGCGATTCATCTATCATGATCGATTTGGAAAACAACATGGCTTCCTTTGATTCACTTAATCTGGCTCACTGGTGTGAAGAAATCTGTAATGTCCTCTTCCTTTTAGGCCCTGAGGCCCATACCGCTAACCTATGTGATTCCTGTGGGTTTGAGCGGTTACTGATAGCTAGGGAATCAGATCAGGACTGATGCCATCCATAGAAGATCTACAGCATCCTCACTTGGTCAAGAAGGGCCACCTGGGCCAAAGGCCACCTTCATGCATGACCATGCTCTTTGCATGCAAGTCAACGACAAATTAGAAGATAAAGTGACCTAATTAGGTCAAAGATTAGGTTTTGCGCAGTTGAACTTTATAAATAGAGGGTAAAGTAAGAGGAGACCTCACTTATGCTTATGATTATTTTTGGGAGCTCTTGGATAGCAGCATAGCGTGCAGCACAGCAGTTGGGGTTGGAGACGGAGTCTTCAGCTAACAGGATTTCAGTAGTGAAACATCTGTCCTAGTCTTATTCTGGGTAAGCCATACTGATTCACCACTTGATCTTCATTCATTCATCAGTTATATAGCACAAGGTATAGATTGTTGTAGGACACGGTGCAACCGTAAGGGGGGTTTTCAACCAGAAAGCCCTAATCAGCTGTAGAGCCTCCAGATCTCAGTTTCCTTCAGAAACTCAGGCACCAGTCTTATCATCAGCTACATACTCCGACACTCCTTGATTATCAGCTCCATCTGAGCTCATCCAAAGGAGTTATCAGCAATTTCGGACCACCAGGGGCGTGAGCAGCTGCCTCAGAGAACCAAGACGCTATCATACTTAGAGGGTTCAGAACTACAGTATATTCCAGCCAATCTCTCCGTCACAGCGAGGCTATCAGCCCTGCAAATCTGCGGATCCATCGGACACCTCCTTCCTTGAGGGCGTCACCTATTGCTCTGATTGGGCGTCTTGTTGCTGGAGCATTCACTGGAGACAGGAGAGATCAGTTCCTCTCCGATTCAGTTCTCAGTGCTTGCAGACTTTATCTGAAGCAATCCAGCTCGTTATCAGTGGTAAGTGTGAATTCTATCTCACAAAACCTAACCCTAATTTTTCCTATAAAATAGGGATTTTTGCCTGGCAGTCTGTAAGCCCAGTTGTATCAGCACATTTGTTTAGAAATAGAAAATATCAGTATTTGGGATATTACAGTGGTATCAGAGCTGTTTTCTTGGCCAGCTGTGGGCTTAAGAGATGAAAAGTAGATGAATACAGAAGGAGATCCTTTTGTAACGTATAAGAGGAGGAAGAGTAGATACACAGAAGAATTTGAAGATATCCAGCTAGAGGATACCAATTTAGACATGGAACAGACAGGTATTCATGCGGATAGGGGAAAAGGAACGGGAGATGAGGAAGATCGGATGGACTTTCGCAACTTGGTCTCTGCATTGCAAGACTTAGCGAAAGGACAAAAAGAAGTCCTCAATGCAATCAGTAGACTGTCAGCGAAACCAGAACCAGGTATCAGCAGTACACCCCCTTCACCGGTAGAGCGGGGATCTTCCAGCAGCAGTGGAAAGATGGCATACACCAACATCCAAAACACTCCCCACATATACAGTAGACCTACTATCAGGCCTACCATGCCTCACTTCTTGGCAGATACAGTAGGGGGCCCGGTCATGCAGGTAGAGCCCAGCGAGCCTTATGGGGCTTATTTGCAATAGTACACAGACTTAGGAGATGAGTTTCATGCTGCTATGTCTTTCTCCGACTTCTGCAACATGAAGAGTAGGAACAGGCCCAGGAATTTCAACAAGGGTTTCAATCACAACTATGAGCTGCAGAAAACCTTGGGTAGGTTGACCATCCCAAACTTTGACAGGACTCGCGGAGGATCAGTGAGAACATGGGTCCAAAAGTTGGATACCTATTTCCAGCTCAAACCCATGACAGAGACAGACGCCATTAAGTTGGCTACACTTCACTTGGACGGAGAGGCTCACGAATGGTGGTACCACGGACTGGTGACATTGGGTCACAACACCATACATTCTTAAGGTGAGTTCACTCAGAGACTCATGGAGAGGTTCGACAGGAAAGATCCAGAGATCCATTTCAGGGAGTTGGCTCAATTCAAGCAGACCGGTAGCGCAGAATCATTCATTTCAGAGTTCCAGAGGCTAGCCGTTATGGTAACAGATGTGTCAGAGAGCAGACTGACTATGTTATTCACTAAGGCCCTCATAGAGCCACTACGGGGATGGGTGAAAGCCTACAAACCCCTCACTCTGCAGGATGCTATTAGCCGGGTAAGGGATCTTCAGGATTCAGTCCCTAAAAACAAATTCCCTCTGAAAACCAATTTTCCTGTTAGGGACAAGGACAGGAAACCCTTCCAGCAGGATGTGCCCAAGAAAACCTGGATAGATGAAGACACCAGGAAATATTTGAGAAGGAATAAGCTGTGCTTCACTTGCCAGGAACCATGGGTACCAGGACACAGATGCGCCGGGAAGGCGAAGGCACATTACATTGAGGTGTATTCAGACAGTGACGAGGATGACGATGAGCAGGAGGCCACAGAAGAGGAATCACACCAGGGTGATACACCAGAGGGAGTCATTGCTACATTGTCTGGAGTACCGAGATTCCATACTCTCAGGGTCAGGGGAGTAGTGCAGGGTCACAGAGTAGGAGTTCTGATTGATGGGGGAGCCACCCACAATTTCATTGACTCCACTTGGGTAGCCAAACGAGGTATTCAGACCGAGAAGTTCGAGGGATTCATTGTAGCAGTAGCTGGGAACTCCAGCATGGAGTGCAACTACTGGATTCCAAAACTGAATGTTGCCTTGGGTAACTATCAGATGACAGACTCTTTCTATGTAATGGATGTAGCGGATACTCATGTGGTATTGGGTGTTCAGTGGCTTTACTCTATAGGGAAATACACTACAGACTACAGGGCAATGGAAATGGAGTTTCAGGGGCCAGATGGCAAACGGGTAGTTTTGAGGGGCATGAACACTTATCCCCCAAAACCGGTCTCGTCTGGAGGCAGTGCTTCGACAGGATGATATAGAATGGGCTGCAGAATGTTTTGTCACCTTCAGGAAACCCCCAGAGACCAGCTCACAACACCCCAGTGACATTCAAGCCTTGCTACAGAAACACAAAAAGGTTTTTCGGGACCTTCCATCAGGAAGACCACCAGACCAGGGCTTTGAGCACATCATCGAGCTAGAGGAGGGGACACAAGCCGTCATCACCACTCCTTACAGGAATCCCAAGAGGTACAAAGATGAGATTGAGAAAACCATCAAGGAATTACTGGAGCTTGGTTACATACGACCCAGTTCTAGCCCCTTTGCATCTTCAGTAGTTCTGGTTAAGAAGAAGGATGGCACTTTGCGTATGTGCATCGATTATCGAGCACTTAACAAAAAGACCATCAAGAATAGGTATCCCATTCCCAGGATTGATGAACTCATGGATGAACTTCGGGGAGCTCAATACTTCTCCAAGATCGATCTTCGCTCGGGGTACCATCAGATCAGGGTAAGGGACTAGGACATCCCCAAAACAGCTTTTCGCTGTCACTTTGGACACTATGAGTTTTTGGTCATGCCTTTCGGGCTTACCAATGCTCCAGCTACTTTCCAGTCGTGCATGAACCACACCTTCAGGGCACAGCTACATAAGTTTCTACTTGTCTTCTTTGATGACATCTTGGTTTACAGCAAAACATGGGAAGAGCACTTGAAACACCTGGATGAGACATTAAGTATTTTAGAAGAACAGTCGCTTTACGCGAAAATGTCCAAGTGTGAGTTTGGCATGAAGGAAATGATGTACTTAGGACATGTGATCAATGCAGAAGGAGTACAGGTGGACATGGAGAAAATCCGAGCTATCAGAGATTGGCCTGCGCCAAAAACAGTGACAGAATTGAGAGGGTTCCTAGGTCTGTGCACTTATTACCGGTGGTATGTTAAAGGATTCTCCTAGTTTGCAGCACCCCTCACAGATCTCACCAAGAAGGGGGCATTCACTTGGACAGACTCAGCGTAGAAAACTTTCGAGGAGATGAAGGTTATCATGAGCTCTTGCCCAGTTTTAGCATTGCCAGACTTCTCACAACCATTTACAGTAGAATGTGATGCCTCAGGAGAAGGGTTAGGAGCTGTATTGATGCAGAATCATCACCCTATTGCATTCGAGAGCCGCAAACTGAAGAACTACGAGCGCCATTACTCCATATATGACAAAGAGATGCTAGCTATCTTGCATGCTCTCACAAAATTCAGACAGTACCTGGTGGGCAGTAAGTTCAAAATCAAAACAGATCACAACAGCCTCAAGTATTTCTTGGAACAGAAGGAACTGAATGAGCGACAACAGAAATGGGTCAGCAAGGTACAAGCCTATGATTTCGAGATTGAGTACGTGAAAGGTAAGAATAATGTAGTGGCTGATGCATTATCCAGGCGACCATCCCCATTATCTCTCAGTAGTATATCCACGGATTGGAGGGCACTTCTCTTGGTGGAGTACTCCAAAAATAAATTCGCTTGCGAATTATTGGATGGGCAAATTTAGGATGACAGGTACAGGATTGTGGATGACATCATCTACTACAAGGACAGAATATACCTCGTCCCCGAATCCACATTGAGGAAGAAGATCATCCAGGCAGCCCACGATTCTCCTTTATCGAGGCATCAAGGGTTCTTAAAAACCTAAGGCAGATCAGAGAGAGGTTTTCATGGAAGGGCCTTAAGGGGGAGATTATGCAGCATGTCCGGGAATGTAGCATATGTCAGCAGAACAAGGTTGAGAACACACATCCAGCAGGGCTACTCCAGCCACTACCGATTCCAGAACAGAAGTGGGAGAGAATCTCCATGGA
Source organism: Pseudotsuga menziesii (assembly GCA_001517045.1). NCBI lineage: Eukaryota > Viridiplantae > Streptophyta > Pinopsida > Pinales > Pinaceae > Pseudotsuga > Pseudotsuga menziesii. The sequence goes on along the minus strand of LPNX010660342.1, from coordinate 90,607 downwards.
CTTCATTACAGGCTTGCCCAAGGTCCAAGGGCGAGATTGTTTATATGTAGTAGTTGACAGACTGACCAAGTTTGCACACTTCTTCTCGATACCATCAGACTACTCGGCAGCTCAGGTGGCGGAGTTATTTTTCAGGGAAGTTTTCAGGTTACACGGGTTGCCTAAGACCATTGTCAGTGATCGGGATAGCAGGTTCACAGGTGCCTTTTGGCAGGAACTGTTCAAATTGGTGGGAACCGAACTGGCTACTAGTACGAGCTATCACCCCCAGAGTGACGGGAAAACAAAAATAGTCAACAAGTGGATCGAAGGTTATCTCAGGAACTACGTAGCAGGGCAACATCGAACATGGATCAAATGGCTACACCTAGGAGAGTATTGCTACAACACTACTTATCACATGTCTATTAGGATGACTCCTTTTAAGGCATTATATGGTTATGAGACCTTGGACTATGCAGATTTGGCATTTGGAGACAGCTGGGCTCCCAAGGCTAAGGATTGGATACAAGACAGTCAGGACATCCTGAAAGTATTGAAAGAGAATTTACGGACAGCCCAGAATCAATAGAAGATGTATGCCGACAAACACAGGACTGAGCGGAGCTTTGAGGTAGGGGATTTAGTCTACTTAAGGCTCCAGCCTTACAGACAGTCGTCACTTAAAAAGAAAGGAGCAGAGAAATTAAAACCCCGCTTCTATGGACCATACAAAATAATTCGGAAGGTGGGAGAGGTGGCATATGAGCTAGAGTTGCCCAGAGAAAGCAAAATCCACAATGTGTTCCATGTGTCCAGCCTGAAGAAGACCCTTGGACAACACATTGCTCCATCTACCGAATTTCCCCCTTTATATGATGAAGGACTGCTGATACTGATTCTTGAACAGATCATACAGACCAGAGAGAGGAAGCTCAGGAACAGAGTAATCAAGGAATATTTGGTTCAATGGAAAGAACTACTGCCAGAGGATGCCACTTGGGAAGGTGAACAGGTATTGCAGCATCCCAGTTTGAAGTTGCTTGAGGACAAGCAATCTTGAGTGGGGAGGACTGTAATGTCCTCTTCCTTTTAGGCCCTAAGGCCCATACCGCTAACCTATGTGATTCCTGTGGGTTCGAGCGGTTACTGATAGCTAGGGAATCAGATCAGGACTGATGCCATCCATAGAAGATCTACGACATCCTCACTTGGTCAAGAAGGGCCACCTGGGCCAAAGGCCACCTTCATGCATGACCATGCTCTATGACCATGCTCTTTTCCATGCTCCAAGCATGACCATGCTCTTTGCATGCAACTCAACGGCAAATTAGAAGATAAAGTGACCTAATTAGGTCAAAGATTAGGTTTTGCGCAGTTGAACTTTATAAATAGAGGGTAAAGCAAGAGGAGACCTCACTTATGCTTATGATTATTTTTAGGAGCTCTTGGATAGCAGCACAGCATGCAACACAACAGTTGGGGTTGGAGACGGAGTCTTCAGCTAACAGGATTTCGGCAGTGAAACATCTGTCCTAGTCTTATTCTGGGTAAGCCATACTGGTTCACCACTTGATCTTCATTCATTCATCCGTTATATAGCACAAGGTATAGATTGTTGCAGGACACGGTGCAACCGTAAGGGGGGTTTTCAACCAGAAAGCCCTAATCAGTTGTATAGCCTCCAGATATCAGTTTCCTTCAGAAACTCAGGCACCAATCTTATCATCAGCTACATACTCCAGCACTCCTTGATTATCAGCTCCATCTGAGCTCATCCGAAGGAGTTATCAGCAATTTCGGACCACCAGGGGCATGAGCAGCTGCCTCAGAGAACCAAGACGCTATCATACTTAGAGGGTTCAGAACTGCAGTATATTCTAGCCAATCTCTCCGTCACAGTGAGGCTATCAGCCCTAGAAATCTGCGGATCCATCGGACACCTCCTTCCTTGAGGGCGTCACCTATTGCTCTGATTGGGCGTCTTGTTGCTGGAGCATTCACCGGAGATAGGAGAGATCAGTTCCTCTCCAATCCAGTTCTCAGTGCTTATAGACTTTATCTGAAGCAATCCAGCTCATTATCAGTGGTAAGTGTGCATTCTATCTCACAAACCCTAACCCTAATTTTTCCTATAAAATAGGGATTTTTGCCTGGCAGTCTGTAAGCCTAGTGTATCAGCACATTTGTTTAGAAATAGAAAATATCAGTATTTGGGATATTACAAAATCAGATCCTTAATCACTTGTTTTTCCTTTATAGATATTAGTAATGTATATCGAGGACACAATCAGAGAGCTGATGGCTTGTCCAAATAAGCCCTTGATTTGGCCCCTAGTTCTGGTTTCTTTTCTAAATTTTTTTATGACAATATCCACATGAGTGGTGATTTTCAGCTCTTTTAGAGCTCAGTGTCGGAGCTAGTCTCCTTATATCCTTATTGGGAACTTATTATATCTCTTGAAATCATTCGTGTCTTTGGGGTGGACTTCTCTGGTTCAAGCTCTATGGTCTCTCTATGTGCTCCTGGATGTGCATGACTAGTTTCCTTGTAGTGACTTCAGGTGAACATTGTTGCCGTTACTTCTGGATCCTTTCTGGGATCTCCTTTGATCTATTTTCCTCTAGCTGGCCTTTGTGGCATTTTTTCAGCCATATTCTTGATGTACTTTGATGAACCCCAAGTGTGGGATGTATATTTTGATGCCCTTTGATTCACCATGAATATCAAGGTCAAGATTTTTTCTTCTGAATTTTTTTTTTATAAAAGCAAAAGACAAAGAAAGGATAACCAACCTTGAGACAACCATTCCAAGTTGCATGTAAAGAAGAGTAATAGGAATTTGTAGAAGGACATTGAAAAGTGGTGAGAGATCAACATAATACCTTAGCATAACACTGATGAATTCCAATCTAAACACATGTTTACTAGACTTCCTTCTGATCTATTATTCTCAAGAATAAAAGTGTCATTATAGTGTATCCAATTTTTAATTGTAATGGTTTTATATGTTAATTAGTTTTTACGAAAATAATACATATGCTTGTTAATTAGTTATTATGAAAGCAATATTTTTTTTATACATTGCCATGGATGATTTTTTAATGAATTCAAGGAATTGTAAATAACGAAGTTCTGAAGTTAGAGGAGTACAAAGGGAATATCATTTATAGGTGTTTCTTTGGGTTTATAGTTGTTTATTTGGCTAAGTTATTACACTATGTGGCGTTCATCCGCACTTATTCAAGGGGCTTTAAACTTAGGTCTCTTTTTTTTTTGAAAAATACTTCTTATACTCACATAAAATATTTACAAACAAAGATGAAAAAAGTGGAAGGGTATTTACTATGAGAATCGTAACCTCTTCTTGAGAAAAATTGAAGTATCAATAAAATCATAATATTCAGTGAGATCCAAGGATTTGGAATCTTTAAATAATCAACCTTTTGCCAACAATTGGTGACATACCTCATCTTTCCACAATGAAATGAAGTCAAACGAAGAACTAATTTCTTGATCAAATATAAACTTACATTTGACCTTATAAAGAACAAAAGCATTGGAATATATAGGCATTACCAAAGAACAAAGAAGGCATATTGGACAAGAAACCAGTCATCCCCAAACAAAGTGGCACAGTAATGCAACTTTCTCTGAAACGATGATGTATTTTAATCATAGAAGAAGCTCTAACACTGCTTGGTGAATCAACACTCCCATAACATATGCTTGATATTGGTTGGCATTGACATACTAAGCAGATGCCATCATAGAGGCCACTCTTAGCCAACCTGGCTTTAGAAGGGATCCCCTGAATGATTAGCCAAGCAAAAACTCGTAGCTTATAAACTAGCCACTTTGACAAGACACTATAATTCTTATGAATCTAATGGTCCTATCAATCCAATGAATCTCACCTTGCATTGAGAGCCGATGAGACTATGTCTTGATGCTAATGAAGAATTGAATAAACATGGCAAGAATTATACCAAAATGGTGGACAACCAAAACTCCACCACTAGTATCCAATAAATCACGCCAAAATAAGATACCCTTTTGACTCAACCTATGTTCTTGAAAAAGAGGCATCTCCAAGTCCATATATGTTGACAAGCTAAATTCCAACCTACCTTGCTACCCTCCCACTACCATTGAACCATAGGATCCACAACATTCCAAGTTGACTAAATACTCCTAAAGAGAAGGGATGCAAAGAACTGAAAAAGAGAGCAGGCGGAATGATGTCACATACGCCAAAAAAAATGGACTCTACCAATAAGTTGCACTAAAAGCAATAGATGGAAAAACAAAAACTGTCAAGACATTGATCCCTCAAGAAACCTCACCACCCACTTGATAGTCAAAACATTTCCCTAAGCTAAAAATTCGATTAGGCCAAGATCTCACTCATCCTTAGGCATAATACAAACATCCCATGCAACTAGGGGAATACCTCTCTCACCACCATACTTGGACCATGGTTAAGACCTCAAGATACTCCCACTGTCGAAACTAAGCTCTGTTGGGGAACTGACAAGACATATAAAAGACATGAGAAGCCTGGAGAATACAATCCGCCATTGCCAATTTTCCTACAAAAGGGAGATCCTTATGATGCCAGACATAAATCTTACTTTGTAACCTCTGAAGACACCAATCCCACATAGCCATGGATGATAACCCAGTCCCAAAAGGAATACCAAGATATTTGACAATCAACCCATTATACAACTAGGCAATAGGAATCCACTTCAGAGGGGAATCCACCCCAAGACGCCAAAAATCATTTTTGTGAGGATAGATAATGGCACCTAAAGCATCACAAAACATGTCCAATCAAGTGAGTACCTTGCTAACTTGTCCCATCTTCCCTCACATACAGTAGTGAATCATCTACATAATGATTATTAACCATCTGAAAGCATAATATCCCTATTCTACTCTACAATGTCGGTCTCCATATTAATACAATTTAATATCCTATTTATTTTCTACTAAGCTTATGGCTAGGGTCTCCCTATTATTACAAGCTAATCACCTCGCTCTTTGCTACCGGACCACATAATCATGAGCCTTATCTATATTTTTAGAACTATAATAACAAATAAATATTTATAAATCATTATATATACTTTTTAACTAATTAAATTGATCAAAATTATCATTTCAAAAAGCATTTCACATTGCTATGCCTACAACTATTTAAAAATATTTATAAATCATTATATAAATCATTATATATACTTTTTAACTAATTAAATTTATCAAAATTATCATTTCAAAAAGCATTTCACATTGCTATGCCTACAACTATTTAAAAATACTTCACAATTTAAAATACACTTCTACAAATTATGTAGCATTATTTTCATCTTTCTATGAAAAACATCACATCATATTATAATGTGGTACTTTAACTTTAATTTTTTTTTTCCAGTCCAAAAAAACCGTTCCTTGGTATTCATTGAATCAAAGGAACCTTTTACATCTTCAGTCAATACAGTAAAACCCCAAGGGTCAGCAGAACAAAAATGTTTCAATCTCAATACCAAACATACATACATCATAAACAAAAACAAAACTAACAGAAAATCAGAGGTACCAAAGCATCTGGGTATCAATACATAATATCCCTCTCATAAGAGAGCTGTATAAATCAGTCATCTATGACCCTAGAGAAAATAACAAGAGCCCAAAAATCTGATCCAAGCAAGGAGAGTGACTCTTGTATATCCTGTAGTAGCTTGCTCAACAATACCTGATAGTAGCTCAATGAATCATGAGAGATAAAACTGTAATAGAATGAGCATATTCTAAAAAAACTGTGATGAGTCAACCCCAATAATCTCATTTCCAAATGATTCAGTAAGTAAGAGATGGTTCGGAGCCAAGTGCAATCCTTCCTTCGATAAGATGTCCGCCCTCTTGTTATGTTCCCTATAGACATGACTGAAATCCACCCAAGTAAAAGAGGACATGAGAATTCTGGTGTTGTAGCACCAAGCCTCAAGATTCACCATGTCCAGGGTGGATTCCTTTTTTGCCCAGTTTATAATCACAGAGGAGTCGCCAAAGATATGTAGGCAAGGCAGCCCAATATCCTTGGCGACCCGTAGTGATGCCCAGAGTGCTAAGAGTTATGCTCTAGTATTAGTGCAGTTGCCACATCCAAGTTTGAAAGCAAGAAGGTGATGGTCATTCAACCAAAAACAAAAGCCCGCTCCACCTATATTATTGGCAACTGCACCATCAAAAAAGATCATAGAAAAAACTAAAGTAGGAGACTTCCCGATGTTCCTAATATTATGTCTGTACTGGATATGTAATGTGGTACTTTAACTTTCTTTTTAATATTCTTACTCATCCCTCCTTGTCAAAGCACATTACCATTACCTGATAAAACAAGCCTTAAAATTAATGTTCTTATGATTAACTATATAATTAAAATTAATGTTCTTATGCTTATGTTGATTGTGGCTTTATTTTAAAATAAAATTGTTTAAAATACTTTTATTCTTAATTGGTTGTCATTTTTTTATGCAATTAAATCAATAGGTATTAGAGCTAAACCTTTTTAGCTTATAATTTTCCAATATGACATTTATATTAACACTCTCCATAAATGAATCACACTAAGTTGAAAAACATATATCAATTTGAATGCATCTAACATATCAAAATTTTGAAGTTATGTCATGATCCACTTCAAACTACAATTTTACATATTGAATTGGTAATACAATGAGAAACAAAATAAATGCTTATGCGACAGAGATAAAACATGTTGTAGAAATAGTGCTGACAACATATGTAATATTAGCATAGATTCATTTTAAACTCGGATCTATCAAGCACCGAGAGGGATCCAACCTTTTGAGGTGTACATTTTTTTACCATTTGGATCCCTCTTAGTACTTGATAGATCTGGGTTTAAAATGGATCTATGCTAGTTTAATTTTTATTTTATTTTATTTAAGTCGATATTTTTTACTTATGTCGGCTAGCATAACGTGACTAACGTGACAGGATCTCCCCCTCCCCCATATTGGATTAGAGAGGTTGCACCTTCTAACTTCATTGTATTGTTTAATAAACACACTCCATTTTGTGACATCTTTAAGAGATTTATTATTTTTAAAAATCAAAGCATTTCTAATTGCACTACCAACTTCAAAGATTATAAAAAGAAGCATTTTTTTAAAAATGATAATGATTATGTTAAAACATAAAGTCGTAGTTTAACTATACATTACTTTTGTTGTTTTGCCATATAAATAAAGACAATAATGATTGAATAAGATTTTTTATAATAATTTTTATTTATTTTCTTAATCATAATTATATTCTATTATCAACCGCATACCTTTAGAGTTTAAATATAACCACCATGGCTTTTATAAATGTAAATCCACATGGCATAATTATAAGGTGTTAAAAAGACCCTCGTGACATAGTTATAAGGTGTCCAAAGAAATCCACACTTACCAAAGTTGCATGGTAATATCTTAATGTTTAAACATTAAAGAATTAAAAAAAGATTGGAAATAGTTTGCCAATGTTTTACACATGGCTCTAGCAAGTCTCGTAAGGAAAAGAGGAATTTTCTCTAGCTTTACCTTCAAATCCAAGTTTATTAAATCTTTAAAAGTTTGACTTATTTGTTCATGAAGTAATAATTTGTTTTCATTTTCCATGGAGCGAAAATTCCATGGAAATTTTTTTATTGTTAGTGTATTTGTTGTTTTTGTTAATTGTTTGATTTTCTTTTTTTAAGAGGAAAAAAAACCAAACTTTGATATTCATATTATGAATCAAAGGGCATCATATACAAGCAGCCTTCATAGACAGGCTTCAATCTTGTGTAAACAACAGTATTTGGGAATCCCTTTGATCACTAAGGAATACAGGAGCATCCATCAATCCTTGCTACATGTACAAAAAGTTAAAAACAAAGAGCCCTGAAGCAAATAGGACTATCGCTCAACAAGAAGAAACCAATGTACGTTTTCCCAAGATAGATCAGGCTGATCTACGAAGCAAAAGTTAGACCACCAAGCTAATCCCACCTGAGCACAATAAGAAGGCTGATAGTCTCTTCAAGGAAGACTCGATCCAGTCTTTCAATAGAAAATGTAGTTCAAGTGCCAAAAAAAAGAGGGGATTGAGTCCCGGCACCAAGCTTTAAAAAAGCTGAAAGTTCCCATGATCAATGATCATGCTATCCAAATACTCAGTAAAGATTCCGAATCCAGGATCTAAAACCAAAGCCTTCTTTGAGAGACAATCAGCCTGTTGATTATGCTCACGATAGATATGTTTGATTGTCAACCGAGAGAAATTGAACATAAGGGACCTTATGTCATTGCACCAATGGCCCAAGCAAGGAGAATCCAAGGAAGCATTCTTGTTTGCCCAATTTATAATGACTAAGGATTCTCCAAAGATAGTAAGGAGAGGGATCCCCAAATGCTTTGATACTGCAAGAAGAGCCCAAAGAGAAAGAAGTCTGACTCTAGTATTTGTGCTTCTTCCACAGCCTAGAGAGAATCCGAGAGTGTGTGAGTCGCTCAGTAGCAGCATAAACCTAGCTCCCCCATTGTTCCCTGTAGCAGCCCCATCGAAGAAGCCACAAGGAAAATGGATTTGTGGACTGATTCCAATACATCTTATCTTCTTCTTTAGCTTTGGAACAGGGTGTAAGTGAAAGAGAGACTCCACTTGGTGGATGATACTAAACACTGAAGCCTTTTTATCTTCAAATATACAATAGTTTCTCATTTTCCAGACGCTCCAATAAATAAAAAGAGGCAGATAGCTAAATTCAAAGTGTGCTGAGAAGCTCTTATACCAGAGTTCTAAATAAGAACTAACAGAGCAATTTATTAGAGGTGGAAAACATAATTGCTCACATATAGTAGAGAAAACCCTCTTGGTCATGATGCAATCAATGAAGAGATGTTGCATCGAGTCTTCACCCTGCTTGTAGAGGGCACACACACAAGGACCCTTCCATCCATGTTTCAAGAGGTTGTCCCATGTTAAAATGAGATTCTTAACAACGAGCCAAATAAAGCACCTGATTTTTGAAGGAATGTTGAACGACCATAGGAGGTCCAAAAACTGAGTCTGATCAGAGGTGGGCTCAGACCAAAATCGTTTGATATTCTATAACTTAGAATGTTAAGTTTTACAAAACAATGGAGTTGCATTATTGGTAAATTATTTATATTAAGTTATGAAAATTGAATTTTCATGATGATTGAATTTGTTGCTATGTTAATGTTTGATTTTGTATAATTTAGAATGATAAGTTTGGTAAATTATGGACTTGGATCGATGTATATTATTAATATATTAGATTTGGTCTTTGATAAATTGGATATCAAGTTTTGGGTTTCTTTTTCTAATTGATGAGAACTTCTTTTTGAATCTTTTTTATTTTGATGGTGGATGGCAAATTATTTGTGAATATTCAATTTAAATTAACACGAGGACATTAGTTATTAGTAATTGGATGACTTTGTTGTCTTTCCATTATTTACTTTTTTGTTAGTAGGAAACAAATTTTGATATGGTTTATGAAGCTTGTCAGCACAACGAAGCTTCTCTTTCAATATGTAAGCATAAATTTCTAGTTTAGTAAATAAAATTCATTTGTGCTGACCTGAAACCTAAACATAAATTTTAATGTAACTTGCATTAATAGACAAAAAATTTATGAATGAAATATTTCATTTGAGGAATACAACTCTTATTAAGTGGTTTTATGTAGTTATAAGTGTGAGGATATGATCTTCCCTGTGGTGATTTGATCCCCTGCACTTTTAATCCTTGAGCCACATTAGCTTCACAAGTGAAATGTATGCATAATTACTCAAAACGATCTAAGAAAGTGCATTGCATGTATTAAATAATATAGGACAATCATTCATAAGTAAATGAGCAATGCCATATCTTCAATGAACATTAAAAAATATAATTAATTATAGAGAATGATAAAGTCTTATGGAAAAAGTGTGTCAAAAGCTTATATAAAAATTGATAAATGATAGGTCATTAGAGAGGCCCATCCACAATCATTCCTCTATGATTAGTTTTAGTAGTGTTTGCATAAGGAACTTTGGGAGAATGATTGCATACCTTTCTCTTTTCCAAAAATCATTTGGTTGTTCATAGAAAAATTATGAATGATATTTTCTTTGACTTTTTTTGTTCCTTATCATATTTGGCTCTTTCTTCTATCAAATGAGCAAATCTCCTTCGTTATTTATCTTGCTTTTCTTTCAAGCATTTGCTAATTGTATCTATTTGCATCATTTCTTCATAAACAAACGTAGTAGGAAGAGAAACAATGATACCATTGATATTCAACATAATCTTCTTATCATAAATTGTCATGGGTAAATGTTTACTCATATAATAATTTCCAGTAACAATATCTACACCTACTGCAAGAAATTGATAAGAGATCTAAAACCATAGAACTATATGGGAACTGGCATTGTTTCTAAGAAGGACTGCATATAATAATTTCCAATAACAATATCTACACCTATTGCAAGAAAGTGATAAGAGATCTAAAACCATAGAACTATATGGGAACTTGCATTGTTTCTAAGAAGGACTGCTTTTTTTCTTTAAAAGCAAAGGTCAAAATACTAGTGTTGTAGATCTAAACATCAACAAGGAAACAATTATGTTTAGATAAATATATAGAGGCATCAATGTCAAACAGAGCATCTATGTTGGTGCTATGTTGTAAGGCCTCATTCTTTCAAAATGGAATTCACAAGAAACAATGACCTACTTTGATTCTTGTGCAGAGGGTATCTTCTGCCTAATAATGCTCATGTTTTCATAATCTTCTTGTTTCGACTTACCAAATGGGATTGCAATTTTCAAAGTTCAAACTACATTTTCTTTTGAATTCCTATATCGTAGCCTTTGAACTTGCTTTTGAAGGAGAGATGACTATACCTTTGGTCCTTGCTAGCTCCTTTGCAACATTCTTGATCATTTGTGATTGTTCATCATCAAAACTTGTAGCAAAGAATCGGTTTCACAAGTGATATGTATGCATAATTACTCAAAACCATCTAAGAAGCAAAGTGCATCGCATGTATTCAATAATCTAGGCAAATCATTCATAAGTAAATGAGCAATGCCATAATATCTTCAATGAACATTGAAAAAGATAATTAATTATAGAGAATGGACAAAATATAGGTCATTAGATAGGACCATCAACCATCATTCCTCTATGATTAGTTTTAGTAGTGTTTGCATAAGGAACTTCAAGGAGATTGATTGCGTACCTTTCTCTTTTCCAAAAATCATTTGGTTGTTCATAGAGATAGTTATGAATGATCTTTTCTTTGAATTTTTTTTGTTCTTTTTCATATGTGGCTCTTTTTTCTTTGTTATTTCTCTCATTTTTCTTTCAAGCATTTGCTAATTGTATTTATGTACATCATTTCTTCATAAACAAACTTAGTAGGAAGAGAAACAATGATACCATTGATATTCAACATAATCTTCTTATCATAAATTGTCATGGGTAAATGTTACTCATATAATAATTTCCAATAAGAATATCTACACCTTATTCTTCAAACAACAAGAAAGTGACAATAAATCTAAAACCATAGAGCTATATGGGAATTGGCATTGTTTCTAACAATGACTGCTTTCTTTCTTTTTAAGCAAAAAGGTCAAAATACTAGTGTTGGAGATCTAAACATTAGTAGGGAAACAATTATGTTTAGATAAAGATATAGAGGCATCAATGCCAATTAGAGCATCTATGTTGGTGCTATGTTGTAAGGCCTCATTCTTTCAAAATGGAATTCACAAGAAACCATTACCTACGTTGATTCTTGGACAAATGATATCTTCTGCCAAATAAGGCCCACATTTTCATAATCTTCTTGTTTCGACTTACCAAAGGGGATTGCAATTTTCAAACTACATTTTCTTTCAAATTCTTATATTGTAGCCTCTAAACTTGCTTTTGAAGGAAAGATAACTAGACCTTTGGTCTTTTCTATCTCCTTTGCAAAGAATTGGTTAGCAATTTCCATTTCTTATATCATTCCTTCTCTTGCTAGCATTTATTCTTGCAACTTCAATTTTTCTTTTCTTTTTGGAGGGCTATTGTTTGATGTTGTCTTCTCTTTTCCTTAAAATCCTAGCATGGTTTTCATCTTGGAAGCTCTTTTGCTTTGATTTGAGATCAAAATATGATGTAGAGATGGAGGGGAGTAAAGATTCATTTGGAGGATCTTTACTAGAAGGGATGTATACATAACTAGAAGCAAAATCCTAGTATATTCTTTCAACAAAATTGGATAATTTGGTACAAGTTTAAGATGAGCTTAAGAATGCACATTGGATTTGTTATTGGAAGTATCTAAAATATAACTTTATTTTCAGGAAATAAGTTATTCGTGGAAGAAGAGAAAGAAGAACTATAACTTTTGGTTATGCATTGAAGAGATGCAAGTTGTTGCAAAGATTGGATATCTTTTGAGATAAAGAAGAATCTCTAACCTTGCCATGGGGGAATGATCTTAGCTGGAAAATTAATTAATTGCATTCTTAACTTTTCTTTCATAGAGTGCATATTTTTAACCATGTAAATAGAACTAGTACTTAGAGTATGAGATATGCAATCATAAACAGAGTTATTAGGAAAACTAGTTGACGCCATGAGAAATTAATTTACAATAATAATACTTTCACCAATGTAGCTCTTTTCTACAAACTCATGTCTCCTACAAAGCTTCAAAATGATTGCTTGAACTACCTATGGTAGTCTTACTTCGTGACTTACCACCCATTGCACTGCTACTACAACTAAGCTACCTACAACTCTTCACTTCCCCTATGACATCTTGTTAAAAGTGCTTTTGTGAACCTAAGCAATTAGATCTAGTTGCGTGACTACAAATAACTCTTTATTAACAATCACCATGACTTTAAGGGAAAAACCCATGTGATGTTAAGAAAATACCATACACTTTCTCTCTCTCATTCACTTTTTATATAAATTAACACATTAAGTTCATCACAATTATCAATTAAAAAAACATTTCACAATATTATGCCTACTAATATTTGAAAACAAACTCAACTTTGAAGTCACATCAATTAAAGATGTGGCACTTTAATTTTCTTCTTAATCTAGATATGTTTATAAAAAAATTCTACTATCTTTTAGTAATTTTGTTAAAACTTACAACACATCATGAACTCTAAAACAATCCATAAAATTAAAATTAATAGTCTTTTGCTTGTATTATTTGTAGCAAAGTATGTTTTAAAATTAACTGCTTATCATTGTATTAGTTGTTAGTCTTTTTGCTTGTATTAATTATAGCAAAACAAAGTTTAAAATTAATAGTCTTATCATTGTATTGGTTATAGCTAAACAAACCTTAAAATTATTATGCTTGTAATAGTTGTAGCTTTAATTTAAAATAAATTTGTTTAAAAATGTTTTCCAGTACAATGTTTTTAAATGAGTTGTCATCTTCACTCCTTCACTGTGTGAAGGTGATCCTTTAAAATGTTTTTTCTTCCATCACTATCTCTCATCTATGCACAGTTATAACAAGCTTTATTCTACTCGAACACACTATTCACTATGTGTAACCAGATTTCCCACTATAAAGAATATCAATAACCACAAGGGGCACTTATTAACCATCTTGTGATAAGTGTAGCATTGTTCAAATTGTTTCTATCGCATACAATTCATGCAAAATGTTATTTAGCCTAATAATATAGATTTTGAAATTTTTAGCATGTTTTTTTTCACAAAAGTTGAGATTTTTAACGTAAGTACATATTTTGATTCATATTGAAATTGGATGGGAAACATAAAGGTGAAGAAGAGTAATTTAAAGAAGGGTGTGAGTTAAATTTTGTTTTAGCTTTTTAAAATAAGAACGAGGAAAAGAAAAAATTGAATAAATACGATACTTATGGGTGGCATCAACATGGTGAAATCACATTATGTAATGCTTTTGACCGGTCATAAATTCAATTTGCACACTAAAATGTTTGAAAGAGAGCCATCTTTAAGTATAGGCAAGTAATGCAAAGCGATAAGAGATCATTATGATGAACAACAAGAGGCATATGACTCTGAAGGTAAATCTCAGATAAACAAAGTCACTTTACCAAACCAAAAATAAAATTACTTTATTCATCAGAGTTGGATGAAGGGGATTTGATTTCCGGTCATTTATTTATTGAAGTTGTAGGATGTTGTGATTAATAACTTGGTGAAAAGAATTGACTAAGCTTACATTTGCTCGATAGTCCAGCTAACTATGGTTAAAAAAGAGGAGAAAGTATATTATAGTTATCTTAACTTAAAATTTAATTATTGTTCAGTAAAAAAAATACAATATTCAGAAATATAAGTTATAATTTAATTTTTACTTTAAATAAAGATAAAAATAATGAAGTAGATTTTCGTTAGCTCACTGAGTTAAGGACCTAAGGTGTGGGTTTGGTTTGCAAGGCCACTCAATTTCAATACTTTATGGGGTGACTTAGTTGGGAGGAGACACCAAAAAATCCAACCATATTAAAGGCCCTGAATAATTTTGACTGAGTTGCAATATAATCCAATCTTTTCACTCGAATAAATACAATCTTTTAATTCAAATACACTAACCAGAATCTAATTCTAAATATTTAAAAATGAATACTAACCAAAATTTACACTTAAATACAATCTATTTAAGAATGGATACTAAACCAAAATTGACACTTTAATCCATAGCAATGGATACTTGTCACTTTTGAAAGTTCTTGGTCAATAATCTTGCACATATATCATTGGTAGTAATTGATTTTGACTGCAATAAACTCGGAGTAGCACGGTTTACTGCACAGTCTTGTTCCTGGTAACTTACCGTCAGACAAAACAATCAGGCGTCACAGACTCTGAATGGAAGGTGGAACGCCTTCCATCTACCACTACCAATAATGGCAGAACCAATGGACCTAAGCAATTAGTTATAAATGAATCAACCGGCCATTTATTCATTCCTATTGCACTCATAACCTTAATATTTCTTTGTGGTCCATGGATAGTAAGGCGAGGAGAGTCATTTAATCCTAACTCTACTTTCTTTAATTTAGAAAAGGGTTTTTGAAGTTTCAAAAGTTTCACACATTTGTGATTAGATAGTAAGGCGAGGAAAGTAATTTAATCCTAACTCTACTTTCTTTATTTTAGATATGGGTTTTTGAAGTTTCAAAAGTTTCACACATTTGTGATTAGTTATAGTCTCTGAACAAAGAATTTGCCTAGCTTTTTCATGGAAAGAAAATTGAAATTTTATTAGGAGTGAATTTGTTGATTTATAAACCATTTGATTTTGTGGAACTTAGAATGGTAAGTGTTGCAGGTTATGGATTCGTACCAGTATATACCTTTGGTAATTCATTTTGGGTTTTGAAGGATGGGATATCTAAGTTTTGTGTTTCTCTTTCTACCGATTAATTGAGAACTCGAATTTTTTTAATGGTGGATGGCAAATTATTTTGTCAATATATACAAAATTTTGACGTGGTTTATGAAGCCTGTCAGCGTAACGGTGCTTTTCTTTAAATATGTAAGTGGAAATTTTAGTTTTAGCAAATAAAATTCATATACAATGACCCGGAACCTAAACCAATTTTATTGTAACTTGCATCAACAGATAGAATTTATAAGAACGAAATATTCCCTTTGACGGATACAACTTTTATTAATGCTAATAATTGCATACTGCTCGGACTTTCCAGGGCACTAGCTTAATATTATTGTGGCACAACTACACTTGACTTTGAAATTTTGGCGGGGGAATTTGAATCAATGAGGCTGGTCTGATTGTCATAAAGTTCAACTTTCTTCTCTCTAAGACAAGGAAATAATCCTTTTACATATTCCCATACCGTCACAAACAATCCCAACAAGTAAAAGAGGTAAGTCTGCAGATTTCTGCAGGTACTGTAAAAGTATGCAGTGCAACAAAAGGAATCTTCTTCTTTTTGGGATGATGCGTCGTGCATGCCACTTCCTGCAAGGATAGTGAAAAAGTTAGCGGACAACATAGTCACTTAAGTGCACACTATATTAAGTGCACACTATATTAGCGTGCAATCTTCTTCAAACAACAAAAGATTAATAGATATTCAATCATTCAAATATAGATGTTTGCCGCCTTACCCATTTCAGTATAGGACAGGTTTGCCCATTTAAGAGGCTGCAATTTAGACTCTGAGGACGTGATAAGCTCAAGAAGAGCTCGATTCACCTGCCAAATGACAAGCCAAAATTTAATCACACAAATGTTTGGAACATGCCTGTTTCCAAAGATTTTAAGATTATAGGATTTCCAGCTTGATCTTCATGTTCATGGTTTTCATGTTAAATTGCAAACGTTATCACAATCATATTTAGAACACACTTATCTTTTAATTTTAAGATTGCAGATATTTCTAGATTGATCTTCTATGGTCAAAGTTGGCATTAAATCCAGACAAGTACTCCTAGAAACTAGTCTGTGTATTATTTTACAACTTTTAGAAGTAAAACTGCCTGTTTCTGTCTGCAATGAATGCAATTTGGATTATGATCATGTGCATGGTTCACGATCGTAACTAATCTGCAGGATCATGTAGCAAAAAAAGACCTGGCAGCGCCGTTCCTGCTCTTAAGCTTCCCAGGGCATCAGATGTTCAATGCTGATAAATTCCTTCAGATAAAAGAAAGAAAAAAACAGGCATAGGAAAAACATTAACTAACTAAAACAGAAACTTGAAATTGTGAATGAATCCTCCAAACACCATAAACCTACAGGAATATATAGAGGTCATCTTGTCCTCATTCAATATGAACATCGCTGACCCATTCATTGAACATTAGCAAAAAGAATATAATTTATGACCAAACTGAAGCCGACTTCGTCCTTTTCCTATCATGCACTAACTATTTGTTTTGATAGCAAATTAGAACTGACTGACATAAACAATCGCCTAATGTTTGAAAGACATATATCTCTTCATTTGCACCTATTTTCAGTTTGGGCGGTCACTTTTGATGGGCTCTCCTTTTCAGTCATGTACACGCCCCTCGAAAACATATTTACGATTAATGTTATGGGATATCAACGACCATTCCCACATCATTTGAATCTTTGCCTTTTAATGGAGAAGGCACTCGGTTAAATTATGTAGAAGGGAGCAATTCTTCCGATATATAAATAGGATCACATAGTTGCCTAACCTCCTGGAAAACGAGCATAAATAAAAACAAGAGAGAAGTTAAACCGGGAATCATTAATATGATTATGACCTCTCAGGGCCATAACTAATCTATTGACATCGAGGTACACCCTCAGAATGAATTTGTGAATTAATTCATACTCAATCTAACATGATGCCAATGTAGCAATGAATTTGTGAATTAATTCATACTCAATTTAACATGATGCCAATCTAGCAATTGGCCCAGGCTCCATGTTGACACTGGCAAGCAATTGAACTTAGGCCATATCGAGTTTAGGACATTTAGTGTATCGATACCTTTACAGATCATAGGAGCTAACTTTTTGCAATGACAAGAGAGTATAAACTGTTTAATGTTTGCAGCCAATCTTCACCACAAGGAGCTCCGAAAAGAAATAGATTCCCTCGTGAGCTCTATTTAAAATGGCTGAATATTTTTACAATAGAAAAAAATAAGAACAATATATGAAGTCTTTTTAAGTAACAGCGAGATTTTTGAAACAAATAGCATAGTAACAAAGTCCAAATATATAAACAGAATAGGAAAATTATGAAATGATTAATGTTTGATCTCTGAATTTTATCTAGCAAATGTCAATGGCAATAGTAGATTAGAAACACTTCTTCAGGTCTTGAAACAAATAGTCCACGTTAACAAAATTCAAACATACAAACAGCATGGGAAAATTTCAAAATTATGACCTAACAGCATTATCATTGTATGTTCTTGTTAGTTTATACCAGAGAGAGACTATTGCCATTGTAACGTAGATATACCTCTGCAGGTCTTTCATGACTGACTAAATGAGCACCAGGGAGCTCTATCATTCTTGCAACAGGGTACAACTTCTTTGCGATTTGCCTGGCATGTCGTACTTGTGCAATAATATCATGCCTACACAGAAGTAAAAACAATTTGTCAAATATTGCTAATTTAATGCCTACCACGGCAAAACACGGGTAAAAAAGTTACATCTAGGAAAGGATGTTTCCCTTCGTTGTATATTTAAAACATGTGAAGTCAATATACAGAGCAAATTACTGCACAATAACTTTTTCCACGCTTTTTATCAATATTAATTATACTTTTATTATTGTTTTAATAAAATTCATCCGCTCATCATCCAAAAAATATGTGGGGTAATATTTATGGCAAGTAATTACCACAGCAAATATTTGTTTTGATATTCATCGGTATTATTTTAGATCTGGCATCCCTCTGCCAACGCTGGCGTCAGACTGTTTGTTACATAATTTATCTTTGTTTCATCATGACCTTTGGATTAGTATGCATGTGTATATGATTATTTTCTCTTTCACCTATTTCTTTCTTTTTCGATTGCCGAATCGCTTTTAAAATCTAGAGCATGCAACTTTTTTAACACAAATAATGTGCAAAAAGATGTTACACAAAATACTACTATTTCTTGTCTTATAACTGTCTCTGTTTCTAAATGCGTCCATCGCTTGGTTACAGTAAGATAATAAAGCCCCTACAGAATGTGTACTAATACAATGTGTCAAATAATTTACGAACTGGTAAGAACTCATATCCTGGGTTGTAGATTATCTTGTACTTCCAATAACTGAGAAAGACTTTTATCTTTTAATTTCTGAATTAAGTCTGGGAATTCAGAATGGTTTATAACATTCGAGAAGACAACAATTGGAAAACTACAAAAATGTAATAAAGCACGTAATACAGAATGTTCATGTCGCTTACATTTTTTTACACCATATAAATTCACCCAAGTTTTATCAGCATAGTTTCTCACATATCCTGACAAAATGCTAACTTAGTGTTTTAAAAGAGTATGATTTGACAACCTTCCATGGATAACTGCAACAAGAAACCCAGAATTTTGGACTATTTCATATTCCCTGGATGCCATCTGGTGTGTCCAACATGCATTGATGTGGCCCTCAAAGCCATACTTCTGCTGCATGCCACTAGCTGATATATTTTTCACATACTCCTGCAAGCAAGTACGCGCCAATTCTTAGTGCTAAATTCAAAAGATCATACAAGGTCCCTGGCAACAGAAAATAGGGCAATTTTTCTTTTAAGTAAACTTGTGCTACAGCATGCCTCGGTTTATGGACAGTCTGCAGTTACATTGGTCTTTCAAAAAATTCCATCTCATAAGAGTAAAAATGTTCTTTACAGAATAGTAAATGTCACCTGTTCACAATAAACTTTCAGTTAATATAAGGGGCCTAATGGTTTACATCTGCTATTTAATATCTGCATATTTCTATGTGATGCAAAGGGCTTAAATATTCAGCAATAAAAAGATTTTAGTTGCCTGGAAGTTCTTTCAAATCAAGTTTTCTCTATCAAGCATAAATATTTAATAGCATCGTCCGTCACCCCTGTACTAATATTGCCACTGCCAGTGGTATTGGTGTGATGCCCTATGGGCCCTCTCTTGCTTGTGGTTGTTGTCTATGTGATGTATTACGAGCTATTACTACAGTGGCATATCCCTATGGTCGGATTTAGTTCCACTTCATAAATTTTTGTTTTGAGAAATACTTCTTATAGAAGCTTTTTGGCTGTGCTGCTGTGGTATGATGGGTGTATCTATGATGTCAAAGTCACTCAGGACTTGCACCTAGCCTCGTCTACACCCACTCAAGGGGTTTGAACCTAGGCCTACATGTTAATACAAGCCTGATTACCTTGCTGCTTTCCACTAGACCACACTCCCATGGGTGATTCCACTTAATAATTGCTCTAATCTTTCCATCTATGTGTGACATGTGTTGTGAATAACCCCACATGGATAACAATTGTGAGACAAAGGTGGCTTATGAGGCATTTCCTGCACCATAGTAATGGAATCCAATGAAGCCTGGGTAGACCCAACCGTCCTTGAAAACAGGGCAGTTCAGACCAGACTCAACCATACTTGGCCAGACTCAATCTGATTTGGAAGACCCAGGCCTAACATAGTCAGACGTATATTAGACCCAACCCGAACAGACAAGAATTGCTAGACCCATCAAGTCTCAATTAGACTGAGTTGGGTCTAATAAGTCAACCCCGCATAGACATTGACCATATATTATATACAAGGCCAAAAAGACCATTTGCCCCTTTACTTTTCAGTTTTCTCAGAGTGGGATTTGGAGTAGGGTTTTGGCATTTTGCAATAAGACCTAGAGCATCTTGGAACAAGCTTGGGGATGACATCGTCAACCTACCTCTACTAGGGCACAATACCATTTTGATTCAGAACTTCATGCGATGGTCCATGGCATTTTGATGTATGATGTACTTAGTTATACAATTTTCGGATTCCAAATATGTTATTTTTGCATTATATTCTGTAATATTTCATATCTAATTTTAATGCAAAACATTTATATTTTTCTAGAAATTATGGTAATTTTTACATTTTTTTATTTGTAGTCTATGTTGGGGCGATGCTCAAGTCCTTGCTGAGTCACAAGTCATGTTTGACCCTTCAGCCAAAACAGGTTTTTTGTTGAATCAAGTTTGGTGACTTTGGCCCGCACCAAAAGCTTTGCCCATCCAGAAGTTGGATTTGGAGTGCAAGTCCCCTGTTGATGTGATAGCATCCTTGTTTGTTCCAATACTAACATCAACGGTAGTATCAATGTCATGCCTTGTGCTTAGTGTTGAGAATGGTGGAAAATTCATATCTTGTTACAATGGACCCATATTACATCACTAATGTATGTGGCTAAGCCCAACTTATATTCATTTATTGTAATATTAGGTTATGGTTAAAGCCTATACCTAGTCAATCTAATGTAAGCCCATAATCTCTCTTGGGGAGAGCGCCCTGCTTCTTGAGCTGACTGAGTATAAATACAGACTCAAGTATCATTTGTGAGTCATAATTGTGAGCTACTATTCTCTTTAAAACTTAAGTCTTTAAGCCTGCATGTCCATATACTATTGTGCTCTCTATAGCATGCTTATGATCTCATACTCTAGTGTGCACCTATGGTTCTGCTCTAATGCACTTGCCCACTCTTTATCAAGTGTTGTTCTCTGCCCTTATACTGCAGGTTTTAGGGTTTATCAGTGGTTCCATCCAATCCTTGCTTTCTATTGTGATCTAAACTTAGTATAACAGCGTGTGCGAGGCTCCTCCTACTAATTTCGCTGCTAGTTAGGGGTTTTCTTGGCTATTCATGCCGGTATCCTGAGTTTCAGACCTTGCATGGGAAAGAATTCCTAGCTTGCAGAATATTAGGCCTGTTTTTTATGGTGTTATTATTTGTCGGAGATGGGCATCTCATTTAGGATTGTTTTTGTACATGCTTTATACGTTTTTTCAATTTTGGAGACCTTATGCAAAGGATTGAAGTGCTCAGCATAAGGGCTTCGTTGTTTTATTTCAGAAATTTTTCTCAGGGCAGATCGAAAGTTTCTTGATTGGTTGCATCACTTACCAGCTGCTACACTAGTTTTTCCAGACAATCCATTATTTCAGTGTTTTTCTAGCATTGATTTATTATTGGTGCTTTTTATTACTGATTTACTGTGTTGTTCAGCAGATTTCACCCTCAAAATGATGCCTTGGCACCGTATCAGTCTAAAACCTTGTACATCCTCTGTATTTTTGTGCATTTTACAACAGATTCAGAGATTTTTGGCTAGTGGCATTGCCCAAAGGCATACACAACTAAGGTTTCCAGATCTATTTTTTCCTTTTTCAGCAATTGATCCAGAAAATTTTGCTGAGTGGCATCACCCTAAGCACTGCAGAACTAGGCTTTCCAAATCTTATTTTATTTTTAAATACGTCTTGTATTTATAGAAAATAATTGACAAACAGTGGAGCAAAAAGAGAAAGGGTATATACAATGGAACTTATAATCTCTTCCAGAGAATAACTAAGTGGGAAAAAAATCATAATATGTTGCAGTGTCAAGAGATTGGGAGCCTTTGATCAACGAAGTGCCCTTTGCCAGGTGGCAAATCTCCCACCACAACGAGCAGAAAACAGACAGAACTATGCTCATTCTCAAAATCCTAAAAACACCTGACCTTCCAAAGGTTGAATAAAGCTTAAATTTGAATCCTGGTGAAAGCAGTGTGAAGTTGTGAACAAGATAATGGCCATCTCTGAACTCAACAGCACGCCAAAGCAACATATCTTGCAGAAACACTTAGTATTGATCCTCCATGTGACTTTAACAATGCTTGGCAAACAATTACTCCTTGAAAACATGCTTTACAATCTTCGAGCAGTGACAAACTCGGCATAGCCCATCAGAAGGCCCATTCTTGCCCAATTGGGCTTTGGATGGAATCCCCTGATAGTCATCAACCAACCAAAGATTTGCAGGTTATTAGAGAGTTTGATAGACCACATGATGTGAAGCCAATGCACCCATCTTTCCTTTACATCAATGGACATCCAACGAGCATTAAGAACTAGAGATAATGGATGCTACTGATGAAGGACCAAATACAAATACCTGGAATCATACTTAAGGAGAGGGCGACTGAAACTCCATCCCCAATCTCTCAAAAAAGGCCCTGGCTTCCCAATGTTCATCTTAAACAACTCAAAATCCAAAATATGGTTCCTCAACTCCATGATAGGATGATCAAGTGCAATCAACCCATACTCCTGAGCAAGAGGGAACCAATCCTTCTATCCACAAAAGAGTCCCACAAATCCCTCAAAAAGAAAATGCTTTTCTTGCTCAATATACAAGCCTAAAAATAGGGCATCTTTGAAACACAAGGCCCATGAACCCATAACTCCAAACGGGTTGACTAGCAAGATCCCACTCTGCTCAATTGCCCTCCCAATACAAACCAGCCTAACAGTAACCCTCCAAGTTGACCAAATACGTCAAAAGATAAGGGAAATGAGAACCTAAAATAGGTGGAGAGAAGAGATGTTGACCAAATAAGTCAAAAGATAAGGGAAATGAGAACCTAAAATAGGTGGAGAGAAGAGATGATATCAGATATACCAAAGGTCCTTTTGATCAAACCAATATGTTAAGTTGTCATCATCTAATGCCAAAACAAAATCTGCCAAGAAGTGGAGCCCTCTAGACATCTCACCACTCACTTGGTTAAGAGGATACTGCCTTGGGTTACAACATTGATCAGACAAAGACTCCCCTTGTCCTTGGGCATAGTGCAAACATCCCAAGGAACCAATGAAAGACACCTCTAACTACCATACCTAGACCATAGGTAGGTTCGTAAAATCTTCTCTAACCATCAAAAATGAGTTCGACTAGGGAACCAACAACAGACATAATAGACATAATAGGCTTGAAGAATGTATTCAACAACGGTCAACTTCCCAGCAAGGGGGAGGTTGTTATGATGCCAACTATGCAATTTGCTCTAAATCCTCTAAGGACACCAATCTTACATATACACAAGGGACAAACCCACCCCAAAATGGATAATTAGATCCCTCACAATAACTTTAGGCTGAATATGCAACCAAGGTCGAGGAATCCAATTTGCACCAATTCATTCATGCTCAACAATATGGAAGGAAAAACTACTCTTACCAGTGAATAGGAAACATTTGAAGTTGTTCTTCAATGATGATATCTAAATGCCCATGGGGGCATTCTCAGGGCTTTTCTAAACCCTTCTCTTTTTCCTTTTGTATCATAGTTTTGTACATTACCTTTTGTATCATAGTTTCTTGTACCATAGCTTTGTATATTACTTGTTGTACATTATTTTAGTATACTAACTTTGTATATTATTTTGCAACTTATATTTCATTTGGCATTGATTTATATCTATACGGGACTGATGGACTTTAGCTTTTTGTAGGAACCAAAGATTCTAGGATTCTCGCCCACTCTTTTTGATTGAAGATCAAACGAGCGCACACCCCACAGTTGAAGCCAGATGTTATCCACTAAGTTGCACTTAGGGGATTTCCAATGAGCCACCAAGGATCAGAACAAGTCACTTTTTCCTACTTAGTGTTAAGAAGTTCCATGGTTTCCTCAAGACCAATTGTTGGTCCCTTTTATTTTTTTTACATGTGCATTCCCCTCAAGGATATTGTAATAAAGTGTACTAGCATGATGAAGTTATGTAACAGACTTGGATTTCCTAAGACCTAGACAATGAGTTGGCTATTCCGGGGTATTTTTTCCCTTGCTAATTATGCGTATTCTTTAGTATTGTATAATTTTTGAGTTTTTCACCTGCTCCTCCAAAGCTAGAATGGTCACTTGGGTGTCTGGGCCTTAGGAAGTTATTAAAGTTTAAGGGTCAATATATATTACCATGCTAGGCACTATTTTGAATCATTATGAACATGTACTAAGTCCCCCATAGGTTGTTTTTAATTTTTGAGAATTAAATTTTTCCCGTTAAAATGGGTTAAGTTTTTTATAAGTTAAATGTAAAAAATAAAAGTGTGGTCTAGAGGGGGAATTTGTCATAGGGGTGCTCGTTTTCAAATTCAGAGCACCCTCTTTACCCCAAAACCCACTTTTTCTAAGTTTTAAGCTATGTCACAGGGTTTGCCGAACCTGAACCTCCAGGTTCGGAATTCAGCGAACCTAAAAAAATTTCAAAAATTCGTTGAGGTTTGCCGAACCTGATAGACGAACCTCATTTCGAGCCTGAAAAGGCGAACTAGTTCGGCCATCAGGTTCGTCGAACCTGATAAAAATGAACCCCAAGGCAAAAAAACACGCGGTTTTTGTGTATCGGCAGGGTTTTCTCCATAGTTTAGATGAAGTAGGTATTCTCTCCCGCAAGTGACTGTGCGAACTGCGACCGGCGAGTGTCAAGTTATTTCCTCCCGAGATGCACCTTCCAAGAGCCATGTGAGTCGGGTTCTTTCCTCTAAGAACCTGCAACTGCACCTTTCAAAAACCCGCGAGTCACGACTGCCCAGTGCCGACCAATCGAGTTAGCACCTGGTGGTGAGTCCAACTACTAAGCTTGAGCCACCAAGTTCCAACAAAGTACACCGGTGACCGAGGCGCGAGCTCGCGCTGCAGCAAATTCCCTGTTTCGAGACGTTCAACCCGATACACAAAGTCAATGCCAATCAGTGCCAGTCAATGTGGCGGGTCTGATAAGTATCCTGAGGCTAGCACTTCCCTGTTTCAAAATTACTATCCCATTGTTAAATCTACAGCATACTTAGCCATTGTTCTTTTTAATTTCATGAGCATTAATTCATGATATGGTAAATATATATATATATGTATATGTACATGTATATGTATATGTATATATATATATGTATATGTATATGTATATCTATATGTATATATATACAACTTTTTTTTTGTTTGGAAAACTGGATATATATATACGAACCTATGCCGAACCTCATCCGAAAATTCGAACCTGAATCGAACTTGAACGTCGCCGAACCTGAACACGAACCCGAACCTTGTGACATTGGTTTTAAGTGATTATTGATCACTTAGTTGAATTTCTCTCGAAAAAAGCCAAAAAATGTCAAAAAATAGCCAAAAAAGACAAAAAGACAAATTCCTTGAATCAAGGAAACATGTCGAAGACATGCCGAAAAGGTGGAAATCGCATCTCTAGTGTTAGGCGACCTCAAATCAAGCTTATTTCATGTTATTGAGGGCGAATCTAAGATGTGGCAAGTGTATCTTAAACGAGGATTGTGCTCTCCCTCATGAGGGAGGCGCATGCATTATGTTTCATTTTTGGTTGAGGCATGTAGCATCCAAAGGAGGGCGCATCTCTCTTTGGGGAGGTGGCGCCATCTCCTTGTAATCATCTCCAACAACATCCCTCTATCCTCTCAAGTGATTCCAGTTAACTTGCCCTCTTACTCTAGTGAGGAATGTGCCCCTCATGGGCTTGCTTTGGCTATTTAAGCAAGGCCTTCCTCCATCATTTGATGGATGAAAGGAACCTTTGCTCTTGTAATGCTCTGCAATTGTTCTATTTTATAAATAAAGTGAATACTTTGGAGGTCCACGTGGTGCAAGATCTTTTCATGGTGAATGCATGAGCTTCATGAGCTAATATTAGCTTAGTTTTGCTTCTTCATATGCAAATTATGGATGTTATTCCTAGCTTAGAAGACTATCTTTTAGTCCATAGAGTAGGCATTTGAGGTTTTCAATTTGCTTGATCTAAGATTTGAAAGTAGCAAACTGCAGTCGGTAATACTGATGCTCTTTTTGTCTTATTTAATTTATCACACTATATTTAATCCTTTTTGTTGGAAGTTGTGTAGCTTTGCAGATCGCCAAAGGTGAAGGTGAAATTGGAGCTCGGTTGCTTCCCCTTTCTCTTCACTTATTTTCTTTGAGATCCAATGCTTCTTGTACTGCACGAACTCACTACTCTTCACTCCATTCAAGCTTGGGCTTGAGACTTTCCTTTCCATCTTCTTAAACTTAAAACGCCATTTCCTTTTTTTGTTACCTTTTAAAGATGCTGAACTTATTTTAAATCTCATTTATCATCTATTGTTGGAAGTTAGGAAGATCTAAAGAGTTTCATTTTCATTATATCAAAAGCTTAGATCTAGTCCTAGTTCGTTAGTGCTTGAAGTTTATTTTTTTCCAATATTTTGCAAGCATTAGCTCATGTATTTTTATTGTATTTTTGGGCTAATCCACTAATCCAATAAATTATTAGTTTGCTGGTTTTTTTCTTTTGTTTACAAGAAAGCGGAAGGAATTGAGGGATTTTTGAAGGATTTGAGCCTTTCTCGAGAAGATCTAGTCCAAATCTCTTCTCCTCTCTCATTCTTCTAAAATTTATTGTAAGCCTTTGGATCAAATTTTAAGGATCAAAGGCACTTCTCCTTCTTTAAAAGCATTCTAACCAAAAGTAATAAAAAGCAAGTGGGATTTAAGGCTCTCACGCCCCTTTTCCCCCATTTGGGAGAAGCCTATATCGCCCTTGTGTGTTTTCTTTATTTTGATTTATACCTCAAGTTTTAGATTAGTTTTACTTTTTGCAAATAAAAGTCAAGATCAATCAATCAAATCTTTACTTTCTTTTATTTTTATTTGGAAACAAATACTAACCCCTCCTTGATTTCCCGAATTACGGTTCATGGATAAGGGCTTGCCCGAGTACTAAACCGGAAAAGAGATTCCTGGAGTAGTTTTGTTAAACAAGAAAACACTTTAAAAACTTTTAAAAGAAACTAAGAGTCCTATTCTTGCATGCTCTGCACCTCTGTAGTTCATCCAATCAGTTGGTCGCATCAAAAGGGATTGGAGCGACTAGTAATTAGTCTTCACATATTTTTTAATTAACCTTCCAAGACGAAAATCCAGCGCCTTAAATTTTACCTCGTGTGGGCAAATTTCACGGAAAGCGGGAACCACTAGAAAGTTACCGCGAGGCCTCAGCAAACTACACCCCCATTTGGTGTAGTGTTGGACACACCCTCGTGACTCCATCTAGCCCACATTTTCTCATGTGGAGCCATACTTAGTGAGTCTAGACATACTCCTCGTACCATTTGGTATATCTGGAGTTCCCTCCCTTTTAATTCACTCACCATTTTAATAATTTAAAACTAACCAAGTACACTGCAAAACATTTCCTGTTTTCAGCAGCACGTTATTTTATCGACTCCATTTGGCACTAGTTATTTTGCAACTATGCTATTTGCTTTGAGTCATTTTACATTGTGAATGCCATATTTGTTGTTATGATCTTGAATTTAATTTAATATTGCAGTTTCTTGTTTTTCTATTTGTATCATTTCAATCTTCTAAACTCCTAAAAAACAATCACTTCCACCCTTAACAACTAAAAAAGATTTAAGAGCCTTAGTAACTCTTTCTTAGGGACTAACCCCCTTAGCTTCATTAGGAGTTTGCCTAAACGAAGGAGTCAGGATCAGGTGACAACACTTGACTCGAGACTTTCCCCCAAGGACACACCAAGCAGCTTGGATATTTTTGTTGCATTAACCCCCAAGTACATAAGAGGCGGCAACAAACCCAACATGCAACATGTGCAACCAAATATTTTGCAAATGACTACTCTTATTTTCATAGAATGGTTTTTGTCATAATATTGATTAAGTGTAATCCTCAATTTTAGTGTTACTTGTTTTGCAGTTGGGATAGCTTCCAAGGCTATAGTTAGTGAAGAAAGGGAATCACTATTGATGTCACTTAGCCTAGAAAAGTTGTTTTATCTCTAGAAAAGTGACTAATAGCATGATGGATGGTATTGGGTATTCCGTAGTATTTACATTTTAGTATTTTACCATGTGTTACCCACTAAGTCATACTTAGTTGGTGGTATCAAGTGAGCCGGATGAGACGAACAAACTTCATTGTTCATTCTTCAAAGTTTAGAAATCAGGCAGGCCTCTTCTGGGAATTTTCTTTTAATTTTTCTTGTACCACATGTTCATACCCACTTGGGGGAATTGTAATAAAATGTTCTAGCATGGTGGAGTATGTAAAAGACTCGGTATCCTAGACTTATATATCAATCCAACTAGCCCAGAGTGTTTTTTTCCTTAGAGAATATTTGTTGTTGAAAACACGACTAATAATTTCTGAGTTTTTCAATCATACCTCCAAAGTTGGCGTGGTCATCTTGGTATTTAAGCCTAATGAGGTTATTAGAGTCTATGTGTCAATGTATATAAACATGCTAGGCATTAATATTGAGTCATATGGACATGTGCTAGGTCCCCCTAGGTTTATTTTAAAGTTTTGGTAAAAATAAGTTTTTCCGTAAACTTAGGCTATTTTTTAGTAGTCTTATTGGAAAAATTGGAAATGTAATAAAAGTGTGGTTAGGGATTGGATTTTTCCATGAAGGTGCTCATTTTCTAACTCAGAGCACCCATTTAACCCAAAAACCCACTTTTCCTAAGTTTTAAGTGATAAATTTATCACTTAAGTAAAAAATCTCCAAAAAATCAAAATTATTAATTAAAAAATAGAAATAATAAATAGATGGAGAATATTCCCAATTTCCTAAATTAGTGGAAAGTGCTCCGATTTGATAGAAATCAGTTGCATTGGCTCTCCTTGAGGTAGGTGAGTTGTCCTCTTCATAAAGGCATCAACATGGGTAGGTGGATGAGGTGTCTAGAGGACTCCAAGTCTGGAGAATGCGCCCCCTCTTGAAGGCTCACGTTTAGGTTGAGGTGGTTGTTAGTTAATGGATAGGTGGGGTTGGTAGGAGAGGTGGCACCTACCTCTCCAATCCCACTCACCTCAACTCAGTTCAAGTTTCACTCATCCATCAATCATCTCACCTCAACTCCACCTCTCTCTGCCAGTCAAGCATGCGCCCCTCTTGGCCAGTCTGGCTATAAAATAAAGCATAACCCCCTCATTCAGACTAGTTAGAGTTGGATGAAGAGCCGGTGGCTATTGTAATACTGTTATTTTCATTCATTTGCTAAGAATAAAGAAGCTTTAAAGGCTATACTGTTTAGTGCTTGTTATGTGTGGATTCCCAGCGTCACGCTGCAAATGTGGTAACTGCAAATTTTTCTCATTTTTTGCTACTTTGTGTTTAGGCTTCAAAGGATTCAGTTGAATCAGTAAGAGTTTAAATTTGGAAAGATTGCTTGTTTTGTTTATTCATATTGTGTATGGTCAAGAATCTAAGTTATATGCTTAAATAAGATTATTTTTGCATGCTATTTCCTTTCCTTCATACATATATATCCAGATCTCATGAGGTTTGTGCAATTTTTTTGTGATCTAGTTGCAGGTTCCCGAACAGATGAGGTGTGGATCAAGATTGACACCATTCCTTATCCAATAAGCTCAAGACATTGTCCGTCGACGCTCCACAAAAGGGCCTCCCTTCTGCTTGTTCATTCTAGCAACAAACCAACCTTCACTCCTCTTCCTCTTTTTCTTAAAAAATTCAAACTTTCCTTGGTT
The DNA here is from genome assembly GCA_001517045.1 of Pseudotsuga menziesii. Classification (NCBI taxonomy): domain Eukaryota; kingdom Viridiplantae; phylum Streptophyta; class Pinopsida; order Pinales; family Pinaceae; genus Pseudotsuga; species Pseudotsuga menziesii. The sequence goes on along the minus strand of LPNX010660342.1, from coordinate 60,471 downwards.
ACTATGTTTATGCATGAGTGTCTAATTTATCATATTTAAAAATTTTCATTAGATCTCATCTATAAGCATTCAAAAAGATAGACTCATTTTTTCAAAGTTTTCATAAGCATCTTAGATCTTGTTTAGGAAGGTTTTCATTCTTTACAAGAAATATAAAGTAGATCTAAAGCCTGTTCAAATGCATAGTCTTTCTTTCAAATCTAAAAGTTAAATTTTGTAATCAAAGTGCACATCACATTGGCTTCCCAAAAGGCAAGCCAAGATCCCAAGGAAAGATTGATTTCCTTGGTTATTTTATTACTCTTTTTTGTAGTTTATCTTAGTAGTCTTTTACCAAATTTTTGTGGGTTGTCCAAAGACACTTCCAAAGTGTTTTTGGGCACTTTTCATTAACTCATGCTTGTTGGTTTTTAGCAGGTCCACCAAAAAGGAGAAGAAAACTCTGCCCGATTTTCGAATTTTTGGCCCTCCGGAGCTTCCCAAGGGTGTCCCCTACTTCTGGGTTTCTATTTCTCACTTTTTGTAAGCCTTTGGATCCTAGATAACAAGGACCAAAGAGAACTTCTTCTAAAGATTGTAACCGCGATAAATAAAAAGATCTCGAGTAGGCTCTTCAAAGCCCATTTCCCATCCCCCCCAAGGTGGGATTCGCGTCTCTGTCTCATTTTTTTTCTTTTTTTTCTTGTTTTCCTTTAGTTTAGTTCTTTTGTGCAGGATAGTATACTTTGTTATATGCTGCAAACTTGATCATATCATTCCATATTCTATTTATCAAAGTAATACTACTACTTACCCCACGACTTCCCAAGTTACCCGAAAGGGAAAAGAGATGCATGGTAGATTTAATTAGATAACTTGTTCTCTCTTTTTGTATTTCAATTTACTTCACTTCGCATGCTAAAATTCACCCCTCCTCGTTTCCCCGATTGAGGTTCACTTGATCCGAAAGAGACTCTTGGAGGTTAAATTTTCCTTTTTAACAAACAAAACAAATTCTTAAAATCCTTAAAATTTACGAAGGCTCCGTTGTGTATGCCTTGTAGTGCTGCGGTTTGACCGATCAGTTGGCTGCATCAAAAGCAACGTGGGTGACTAGATTAATTAGTTTTCACATCTCAATTAAACTCCCCAAGCAAAAATCCAACGCCTCGATTTGATCTGTTGCCCTGGCAAATTCCACAAAGGAAGTGAGAACAACTAGGTAGTGACCTCGAGACACCGTCAGGCTACACCCTTGTTGGTGTAGTGTTGGACACATCTCAGAGACTCTAACCAACCTACATATTCCTTGCGGGGAGCCGCATCGGATAAGGGTTTTGGACATACTCCTCGTACCTTTGGGTATATCTGGAGTTCCCTTCCCCCTAAGTTAACCAACTCATCTCCATATTAATCTAAAACTGACCAAGAGCACCTGCAACACATTTTTCCAGCAATACAACAACACTCTTTTATCTATGGACTCCACTTTTGGCATTGGTTTTTAAATTATACAATCATCTGTTTTTGTGTACTTTATATATCATGTGTTGATCTATATGTTGTTGTGTTTAAACATATTATGTTGCAATATCTTGTTCAAGTGTTTTTTTCATCAAACTCCTAAATAACCCAATCGTCATCATTATAGTAAGCCTTAAACAGCCTTAGAAACTAATAGGGTCTGCCCCCCTTGGCTTCGATTAGGAGTTGGCCTAAACGGAGGAGTCAAGAACAAGGTGACAGCCTTGACTTGAGACTTGCCCCCAAGGACACACCGAGTGGCTTGAAGATTTCTGCCACGTTCCCCCTAGGTGTGTGAAAGGCAGCAACATTTTTTGGCACCGTTGTCGGGGATAAATCTTTTTATTCCTGAGTATGACTTAACTTTTCTTGTTGTTTAAAAAAGATAAAAAAATTGATAGATCTTGTCTTTAAAAAATAAAATTAAAACTCAATCCATCTAGCGACTCCAATGTTTAATATCCCTCCAGGGTATTCTACCCGAAGGAACTCCAAAGGAGTATCTGATCTCATCCTTGAGCCTGAAAGGGCTTATAGAAGGAGATTGAACAGACAGACTTCTCATAGAGTCCTTGAAGATTTAGGGTCCCAATCCCTCTCAAATATCCATCATCTATTTGTAGAGAGTCACATCCATCAATCTAAAGAAATGTCTGATTTCTTCAAACCCCTTGACTTTTCTCAGATAACAGGTGCTCCTCATGCCATTCTGAATGATGCTATCAAGAAGCTTCCTACCTTTCAGGGAAACAATGCCATTTCAATCAAATACCATTTTCAAAATTTTTCTAGGCATCTAGTTGGTTATTGCAATCAAGCTGCCCATGACCATGATGACGTAAAAATGAAGCTTTTTGCTTTATCATTGGTAGAAGATGTTGGAGAGTGGTACCTTGACTTAGCTAATAATTCATACAAAACACTTAATGAATTCCTATATGGTTTTAAGAAGAAATGGGGAGAGAAAAAGGAACCAAGACATCAACTTGTTGCTCTCCATAACATTAAAAAGATGGAAAATGAGACTATGGAGGAATTCAACAAGAAATTCAAGGATCTTGTTTCTGACCTCCATAAAGATATTAAGCCACATGATGTTGCTATCCTCGTCTATTATATTGAGGCATTCACTGGAGATTTGAGGTATCGGTTAAGAGATAAATAATGTAATGTTTCGTTACTGATAAATAAGGAATTGCCTGAGGACATTTAATACTTGGAGCATATTAGAACAATTATTCAGTATTATTAAGCCATTAGTATAGTAAAGAGGGCCATCATAGTTATTATCATAAAGCATGCAGAGCATGCAAGACTTATTTCTTCAGTCTTAAGTCAACGAGCAATTAGAATTGCATGCATGCAAAAAATAAAGTGCAAACCCTAAAAGTGACATGCAAACCCTAAAAGTACATGCTAAAGCTATATAAGAAGGGTAGTTGAACCAAAAAGGCATCTATGATTATTATTATTGAGTTTGGTTTCTAGAGCAGCAGCAACAGGTGTCGCGGGAGCAAGTTGGGGTTGGAGACGAAGGTCTTCAGCTAGCAAGGGGTTTCGGCAGTGAGATCTATCTGCCCTAATCACTTCCTGATAGATCATCCAGATCTATCATCAACTCTTCATCATATTCTTTATTCTTGGTTCGATCATCCAGCAAGCAGGGAGAGAGTTTATTGCAAGTGCACATTTTGTTGTTGGGGAGCAACTAGAAATCCCAGAACCATTCGCTAGCACTCAGAAATCCAGTAAAACATCTGCATGCTTCCATCTTTCTTCTCAATAGGGGTACACCACAGTATTGGGTGATTATCATTCCATCCGGGCGCATTCAGAGCATTCACCAACAAAAATGTGAGGAAGTAGGGCATCACCCATCCAGGAGAAGATCAATTCGCTAGGGCACTAAAATGGGTCAAAACGTTTGCATGTGTCTTCCTATCTCTTTGGAAGACCTATACTATCCTTCCTAACAAGTCTCAGCTTCATCGACCACTTAATGAATCCAAAACGTGAAGGATAACATTGAGGTGGGCGTTTTCCTCAGCTAGGCGTCAACTGCTAGAGAGTAGCAATACATCTTCTTCATCCTACGTGTATGGCTTGCATGCCTCCCATATATTGACAAACTACCAACACTATTATTAGTGGTATGTGTACCTTCTCTCACTAAAAGTATTTTTCCAATTATTTCTCCAGATCAACTTTTTTTTGGGCCTTCTGGCACGGCACTGTTTTGTATGCACATTTTAGTTATCTTTCCAGCACAATTGAAGCACCGAAACAACAAACATATTATCAAAACACAATAGAATATCAGTTGGGATATTACAAAGAACATGTTGATTTAAAGCAAGCCCAGGACTTGGCCGAAAAAATTGAAAAGAATATGCAATCATCCGGTAAGTCTAACATACCTGGATTCACTAGAGGAAATTCTACCTATAACAAAGAGTCTAAGGGAAAATTTGTTGAATCAGAGGGCAAGGAATCATCCAAAGATCCTATGAAGGAAATGTCTGAAATGATGAAAACCTTGGTAACTAATCAAAACCAACAAATGGCCAATCATGTTGCATAACTGAATCATATTCAGAATAGGTTGGTAATGATGGAGAGAAATCATGTTTCTCATGCACCAAGGAACTTTCAACATAATCTTAACCAAATGTATCAGAAGAAAGCACCAACTCAAGAGCCTAGGATTCAAACCAGTTAAATTCAGCCAACATGGTAGAGGATGCAATTCCTTATTATAGGCCTTTTGTTCAGTTTCATCAGGAAAATACTTGTTACATTGCAAATCAAGTTATAGAACAAGGACTCCTTGAAATTAGTAGCCAGGATACACCTTCAAGCGAGCCTAAGTTCGTGAACATGGTAGCCCAAACCTACCCTTTGTCAGACCATCATTGGCAACAAGCCGTAGATTATAGTTAGGAGAAGGATTTCATTACTCAAACTTATGGTGAAAAGCCTACTCGAGAACAGTTCATAGAGATGAGGAATGTTAGATTCAAAGGTGCTACCTATCAGAGGAAGGAGAAGTCTACACCAACTAAGAAGTATAAACCTAAGGTAACAACTCCTATTATGAACCCCCCTGCTGATGTAGAATCAAAACTTGACATGGGAATGTGGTTAAATAATGTTAAAGTCTCAGCTTATGCAACCGACATCCTTCAGATTTCTACAAGGTTACGGGGAAGCATCCCCCTCCTCGCCCTCGCTACGGAAGCTCGCTCCGCAAGGAAGCACTGCAAGAGCTAACTGGAAGCGCGCTTCCTGGATCGCTCCCGATCCGGAGCATTTTTCAGAGCGCGCTCCCATGCAATTTGAGGCACTCCCTGCTTTGGCCGTGTTGCCCACCTATTTCGACTAGGTGGCAACTCCATGTACATAATTGTACAAGTTGTACATTCGAAAAATCTGAGGATTTTTTCACTTCTGCAGGGCGATTGCCCCTTTGTAAAACGAAATATCCGCTCCCCTGCGTGGGAAAATTAATGTAATTATATGTACTAATGTGGGTCATATGATATGGATGCCACACCATGGAACTGGTTGTTAGGGAAGTCCCCTCATCGAGTGTTTTTTCCCTTTCCAATTGATCTTGTTGAGTAAACGATTTTAATTGGTTTGGTTTTTCACTCAAAATCCTCCAAAGTGGTGATGGGCGTTCTAGCAGTCAAGTCCATGGGGTGGCTAAGGGTTCAAAATGTTATTCATGACCATGCTAGACATTTGTGTAGAGTCTTGCGGAGTTTCGTTATGTTGTTGTATTTTTATTTATTTTTTCCAGTTAATAAATTTCACCCCTTGGTGATTAATTAACTGAGTTTTGATGTAATAATGTAATTGCTCAAGCATGGCATTTTGTAATAGGGGCTATGAATGCAAAGTAAAATTGCTATGAAACCCCCTAAGCCACTGCTTCGAGTCCCATGTCATTCTGACAGGTGGTTGAAGAGATAGACCAATTGTGGTCAAGAGGGGTCTATTTTTCCTAGGGAATTATTTAATTTCCCTAAGTCAAAAATTCACATTTTTTTATTTTGAAGTAAAAAATCAAAAAATGCCATGGTAATTTGGTTTGGGGGTCGCTAAGCCTAGGAAAATTTATTCCAAGTTTTTTCACCCCCCCATGGCCGAGATATAATTTTTTCAAATTATTTTTTAATTTTTCCTAGTCAAAATTGGAAAAATTTAAAAATATTAATTTGAAAAATTAAATCTAAGGTGAAATGTGTATTTAGCCCAAGTCTAAGGTTAAAAATTTATCTTGGATGTAAGTGGCTAAAGTCAAAGCCTGGTTAAGAGGTGATCCAAGTAAATGTCTGAAGATCTCCTAAGTGGGGTGCCCCTCTTGTCTTAATAAAAAGATAAAAATTAAAAATTAAAAAGATAAAAGATAAAAATAAATAAATAAATAAAGAAAAAAAAGATACAAATAAAAAATAAAAGATCAAAAATTAAAAAAGTTAAAAAATTAAAAAATTAAAAATAAAAAATTAAAAATAAAAGATTAATAATAATAATAAAAGATAAAAGCAAAAAATTAAAAATTAAAAATGAGAGATAAAATAAAAGATAAAAGATAAAAAATATAAACTTGAAAATAAAAGATTAAAATATTTAAAAATAAAAAGATAAAAATAAAAAGTAAAAGATAGTAATTAAAAGATTAAAAAATAAAAACATAAAAAGTAAAAAGTAAAAAATAAAATAAAGTTTAAAAATTAAAAATATTAAATAAAAGATAAAAGATTAAAGATAAAATTAAAAATAATAAAATTAAAATTTGAGTCAAAGGGGTCCCCACTTGAGTCATGGAAACCCTAGATCTAAGGGTGGAAAATGTTAAGACATGGATCAAGCACCCTAGCCATTGATTAAAAAACAATCTAAGGGTGTAGATTGGTTGAGAGTGATAAAAAGTCAAATACCTAGATCTAGTGGTGGAGATCTAATCTACATCTAGATCTAATCTTGGCCATTGATCTTCAAGGGGTTGGGGTCTTCCTCAACTATATAATGAGGGTCTCACTCCCTCATTTGAGAGGCTCTCTCATGCTATTGTTATGCTGCCGGATTGTCTACCCACTCTTTTCTCAAGCTCTCTTCTTGTTGTAATCTTCTTGCCCTAGTTGGGCCACATAATACAAGTAAAGCTTTGGAGGGATATTGTGCTTCATTTTTTACTTTCATGATCAACTTTGTGAGGTAACTTGTACATGATATAGCTTTGTATTTTTGTTTTTGTCTAGTTAGCTCTCCACAAAGTATTTTGTGGAGAGATTAGAAAGTAGAAGTATTTCTGCTTTCTTTTGTGAATTGTTTAACGCTTGCTTCAAAGTATTTTGCAGGGATCGTTGAGCATTCTCCTCTAGGCTTAGCATTTTTGCAGAGTTACATTTTATTGCAGGTTTCCCAAGCAAGGGCATCTCTCCAGGGCATCATTTTCTGCAGATTTTCAATTCGGCCATCTACTTTCAGCCTGTTTTTGACAGGGCTTATTTCACTGTTTAGTGGATACAAGCTTGGTTTTAGAGCCCTAACTTCATATACATCTATTAAACTTGTTTTTTTTGCTGTTCTAGTAGTGTTTAGGTGGCTGGAAACTCAGTTTCCAGCCAGTCTTGAGCTCTATGCAAAAATAGCTCTTTTCCTGAATACTTGTGGTATCAATTGATCCGCTTCTGCAGTGAATGAAGTCGATCTGAATTGGTTTACCCAATATCTCGAGCCGAATGCCAGTTCCTTCAGGAATAACTTATTGCATACCTCTTTGACAAGCATTATTTAGTCTTTTTGTTTAAAATTTCAATTCGGCCATTTCTGGTTTTGTGTTCTGAAACTGGGTTTTATTCACTGTATAGTGAATATAACCCTTGTTTTAGGGCCCCCATATGTTATATATTAGTATAGGCTTTATAATTTACTGTTTTAGTACCATTTAGGTGGCTGAAAACTCAGTTTTCAGCCCCCTAAACTTCATTTTTCTGTCATATTTTCACTCAGATTTTTCTGCAAAAAAATGTAAATTTGTACTAATATTGTAACAATAGATTTGTTGTATCTCATATAATTTCCAGCGAAGAATAGTTCGCC
>LPNX010660342.1:0-52290 GCA_001517045.1 Pseudotsuga menziesii | reverse complement strand
TGTGGTGACAGTGGTCCCCAGCTCTAACTTGCCCCCAAGGACACACACAGCAGGTTGGAGACTTTCCTGTGTCTTAAAGTGTGTATTAGGCGGCAACAGGCCGGGAGTGATAGCTCCCTGAACGCTCCCTTATCGCTTTCGTTGTCGCTCCTATAGTCGCTCCCACCTTTAAACGACGCTTGCGGCCCGTGGAAGAGAGAAAACAGATGATGGTGGGTGTTTGGAGGGAAGGAGGAGGGCTTTGGGGGATAAAGACCTCTTCTCCAACCTTATTATCACTTTGCAAGAGAAGAGAAGAGAAGAGAAGAGAAGAGGAGGGGAGAGGAGAGGAGAGGAAAAGAGGAGAAGGCTGCCACCATTGGAGAGCGGGAGCCAAAGAGGTAGGCCCTACAATCTTCTTTGTTGATTTGTCAATTGCTTTGTGTAAGAATTTTGAAATTTTTTTACCATTGATTTCTAATTTCAATCATGATTCATGAATGGTGAATGCTTGGCCTTGGAATATAAATTCTAGACTTTAGAGTCTATACACTAGAGTGTAGTAATGTACATTGTTAAATCTCTAGTTCCTCCCTCATTCTATTGCAGGAAACAGGTTAAATCTCTAGTTCCATCTAGAATCAACCATGATGATGGGTTTATGGTTTATTTTGTTGGTTCCATTTGTTATTTTGATGATGGTGGTTGGAAACCGGAGGAGAAATGAGGGAGAAGATGAAGAAGTGGGAAGTGGCACATACCATGGAGAGGAGGAAGAGGAGGTGGAAGTGGAGGAGGAAAATCGAAAGAAAACCAAAGAGGACCCCACACCCTTGTGGAAATATGTCACAAGGTAGGCAGGAGGTAGAGGGGGTGGAACCACCAAATTTGTTTGCCCCCATTGTAAAAATACATACATAGATTCATATACCCGTGTGAGAAGACATCTATGTGGGCACATGTCATGTGATGAAAGAAAAACTGTAGGAGTTTGTGTTTTCCCAAATGAGGTATCAACACAAAGAGCCATCTATAAGAAGGAAGAATTTGAAGCACAAAACATAACAAAACGATCATTAGATGACCATGACCTTTCATGCTCATTGCTCACCAAGAACTGGAGGCCCATCCACCCAAGGTAGTGGATTCTTTCCCATGCAATCACGTGGCAAGACAATATCAGATTTCCTTGATCAAGGTGGTAGGGATGACGTGGATTCAAAAGTGTTTCGGTTTCTCTATTCATGTGGCATACCATTCAATGTTCTTCGCTCAGCCTGTTGGCATGAAATGGTAGAGGCCATCCACACTGCCCCAACAAGATACAAGATCCCTAGGTATGACAAAGCTAGAACTGTGGGGCTTGACAAGGAAAAAACCAAGATCCAAAATGCTTTGGCGCAATTCACAAATGCTTGGAATGAGTATGGGGTATCAATTGTATCAAATGGTTGGACAAATGTGAAAGGTAAGCCATTGATAAATGTTCTTGGTGTCTCTGCTACAAGTGCAGTCCTCCTTTCGGCACATGACTACTCAGATAAATTCAAGACCGGCATGAACATTGCAGAACTCCTACTCAAAAACATTGAAGTTATTGGTCCATACAATGTCATCCAAGTCATAACAGATAATGCTGCTAATTGTAAGGCAGCAGAAGCAATCATTGAAGATAAATACCCCAACATATTTTGGTCCATGTGTTTGGTTCACACATTGAACCTTTTGATGCATGACATTAATAAGTTGAAGGAAAATGAATACAAATGGATTGGTGAACTGTACAAAAAGGGAAAGCACATGATAATATTTATTACCAACCATCGCAATGCCCATGGCATTTTCCGCACTCAGTCAAAGTTACAGCTATTAAAGATAGCAAAGACTAGATTTGCTAGCTATTACCTCACCTTCAGGTTCCTTTTGAAGGTAAGAGAGGCATTGGCTAGAATGGTATCAAGTGAATCATGGCAAGTCTTGAAAGATAGGGCTACATCCACATCTGATAGGCTTGATTTTCAGGATGTGGAAGACACAGTTCTTGATGGTCAATTTTGGGCAAGTGTCAAGTTTGTTTTGCAGTTCACAAAGCCCATTTATCACATGATTCGGTTTGCAGATACAGATAAGCCAGTAATTGGGGAGGTGTATGAGCAGATGGATAGCATGTTGGGCCAGATAAAAGATATTTTTGAATCGAAGGATCCCATCCTGTATGACCATATTCACACACACGTGGTCAAAAGCTGGGAACATTTCAACGTTCCACTGCATGCCTTAGCATATGTATTAACACCAAAATATTATTCTCCATCTTGGTTGGCCAAACCAGCACCTGGGGGTGGGGTTAGGAGAAAGCCCCACACAGATCCAAAGGTAGAGGTTGGGTACATGGCTGCTATAGACAAGTTGGTCCCTGATGAAGAGGAATGTGTCGTATTGCATAGTGAATTAAGCAAATACCTCAATGATATTGGTATGCTTGGTACTTTGCATGCTAGAAAAGATCGAGATAGGGCGCCTCCTATTGAATGGTGGAACATGTATGGCTCATCATGCCCATGCTTGCATAAATTGGAAACCAAAGTGCTTTCATAGGTGGTAAACAACTCCTCTGCAAAAAGGTGTTGGAGCACCTATAGCTTCATCCACTCAGTGAAAAGAAATCGATTAAATGAAAATCGGGCAGAAAGCTTGGTTTATGTACATTACAACTTGAGGTTGTTGACTCATTACTGTGAGCGAGCCAAAACCGATAGATCATGTCATTTGGTACAACAAACCGGAGGAGCATAACTTGGAGGATGGAGCCTTAACTTTAGAGTGCTTGGAGGATGAGCTTTTGGGCGATGAGGATGACCATGTAGTAGCAGCAACAACAATGCCACCGCCATCTTCTACCTTGTTTCCAGATGCACCATCTTTGCCTAGAGGTTCAACTTCACAACCCCCACTTGCATCAACAAGGGGAGGTCACGCAGGACCAAGTCTTGGACGTGGCTCAAGCCTCTCAACATTGGTGGCTACTGGGGATGATAATCCCGCTCCCTTTGTTCATAGACCACAGGAAAAGAAATTAGAAATTTCTCGTGGCAAGAGGAAACATCCATAAAATCTACTTTTCTTGTCTTTTCTTATTTACAGTACTTTCAAGTTTCAAGTTTCTACATTGTTGAGATTCGAGAACTTGAGTCATTGACTCTTTTATATTTATTATGGTATATTTTGTGAACACTACATGGCAATTCAAGTTTGAAGTTTGAAGTTGAACTCTGAAGCTGTAAGGTTGATAACTTGATGTTATGGATAATGGACCTATGTTTGACGAATTCACTAGTATATGATTGAATCATTGATGGTTGATGAATGATGTTATATGGTATTATGATTTATCATATTGTGGTTTATTTCATGTTTTTATGCTTTCCATAACTAATTCAACATTCTACAAGCATTTGTTGGCATATATGCATCAAAATATATTAAAAATATATATTATATAAAAAACGCTCCCGAAATGCTCCCAAACCAGAATCTTTTGAAAATTTTGCTTTTCACTCCTGCTCTCGCTCCCAAGTAACCTTGGATTTCTGGTCAAAAAGAGAAATTGTTGAAAGCTTTAGAAAGTAATCAAAATAAAGCCCATGACATTGTCAAAGAAACTGCCCTTCCAAGTAACAATGCCATCCTTGAAGATTTGCTCATTGTTCTTGAAGATTTGCCCATAGTCCTTCACAATGTTGATCCAAGAAGAGAAGATCATCCGTCATTTTATGTCTCTCTTTTAGTTGGTAATATTCTTCTTCATAACTGCATGTTAGATTCAGGTGCTTCTTCAAACGTAATTACAAGAAAAGTAATGGAACAATTGAATCTAAGGATCACACGACCCTACCACAATGTTTGTGCAATGGATGCAAGAGAAGTTGATGTGGTAGGGATAATCTTAAACCTGCAAGTAAAATTGGCTTAGTATCCTGGCATCAATATGACAATGGATGTTGTAGTAATCGATGTGCCAGATAATTGGGGAATGCTTTTGTCCAGAAAGTGGGTTGCAACTCTAGGCAGACACATCCAAATGGATTGGACGTACGCAACTATACCTACATCAGAAAACGCAAGGGTTATACTTCACAGGGAAAATGAAAGAAAGCGGCATTTAGAAAATCCTAAGAAGGCTGGAAATGAATTTGTGCATTGTACTGATAACTTTGGCTACTATGCCATCTTGTCCAACTTCATGGCCCCTATAAAAGAAAATATTAAAAAAGAAAAGGTAGATGAGGTTTGGCAAATGTACTTTGACGGGGATTATTCCAAAGCTGGAAAGGGTGCAGGCATCGTAATCATTTCTCCTTCTGATAAAATCTACAACTTTGCTTTTAGATTGGAGTTTGAAGCATCAAACAATGTTGTTGAGTATGAGGCATTGTTTCTAGGATTAGAAACTACTAAGGACATGGGCATAAAAATGTTGAACATAAAAGGTGATTCAAACTTAGTCATCCTCCAACTTAAGAACCAGTATCAGTGTAAGAGTGATAGACTAAGGAAGTATAGGAATGCTATATGGGACACCATGGATTGGTTTGATGCATTTAATCTTCAAAAACCCCTAGGAGAATGAATGGTTTAGCAAATAAGTTGGCAGTAGCAGCATCTACCCTCCAACCTTCAGATGAGATGATTAATGGGAATGGTAAAATGGAAATAAATTTCAGGCCTTCAATTCCTGGTAATGTAGATCATTGGCAGGTGTTTAATGATGAAAAACAACTCTTAAGATTTATCCATAATCTCCATGAATTTGAGGATTGTAAAATCAGTTACCAGCAGGAAGATAAAGAGTATCAAGAACATGAGGATAATGTAAGAAATCACATTCCGAGTAACCTTATAGCCCTTAAAAAATTGTTTGACAGACAGGATCGACATAAAAATAAAAAGGAATCAATAAAGAATGGGGATTATGTGGAAATAAACATAGGTACAGACAAAGACCCCAAGTTAATAAAGGTACCTCGGAAAAGGAAAGGAATAGCTTAATCAATCTCATTAAAGAATATAGAGATGTTTTTGCCTTTAGGTATGATGAACTTAAAGCTTATCGGAAAGATGTGTTTCAACACGATATTCCCCTTAAAGAAGAGGCTAAAGAGGTCAAACCTTTCCGATAAAAACTTAGGCAAATAAATCCTAAGTTGGCCCCTATTGTTCAGAAAGAGTTACAGAAGATGTTAGTAGTAGGGATAGTAGCACCTACAAGACATTCATCATGGTGCTCCAACTTAGTTGTTGTTAGAAAGAAGAATGGGTCAATTAGAATATGTATAGATTTCGGGAATCTAAAATATATCATGCCTAAAAGATAATTACACATTGCCCAACATGGAAACATTGCTTCAAAGAGTAACAAGTTTAGGAATGATGTCCATGTTGGATGGCTTTTCCGGATATAACCAAGTGTTGGTAAATAAAGAAGATCAACATAAAACAACATTTACCACACCTTGGTGCACTTCTAAGTTTTTGAGAATGTTTTTTGGCTTATTAAATGCGGGGGCCACTTTCCAGAGAGCCATGGACTTTGTCTTTAAAGAACTCATAGGCAAAGTGATTGAAATCTATCAGGATGACTTAACTGTTTTTTCAAAAGAAAGATCTGACCACATAAGTCATCTTAGGCAAGTGTTTATAAGATGTCGTAAATATGGCATTTCCTTAAATCCTGCGAAATCAATTTTTGGGGTTAACGAAGGCAAGCTATTGGGGCACATCATCTCAAAAGATGGGGTCAAGATTGATCCTGAGCGAGTAGAAGCCATTAAGAAGGTCCCCTTGCCTCAAAGTTTAAAAGCTCTCCAATCTTTTCACAGTCAAATCAATTTCATAAGGAGATTCATCCCAAATTTAGCAAAACTAATGAAACCCCTACAAAAATTATTAAAGAAAGATGCTAAATTTGAGTGGACGGATGAAGGCAAAGATGCTTTTAAGAATATCGAAGATTTTATATCTAGGTCACCTGTTTTAATCAGTCCGGATTGTTCCAAAGAGTTTCAAATTGTCTCATTTGCCTCGGAAGACACCATTGCTGGTGTTTTACTTTAGAAAAATAGTGAAGGACAAGAGCAACCTATAGCCTTTATGAGTAGAGCCTTGCAACATTCAGAGTTGAAGTATACTACCATGGAAAAGAAGGCTTGCGCTCTTGTCAAGTCCCTTAAGCATTTTAGAACTTATGTTGGATACTCCAAAAATATTGGGTATGTACCCCGTGCTACAGTCAAAGATATCATGTCTCAGCACGATTGTCAAGGTATCAAGGGTAAATGGGTTTCAAAGATTCAAGAATATGACTTAGAAATAAAACTCACTAAGTTGATAAAGGGACAGGGGCTTGCAAAGATGTTGACTCAGGGGAATGAGAAAGCCTTAGGAATGATTTGTCAGAATAATAATCCAGAACAAAGTGTATCAGACGAGCTTCAGAGATTAGAGCAGTGACATTGGTATTCAGACGTCATATTTTTCCTTCAAAACCTTACATGCCCTGATCACCTACTTGGCCATAAACAAAGAGCATTAAGGTTAAAAGCAACTAAATATTGTTTAACAAAGGATGGTTTGGGTTGGAGAAACCCGTACGGATTAATACTTAGATGTGTTGATGAACCGGGGTCCAAAAGACTCATGGTTGAGTTCCATGCAGGATTTTGTGGTGGACATTTTGCAGCAAGAATAGCCGCCCATAAAATCCTAAGAGTAGGTTACTATTGGCCAAACCTTTTTTTAGACATGCATAAGTTTGTCAAGATTTGTCCTTAGTGTCAGTTGTTCACTGGGAAGCAAAAGATGAAAGCTTTTCCCTTAAATCCAATAGTGGTCCAAGCCCCTTTCTAGTAGTGGGGGCTTGATTTCATTGGTAAGTTTAAAGACAATTCAAGCAATGGTTATTCTTGGATACTTATAGCCACTGATTATTTCACCAAATGGGTAGAGGCAATACCCACCAATAAGGAAACCGATGTTGTACTCATAGATTTCCTATAGGATAGGATTATCACAAGATTCGGTGTGCTAGCCAAAATTATCACAGATAATGGCCCATGTTTCAGTTCTTCAAAAATGTCATCCTTTTGTTTCAAATATGCCATTGTCTTATCACACTCATCCAACTATTATCCTCAAGGAAATGGTCTAGCCGAGTCAAGTAATAAAAACTTAATGACCATAATCAAGAAAATAGTTGGTGATAACAAGAAAGCATGGGATAGCAAGATTAAGTATGCATTATGGGATGATAGGATTACTAATAAGGGTTCAACCGGAAAGAGTCCTTTTGAGCTTGTCTATGGCCTAGATGTCACCCTACCCATCGAATTAAAGCTTCCAGTGTATCATCTTCTCCAGAACTTTAGCTCTGATCAAGATGTTATTCAGAACATAGTTAATTAGTTAATTGAGCTAGATGAGAACAGAAGGAAGTCCCTTGACTAGAGTATCAGAAATGCAGATAAAATCAAGAGGACTTTTGATAAGTCTACCAGACCTGGATCCTTTCAAGTAGGGGACACAGTTTTATTATGAGACAAACGGAGGGAAAAACCGGGAAAGCATGAAAAATTTGACAGCTTGTGGATAGGACCTTACATCATTTGCGAAGTAGTAAGCACCAATTCCTCCTATTTGAATGACCTGGAAGGGGAAAGATTAAGCCTTCCAATGAATGGTCTTCTGCTTAAGATGTTCTTCGGCGAGATGGTTTTATGCCTTTATTGGCATCGGTGGTATCAGGGCCTATTTCTCAACTTATCCTTGCATGTATTTTATTTTATTCTTTTTTTATCATATTGTTGTACTATAGATAATGTATCATAGTGTCTCTTACTAATCTTGAAGGTTTTTGTTGTATAAATATTTTTTCCAAATTTTGTAAAGTAGTATTTCTTTTTTGCACATTATATTATATATTAACTCTGTACAGTGGCTTAGTTTCTCAGTTGGTTTCCTTTTATATATGTGTTATTGATGGACTTTAATTTATGTACAGGACCCAGAAATTTTGGAGTTCTCACATCCTCTTTTTGATTAGAATATCAGTCAGAGCACATGTCCATAGATGGAGGCAGATGTTACCCACTAAGTCATACTTAGTTGGTGGTATCAAGCGAGCCGGATGAGACGAACACACTTCATTATTCCTTCTTCAAAGTTCAGAAGTCAGGCAGGCCTCTTCTGGGATTTTATTTTTATTTTTCTTGTACCACATGTTCATACCCCCTTGGGGGAGTTGTAATAAAATGTTCTAGCATGGTGGAGTATGTAAAAGACTTGGTCTCCTAGACTTATATATCAATCCGACTAGCCCAGAGTGTTTTTTCCCTTAGAGATTATTTGTTGTTGAATAAATGACTAATAATTTCTGATTTTTTCACTCATACCTCCAAAGTTGGGGTGGTCGTCTTGGTATTTAAGCCTAAGGAGGTTATTAGAGTCTATGTGTCAATGTATATAAACATGCTAGGCATTAATATTGAGTCATATGGACATATGCTAGGTTCCCCTAGGTTTATTTTTAAGTTTTGGTAAAAATAATTTTTTCCATAAACTTAGGCTATTTTTTAATAGTCTAATTGGAAAAATTGGAAATGTAATAAAAGTGTGGTTAGGGATCGGATTTTTCCATGGGGGTGCTCATTTTCTAACTCAAAGCACCCATTTAATCGAAAACCCCACTTTTCCTAAGTTTTAAGAGATAAATTTATCGCTTATGTAAAAAATCTCCAAAAAATCAAAATTATTAATTAAAAAATAGAAATAATTAATAAATGGAGAATATTCCCAATTTTCTAAATCAATGGAAAATGCTTCGATTTGACCGAAATCAGTTGCATCGGCTCTCCTTGAGGTAGGCGAGTTCTCTTCCTCATAAAGGAGTCAGCATGGGTAGGTGGATGAGGTGTCTAGAGGACTCCAAGTTTGGAGAATGCACCCCCTCTTGAAGGCTCACATTTGGGTTGAGGTGAATGTTAGTTAATGGATAGTGTAATGTCCTCTTCTACTTAGGCATTGAGAACCGACTCATTAACCTATGTGATTCATGTAGGTTCGAGCAGGTACTGACAGTCAAGGAATCATCCAAAGACTGATGCCATATATAGAAGATCTAGGGCATCGATATTATATCACCATCGGGTCGAAGAGGGCCACCAGAACCAAAGGCCACCTGCATGCATGACATCTTGGCATTATTTAATGATGCATGCACCCGATTAAAGTCTCCATGTGCATGCATGCAAGTCAACTACAAATTAGAAGATAAAGTGACCTAATTAGGTCAAAAGTTAGGGTTTTCATAGTTGAAAGTTATAAAAGAAAGATAAAGTGAATGGAGAAAACACTTATGTGATTATTGATTTGTGGTGTCAAATTGGAGAGCTCGGCGAGCTAAGTTGGGGTTGAGCGCATGCTCAGCTAACTGGTGTATTTCGGCAGCGAAATCTATCTTCCCTAGTTCATCATCAGGTTGGATCATCCAGGTTCAGCACTAGTTCATCATCAGGTTACATTCAGCAGTTGTTTCGGGAGGTTGATTATTCATCCAGTCGGAGAGTTCCACCATCACACCGTGTCACTATGGTCAAAGACAAAGCAATTTGTTTTCCTATCTACAGGGTTTAGAACTTCCGCATGTTACTTCCATTCATCCCAGAGCACCTCCATTACCCTTCCCCTGGAAGAAGGACCGTTCAACTTGAGTATCAAGCGAGTTATCAGCAGTGCTCCCTTTTTTGGAGGACGTTATTCTGCATGGGCGAATTGATTTGAGGAGGACATTTACGCTTTGGGCTAGTGTGCCATCGTTTCTTCAGCATGCTGCTTCCATCACCATCAGATGGGTATTATAACCCTAGTGCACATCATCCGGGCCTTTAGCAGCAGCTTATTTATTATTCTGGAGCATATACAGCTTGAGAGGCGGGTGCATTCACCTGTGGAGGACGATTTAGTTTATCTCCCTATTCCTTCGGTAGAATCCTTGCATGCGGGGACCATCCTCTTCACCATCAGCTGATCTATATATTGGTATGTACATACATTGATTTTCTCCTATTTTATAGCATCTCAGTATTTTCTACGGCACAGATCTGCATGCAACTGTATGCATGCAAAGATCGGGGTTTGCTTTCCTATTTAATTGAGGCATAAGTCTATTAGCCATCTACAGTATACACATATGAAGAAAAAAATCCAGTTTGGGATATTACAGATAGGTGGGGTTGGTAGGAGAGGTGGCTCCTATCTCTCCAGTCCCACTCACCTCAACTCAATTCAAGTTTCACTCATCCCTCCATCATCTCACCTCAACTCCACCTCTCTCTACCAGTCAAGCATGCGCCCCTCTTGGCCAGTGTGGTTATAAAATAAAGCACAACCCTCTCATTCAGACTAGTTAGAGTTAGATGAAGAGCTGGTGGCTATTGTAATACTGTTATTTTCCATTCATTTGCTGAGAATAAAGAAGCTTTGGAGGCTATACCATGTAGTGCTTGTTATTTGTGGATTCCCAGCGTCATGCTACAAATGTGGTAACTGCAAATTTTTCTAATTTTTTGGTGCTTTGTGTTTTGGCTTCGAAGGATTCAGTTGTATCAGTAAGAGTTTAAATTTGGCAACTAAGATTACTTGTTTTGTTTATTCATATGGTGTATGGTCAAGAATATAAGTTATATGCTTAAATAAGATTATTTTTGCATGTTGTTTCCTTTCTTTCATACATATATATCTAGATCTCACGAGGTTGGTGCAAGTCTTTTGTGATCTAGTTGCAGGTTCCCAAACGGATGAGATGTGGATCAAGATTGACGCCATTCCTTATCCAATAAGCTCAAGATATTGTCTCTCGGCACTCCACAAAAGGGCCTCCCTTCTGCTTGTTCATTCCAGCGACAAACCAACCTTCACTCTTCTTCCTCTTTTTCTTAAAAAATTCAAATTTTCCTTGGTTACTATGTTTATGCATGAGTGTATAATTTATCATATTTAAAATTTTTCATTAGATCTCTTCTATAAGCATTCAAAAATCTAGATCTCATTTTTTCAAAGTTTTCATAAGCATCTTAGATCTAGTTTAGGAAGGTTTTCATTTTTTACAAGTCATATAAAGTAGATCTAAAGCTTGTTAAAATGCATAATATTTCTTTCAAATCTAAAAGTTAAATTTTGCAATCAAAGTGCACATCGCATTGGCTGCCCAAAAGGCAAGCCAAGATCCCAAGGAAATCTTGCTTTCCTTGGTTATTTTATTACTCTTTTTGTAGTTTAACTCAGTAGTCTTTTACCAAATTTTTTTGGGTTGTCCAAAGACACTTCCAAAGTGTTTTTGGGCACTTTTCATTAACTCATGCATGCTGGTTTTTAGCAGGTCCACCAAAAAGAAGAATGAAACTTTGCCCGATTTTCGAATTTTTGGTCGTCCGGAGCTTCCCAAGGGTTCCCCCTACTTTCGGGTTTCTGTTTCTCATTTTTTGTAAGCCTTTGGATCCTAAATAACAAGGTCCAAAGAGAACTTCTTATAAGATTGTAACCATGATAAATAAAAAGATCTCGAGTAGGCTCTTCAGAGCCCACTCCCCATCCCCCTAAGGGGGATCCACATCTTTGTCTCATTTTTTTTCTTTTTTTTCTTTTTCTTGTTTTGCTTTAGTTTAGTTCTTTTGTGTGGAATAGTATACTTTGTTAGATGCTGCAAACTTGATCATATCATTCCATACTCTATTTATCAAAGTAATTCTACTACTTACCCCACGACTTCCCGAGTTACCCGAAAGGGGAAAGAGACGCGTGGTAGATTTTACTAGATAACTTGTTCTGTCTTTTTGTATTTTAGTTTACTTCACTTTTCATGCTAAAATTCACTGCTCCTCGCTTTCCCAATTGAGGTTCACTTGAACCGAAAGAAACTCCTAACGGTTAAATTTTCCTTTTTAACAAACAAAACAAATTCTTAAAATCCTTAAAATTTACCAAGGCTTCATTGTGTATGCTCTGCACTGTCGTGGTTCGACCGATCAGTTGGTTGCATCAAAAGCAATGTGGGTGACTAGCTCAATTAGTTTTCACATCTCAATTAACCTCCCAGGCGAAAATCCAACGCCTCGATTTGATCCGTTGCGATAACAAAATCCACAAAGGAAGCGGGAACAACTGGGAAATGACCTCGAGACACCGTCAGGCTACACCCTTGTTGGTGTAGTGTTGGACACGTCTCAGAGACTCCAACCAGCCCACATATTCCTTGCGGGGAGCTGGATCAGATAAGGGTTTTGGACATACTACTCGTACCTTCGAGTATATTTGGAGTTCTCTTCCCCCTCAGTTAATCAACTCATCTCCATATTAATCTAAAATTTACCAAGAGCACTTGCAACACATTTTTTCCAGCAATACAACAATACTCTTTTATCTTTGGACTCCATTTTTTGCACTGGTTTTTACATTATACAATCATCTGTTTCTATGTGCTTTATATATTATGTGTTGATCTATATGTTGTTGTGTTTAAACATATTTTGTTGCAATATCTTGTTCAAGTGTTTACTTTCATCAAACTCCTAAATAACTCAGTCATCATCATTACACTAAGCCTTAAACAGCCTTAGAAACTAATAGTGTCTACCCCCCTTGGCTTCGACTAGGAGTTGGCCTAAGTGGAGGAGTCAAGAACAAGGTGACAGCCTTGACTCGAGACTTTCCCACAAGGACACATTGAGTGGCTTGAAGATTTCTGCCATGATCTCCCCCCAGGTGTGTGAAAGGCAGCAACACCATAGTATTGTTTATCTCTAGAAAAGTGACAAATAGCATGGTGGATGGTATTGAACATCAGGGTATTGGGTGTTCCATAGTATTTACCATGGTATTGTTTATCTCTAGAAAAGTGACTAATAGCATGGTGGATGGTATTGAGTGTTCTAGGGTACAACCCATAGTATTGGAGTCCAGAGAAAATTTAAAAGAGGGGTAATGCCTCATTGGGGGATATCTTGATTTGATATTGATCTCTTGTGACCGTCTGGGGGTTTGTCTAGAGTCTTCATTGTTGAATTTTGGCATTAGCATGAATACTTAAAAAATTTGCAGACTAACATAAACAATTTGACAAGTGCGGTAAACAACATCAATCACATCAACACATTGAACACGAGTTTTTCACTGGGGAAACCTTTAAAGGACAAAAACCCCAAAAGCATTAGTAATTCATCTCGTAAATGAGATGACCGAGTTCTTCAGAAATTCCACAAACCCTAACTGGGTTTGTACCATCAATCGACAACTACAGAAGGTAAACATTTACATCAAAAAAATCAATTTAGGGCTTGTTGCCCTAATTTATTTTTTACTCTTGAAATCTGTACTTGTCTGCACAGATCTGTATGGAGGCTACCCAAAATATCCAACTGCTTCCCAGATGCTTTGTTGGGTTGCTCGAACTTTTCTGACCTGCCCAGACTGCTACCCGGAATCTGATCAGATTGCCCGAGCCCTGACAGGTTTCCCGAATGCCTGCCCAATCTTCCCAGCAGCCTTTCTACCCTTCCCGTGATCTGATGTCCTGCCCGAAGGGCTGTTTGGCAGCCTTATTGCTGCCGAAACTCCTGCCCATCCCTGCTGGGTGCTCCCGTGACTTCTACTAGCTGTTGGAATCCCTTTACGAGTTGACTATTAGCAGCCTGAGGGCCTGCTGTAGTAGCCCAAGGGTCTGCTACAGACTCGGATGCCCACATGGGTAGGCTACTAGTAGCCCGAGGTCTGTTGGGAGCCCGTAAGGGCTGCTGTAGGCGCCCGAAATCCCTTAGCAGGCTGTCCGAGCCTTGCTAGGGATTTCTATGGGTGGTTGTGAGCAACACAAGGCAGCCCAAGACCTGCTAGGGCCTACCCAAGTTCTGAAGAGGACTGCCGTGAAGAAGGAGAGGCAACCCATGAAGATGTAAGCTGCCCGTGAAGAAGATGTCCATCCCAAAAGGAAAGACCCTGTCTGAGTGGTGGAGATGCTGCCCAAAAACAGAACCCTAGTTGCCCAAGGAGGTCTTTTGTTGTTCGTGAAAGAAGAGGGTGTTGGGGTAAAACCCTAACCCTAAAACTGATAGAAAAATGTAGCAGCAGAAACCCTAGGTTAGGGTTTGTGAACAACTAGTGTCAGTGTCCTAGCTAGACTCATCCATGCTAGGACATCACATCAAACTTCCTTCTTCAAAAACCTGTAAGACCTTGATGGAGCAGTTGTACCTGTGAGAGCAAGTGTGTGCGATAATGAAATGGATTGATCTTCTTTGATATCCTTTGAGTCACCTGTAAGTGGGCCAAAATTAGAAAGAACAAAATAATATTATTTTATTCTTTTCTAATTTTCACTTTTACCTTTAGCCTTCCTGTGGTCCAAAAGTCCTTTATGTATTTTTGACTTTTACATGTGGTCCAAAAGTCCTTTATGTATTTTTGACTTTTACCTGTGGTCCAAAAAGTCCTTATGTATTTTTTACTTTTGCTTTTAGCCTTCTTCAAGTGACCCTGTGATCAAAGCAAGTGGTCAAGGTGGTCTTTCATCACCACTCAAAGTACATCATCATGAACAGAGAGAATTACTAATGCTTTTATCTCACACTCTGTGTGACACCAAGATCGGGTACTAAGATATCTTAACCAAGGGTAGCTAAGCCTTGGAGAAGATCACAGAGCCCATTGATCAAGGGTCAGAGTGTCACACATGCCTAGACCCAATCTAGGGAATATAGTGCCTTCCTAGTAACAGACCAAGTGCCTCAGCCATAGGCTGCATAATTTGACACTAGGTCGAATACTTGGTAACAGACCAAGCCCCTCCACTCTCCAAGAGAATGGCACTCAGCCTTGGGCTGAGTCCTGGTAACTGACTAGGTGCCTCCATTCAAAGGAATTGCTACTCAGAACTAGGCGGAGTCTACCAGTACTAGACTAGTCCACATCGTGGTCCTGGACCAAATGTCTACCATTCAACAAAATGGTCACTCAACACAAAGTTGAGTCCCCCCCAGTGCTGGACTGGGTCCATATCGTGGTCCTTGACCAGATATCATCATTCAATAAAATGACCACTCAACTCTAGTTTGAGTCCCCCCAGTGTTGGACTGGGTCCACACCCTGGTTCTGGACCAGTTGTCTCCATTCTCCTAAGAAAATGGCTCTCGATGCTGCTCAAAAAAATCAACATTCATTTGGGGTTGGCAATCTCCATCCATCCATTGTGGTTTAGTTTCAGTGGTGAGACAAATACACCCTAGCTACACAAGGAGGATCCATCTAGGGTCTTCACTTGAGCTTCATCTTTTGGTTCGGCATCATTATCTTGGAGAGGGTTTGGAGGTCAGGAGTTAACCCCTCGTCAATATTGAAGGAGGAAGCTCCATCTATTGAGAAGAATGTGGCATGATTTCCATCATTTCCAGGTTTTGTGTTTCTTGGAGTGTTGTAGTTTCCATACAAGCCATTAGATATTTGTATTGTTGCCATCTGCTGTTCATAATAAAATACCAACTTTGTCTCTCTTATTTCATGTGTATTGGGAATGAATGCAATATGTTTGGTGAAATGCCTTTGATGATATATACAACTTGTGAAAGATGTACATGAAACTGTTTGACAAAATTACAGAACCTAAAATCAGAATTGTGCCTAGAATTGCATTAGGAAAATTACATTAAGAATGAGCAAACAAGCAATGAATTTAACACTTGGGAAAGTGAAATAACATGTACTTTTTTAACATAGTTTCAAAGCACACAAGAGATATAGAATGATACCTGTCACACTTGCCATAAGTTAAAAGGAACTAAATCAAATCAATCAGAACCCAAGTGTTGACAGATTGGCAACCCCACATGGATACAGAAGCCCAAATCAACAATTAGTCAATCAGCATACATTACAATAGACATTAAACGATGCATACCCAAATGATTAAGCATCATGGACACAATATCGCACACATCTTAGCACAATCTATTATTGGTATGTTAAAAACCAACAAGTGCATGAGTCTTCCAGCCCAAAGCAGCTAAAGCCTAAAACTATAATAGACTGACTCTTGCTCTCAAAGACCATGTTTAGTTTTGGTGTTCATAAGCTAAGTTACCAAGATTCGGATACCGATCTGCCAAATTTTTGAAAAGCCAAGATCTGGATATGGCAGGGAAATGGCAAGTAGAAAAAATAAATAAATATTATTTTATAATTAAAAAATAAATAAAAAACAAATTTTGAGTTAAGAATCAAAGCCATTCAGGAATCACAACATAAAAGTTATAAGTTTATATTATAAAACAAAAAAAGAGAGTTCTCATGCATATTATTATTAGCCATCCATGGACCATCACTGATAATTTGATAACCAACATTGAAAATTTATAAATATGAATTCATAATACCCCATACAAAACAGATAATACAAAAATGAGTGTCTTATCAAAGATCACTCTACCAATATGATAGTGTAGAGCAGGTCTAACTACATATCACAAAACGGGTTACATCCTCATTGTCTGCATATTGCAGCTCCACATCATGTAATTCTATCCAAGCACCAAAGTCTTCCCAAAAACCTCACAACTCTTCACTGAAGCCACAAAACTCTTTCACAATCTCGCTGTTGATGCTCAGCAATTGCATATTTGCTAGTAGAAGAAATCTTGTGTTTTGGAAGGGGGAGAGGAGTCTTCATATAGCTTTGAATTCTCGGATGGTGTTTAGGGTTTCACCAAGTGGCATTAACCCTTTTTTTCAAAAAAATAAGGGGGTGTTTTTTGGATCCACACATGGTAGAGGCCTTGAGTCCATGGGATCCGCTTTTTGTTTTGTGGGATCCACTGCCCTTTTAGGGATCCATTGCATGCCCACAGGATCCATTTCCTAGGCACAAGGGAAGCTACACAGATATAAAAGAATGTCATTGTTCAGCCTACCAGATTTATATATTAAGCATTATCAGTTTCATAGAATTGTTCATCTTTACATGGCGTTTTCAAGTCGATGATTTTTACAACAAAAATATTATGTCTGTTCTACAGTTCAAAGTTTAAACAGCTAATAATATAGGTCAGGCCTACCTAAACGAATTCAGGTTACGGATACTAAGGTTTGTTTGCATGCCTATAATATAGGTCAGGCCTACCTGAAAGAATTCAGGTTACATATACTAAGGTATGTTTGCATGCCTAGAATGATTCCCCCATCCAAGCCTCAGTGACAGGAGATGGCAAAAGAAATGAAGATGAGAGAAGGGGGGTTGAAAATAACTTGTACTTATTTAACGAGACAATAATTTTTTAAATCATTGCTGATGTCAATCTTCTTGCTTATGCAACAGTTGTAAAATGACTAGCTCAGATCCATCTGGCTTTTACGCTGGTTATTTAGTCAAAAATATGCTGAAAGGATTTCAAAACCATAGGAAAGGATGGAGGTCATGCAGAAATATCTTGATGCTGCAATTCTTAAATTGTTCTCTTATCAAATAGGCATTTAAATTCCTTGAGTAGGAAGTCCATTATAAGAATTACCTGATATAAAACTGCTCTCCTTTTGGCACTCCCATCATACTCTTCAAGAAACTCCTACATGCATGAAAATTCAT
Source organism: Pseudotsuga menziesii (assembly GCA_001517045.1). NCBI lineage: Eukaryota > Viridiplantae > Streptophyta > Pinopsida > Pinales > Pinaceae > Pseudotsuga > Pseudotsuga menziesii. Next base: position 34,637 of record LPNX010660342.1, on the reverse strand, counting down.
ATAAATATCAAGCATTACAAAATCATTGCTATCAGATCTAAAAGAGAGTATCAATATTGTCATAAAAAAATCCTGAAGGTTCAAAACCATTTCAATAGAAGAATTGATTGACATTTTTGTGTATTGAAGATTGATGCAATATTCCAGTGTTGCAAATATCTCTGATTTCTCTCAAGTTTTTAATGTTGCCGATTTGTCCGATATTTTCATAATTCTTTAGGTCTAAGTTTTATTTTGGCGATATTTTCCAATAATTCCCGATATTTCCAATAGCTTTCTCTTCAGACCCTCGGTGATATATTCCCCAACATGATATTTGCAACATTGCAATATTCAGTTTATTCAAATCTATGTCTATAATAGATTTGGAAATGAGATACACTTGCAGGATCAATGGGGAAGTCTATATTGATCCCCTTCCAAAATTACAGATAGGACTATACAATGAGAAATTGGAGGTGTAGAATGACATACGTTACTGTGAGGAAATAAACAAGGAAAAACAAACAGAGAGAAACAGGAAATGTACAATGAACATGTTGCTTAGGTATTCTCTAATTAATAAACAACGCTGGTAATAGTTACCATTTTTTCAAAGAGTTGATACAGTTCTGTTCCATTTACTAAAATTGTAACATAGGAATCATCCATTCATCAATCATTGCAGAGTGCATGCACTGTGATGCAACTGATATTCTAATCCAAATAAATGGCACATCAAATGATTCACATGGTAATATCATCTTCTTCTAGATTCTGATTTTTTTGGCAAAATGCTTCATATATTACTTCAGAGGACAAACAAGTACATCAAGTTGCAAGGTGATTACAACATGCAGACAACAGGGGTGCCAAGAAAGTCCCAGTTTACAAAAACTAAAAAGGCCAGCATATAAGCCTGAGCCCCCACACAAAGGGACTCAACATCACAACATAATGCACCTAGGTTTAACTTTCTTTTTGTCATAATCCTTCTATCTTTTTTAAACTCAATTTCTCTGTTCCTAATTTTATTATCATGTTTGCATTTCTATCTCTTTGGCTCTTGTTTGGCATTATATCAGATTTATTTGTATTCTCTTATTTTAGAGAAAGCTCTTTTGCTCAGGCTATCTTTCTAACTATCAGATGTGATGGATTGTCTGTGATGATTTCTAATTGCACTCATCAGTTACTTTTGGGGACTAAAGTTACCTTGCATTTCATTTCTACTTGAAAATAACATATATATGTTTTACTTTATTATAACTGTAAGAGATACACTCAATTATTAGTTAGTAAGCATTTTGATGTGAAAATAAGAATTTGTCCTGGATCTATCTCTTATACAGTGGTTGCTTCTAGGGAAGCGTGTGACTTCTATTTAAGATAAAAATGATAAATAACAAAGAAAAAAAAGAAAAAAAATATTATCCTAACATGAAATAATGCATTACAAAACTTGACCACCAAGCTATGGTCTAGTGGTTGAGAATGGGCATCGCCATACAAACAATCCAAGTTCAAATCCTGAGGGGCACAAATCCCTACTATAATTGTGTTGGCCAAGTTTAACCATTACCACATTGAAAGGGGTCATGATAATGCAGAATTAAGGTTTATAGCTCCCAATGGATCAAAATAGCATTTACCCTTACCCAACAAATAATGCATTATAAAACCTTAAACAACAAAGCGAACTTCATTTATAGTTAGATCGAAGTTTAAGAAGGCCTATGCCCACTTCTAGTCTTTCTACAAGTTCAGCCACATAGAGAGGGAATAACTAAGAAAGCTAATAAACAAACTCATAGGGGGCCATTTTGCTTTCTAAATCTCCATTTATGCTATTGGAAGTATGGAGGCTGCTCACTATAATCTCCTAGCCACAACTTTGGACGATTATATTTCAAAGTGGAAAGAGATTAAGAAGCTGCAAGTTATAAGTCAAGTAGGTTTTAGAAGAACCATGGTATGTTCGACCACATACTTACTCTGGCATCCATTATTGAGGATATAAGTTGCTACGGAGACTCAAGTTTTTGGGAGAATGTGACTTAATGATCTCCTTCATGATGACCCTTTATGTGACCATTATCGGCCAGCTTCATGCCAAAATGGGCAACATTTATGACATACATAGTACTATTAGACTTCTAGGTTACTCCGAAAGTGTTTGCACCATGTTTGGGGTGCTTCGTGAGATTTGGGTACATGGTGTATGTTCAACCCTGGATGGTCTAAGATGTATTGTAGCATGGGAGATGGTCCATGATGGATATGCACACTTGTGATAGCTTGTCTAGTGGATGCCAAACCTCAAATGATCAATGGCTTAGTTTTCTTCTCTAGGGTGTTGGAGATCACTTGCCTAGATGGTGGACACTCTACAAGATGGCCACATGGAGGATTCATCTTGTTGAATTTTAGCATTAGCAGAAATACTTAAAAAATTTGCAGATCAACTTAAATGACAATTGACAAGTGTATTAAAAACACATTCATCACATCAGCACAATAGACACAAGAGTTTTTCACTGAGGAAACCTTCGAAGGACAAAACCCCCCAAAAGCATCAATAGCTCATCTCGTAAATGAGATGACTTAGGAAATTCTTCAAAACGTTCCTCAAACCCCAATCTGGGTTAAATCATAATTTACAATAAGATTTTCTCAGTAAAAATTAGAGCAAGGGTTTCAAACCCTAGTAACTGAGATTTCCAGATTTGACTAAAAAAGATCACTACTGTCCAAACCAACAATCTGCTCAAAAATATCAGATCTGCCCAAAAAATCAGAATCTGCCCGAAAATATCAGATCTACCCAAAAATATCAGATCTGCCCGAAAATATCAGATCTTCCCAAAAATCACAGATCTCCCCGAAAATCACAGATTTGCCCGAAACTCAGATTCTGCCCGAAAATCACAGATCTGCCCGAAAATGGAAGGAAGACTGCTTGTAAAGAAGGTGGCTTCTCGGATCTAAATTGTGGTTGCCCAGATCTGGAGAATGGTTGACCGGATCTGAAGATTTGAAGGTGGCTGCCCTAGATCTGAACCTGGCTACCTAGATTTGAAGATCTGAAGGTGGCTGCCCTAGATCTGAACTTGGCTGCCCAGATATGAAGATCTGAAGGTGGATGCCATAGATCTGAACTTGGATACCCAGATCTGAAGATGGCTGCCCAGATCTGAATATCTGATGGTGGCTTCCCTAGATCTGAACTTGGCTGCCCAGATCTGAAGATGGCTGCCCTAGATCTGAATTTGGTTGAAGATGAGGGTTTGGTAAAACCCTTAAGACAAAAAAGATAAGAAACCCTAGCTTAGGGTTTGTCTTCAATGGAGGATGATGATGCCCTAGCTAGACTCATCCATGCTAGGGCACAATCACAAAAGCTTTCTTCTTCAACCTTCAGCATCTATATCTGTGAGAGAAAGTGTGTAATAATGAAAAGACTTGATCTTCTTTTATAGCCTTTAGTCACCTGTAAGTGGACCAAAATTAGAAAAGATAAAATAATAATATTTTATTCTTTTCCTAATTTCACTTTTACCTTCTTACCAAAAGGTCTTTTATGTATTTTTCACTTTTACCAAAAATCCTTATTTATCTTTGACTTTCACCTGTCGTCTAAAAGTCCTTATGTATTTTTGACTTTTGACTTTAGCCCTTTTCCAAGTGCCCTTGTGGTCATTACCTATGGTATTTTTTATTCCAAAAGTACATCATCATAAACCAAAAGAGTTACTTAATGCTTTTATCTCACACTCTGTGTGACACCTAGATCTGGTACTAGGGTAACTTAACCAAGGGTAGCTAAGCCTTGGAGAAGTACACAAAGGCCATAAATCAAGGGTCAGAGTGTCACACATGCCTAGACCAAGTCTAGGGCTTATAGTGCCTTCCTGGCAACGGACCAGGTGCCTCAGCCATAGGCTGCATAATTTGACCCTAGGTCAAATACTTGGTAACAGACCAAGCGCCTCCATTCTCCAAGAGAATGGCTATTCAGAACTAAGCTGAGTCTACTAGTACTAGACTGGTCCACATCGTGGTCATGGACCAAATGTCTACCATTCAACAGAATGGTCACTCAACAATGGGTTGAGTCTACCCAAGGCAGAGCTGGGTCTATATCATGGTCCCAGACCAGATATCTACCATTCAACAGAATGGTCACTCAACATTGGGTTGAGTCTTCACCGTGGTCCCGGACCAGGTGACCCCATTCTCCTAAGAGAATGGCTCTCTATGTTGCTAAGAAAAATCAACACATCTGGTAGGAGAACGCCCTTTAAGATATGAGGAGCGTTGTGCATTGTAGAGGAGGGGAGGGCTACAAGCCCTAGATGGCATGTAGCAGCTTGGTTTCCTGTTTGGAGGATTGGAAATGGCTCAAGGATTCCTAGGGCTTTAATAATGTTCTTGTAGAGAGTCGCTACCCCAGTGGAGTACTTGTCCAGTGGATGCCAAACCTTGAATGATCAATGGCTCAGTTTTCTTCTCTAGGGTGTTGTAGATCACTTGCCTAGATGGTGGACACTCTATGTTAAATTTGTGAACCATTGATCTACAGGAAAATATGAAAGTTGTAGGAAGGGAATTATGCAGTGGAATAATCAAAGAGAATGTACATTGAACAGGAAATTCATGCCACAAATTTCATATAAATCGGACAAGAATTGCTCAGATAATCACAACATTGATCTTCATTCATTAATCAGTAATACAATGGTGTTACAATACATAGGATTCGAATATTGTGGATAGGATTCGAATCTACCAACTCAGACTAACTATCTAACTAACTCAGTGTGTCTAAATCACTGTTGGAGCTCACTAGTCTAACTTCGGATGTCTAAATCAGTCTACAATCAGTTAACTAATGAGGTAGGTGGGAAAAAGGCACCACTCTCCCTGCATGCATGCAAAACGGGCGCTAGGCTAACTGAAAGTGATCTAACTTATTGTAACTGAAGGTTAACTCAGCATAAGTGCTTACCTACCACAACCAACTGATAGAGGTTGTTGGTGGCACTCAGAGTGGGCTCCTATAATGTAGGGATTGGTACCGATGGAACCAATGGCACCAATGGCACCAGTGGCACCAAAAATCTAGTAAGGTGATAAATGACCTCCTAAGCTAGGAAATAATAACAAATATACTATGTTGGTTAAAGGAGGATTAGTTAATCCTAACACCCTCCCTTAATCCTAACTTTGGACAACTTGGGCCCTGACAACTAGGCCAAAAGTCACCCTTACAATCTAAATGACAAAATAAACTGCTTAATAAAATAAGGAAAATGGGGAAAGCCTCATGGGAACTCCCCCCCCTCAAAATAATCAAGTAAAATCAGGAAAACAAGCTATACTTGAGATAAATTTTCTCTTTGAGCAAAAACTTGTGAAAAAATTGTTGCAATTTGCAATTTTGTGCAGCAGTAATGTAGTATCTTGGTTCTTTTGTGCATCAACATCCTGAAACTATGCATGTGAACCTCTCAATTTTCTTCCCATCTAATGAATGTTGCTTGTGTTTCTTCTTTCTGGAGGAGGAATTGAAAGATCAATTTTGTTCTTCAATGGGCCAAATTGTTGATCATTCACTATCATCAAGTCGCATTTTCCTGGAAGTTTGTTGCACCACTCTGTAGATAGTGAAGTTGTGTGAGAGAGTGCAACATGCTCATTCTGATACTAGGACCGTGTTCTTCTGTCATCTGGATTTCGAGCACCATTCCCAGCTGTTTCAATGACCTTTTGGGCACATTTAGGCTTAGGCCACTGATTTGGAGTGGGAGTTGGATTTGGCTCTAGATTCTCATGAGGTACAGCCTCAATATCAAGATCATGTTGATCTTGTTCCTCATCATTTGAATCTGAAACATGAGACAAAATATCATCATCAAATGGAAATGGAAGAGTGTTTATACCTCCTTGTGCTTTGGAATGTTGTGGATCAAGCAACCGATCTTCTTCAAACTAAACACTACGCTCTATGAAGCACTTCCTAGTTGCAAGTTCCATCAATTTATATGCTTTTGCATCCTCAGCATATCCCAGCAACATGCATTCGCTACTCTGGGCTTGGAAAGCCTTTCTCTTGTCCATAGGAATTTTGGCCCAAGCTTTGGAACCAAAAACTCTCAAGTGTGAGACACCAGGCTTATGCCCCAATAGTGCTTCGAAAGGAGTGGCAACAATCACTGATTTGTGAGGCACTCTATTCTGAATGTATGAAGCATAGTTTACAGCTTCAGCCCAAAGAGGAGGAAGATTATTTGCTTGGAGAAGACAAGTTGCCATCTCCTTCAATGATCTATTTTTCCTCTCAGCCACACCATTCTGTTGTGGTGTGTATGGAACTGAGTGTTCCATTCGAATCCCCTCTGATTCATAGAACTGCTGAAAATATCCTTTAATGTATTCACCTCCATTACCTGATCTAATGGACTTGATCTTCTTTCCAAAGCTATTTTCAACCAAGGCTTTAAAAACTTTGAAAGTTTCAAATACCTCTGATTTTTGCTTCATAAAATAAACCCAGCAAAACCTTGAACAATCATCAATAAAAGCAAGAAAATACCGGGATCCATTGATTGATGTTGTAGGCATTGGTCCTGAGACATCACTGTGTATCAGATCAAGTGTAGAGGCAGCTCTAGTTGCCTTCCCAACTTCATATCTCTTCTCTAGTTGCTTACCTACCAAGCAACCAGGACATACTTCATCTGATGTTTGGATGAGTGGCAAGCCCTCAACCATTTTTTCATTGTGAAGTTGTTGGAGATATTTGAAATTGAGATGCCCAAATCTCTCATGCCACAGCTTGCTTGTGTTATTGGAATGAGTCAATAGAGTTGTTGGATGTGAAGCAGGAAGTAAATGGAAGAACTCATATGCCTTAGAGGCATGATTAGCAAACCCTTTTGCTATGAGATTTCCAGTAGATGATTTAGTGATTTCTACTATGTCAGAGTGGAATGTAACTCTCTTGGGAGACCCTCTATGAGTCATCTAATAAACAAACAACATATCTGTTGCAAGAGAGGGCACATAGAGTACATTATTGAACTCACCATGCTGGATTTTAATAGAACCTCTCCCAACAGCTGGGATTTGAGAGTCATCTCCCATGTGAATGCTAGGTCCTCTTGAGAGATTGAGAGTGGTGAAGGATTCCCTGGAGGCAACCATGTGGTTGGATGCTCCAGAATCTATTAAGTAAGCCTTCGACTGAGTGAAGCCTACCTTGAAGGCGTGGCACCTCTCATGATCTTTTGTCGGTTGTCCAGCATCAGACTTCTTTGCTCCTTGTGGAAGGGCAATATTGTTATGTTCAAGGAGTGTTGACAACTGGTCAATGGTCTTCTTCATCCACTGGCTCTCTGGATGAAAGCCTCTCATACAGTAGGGACATCTAGTCTTCTCGAATTTCTTCTTTTTCTTGGAACCCGAGGCTCCATCAGAAGATCTCTGATTCTCCTTTGGCTTTGAATCAGTGTTTTTGGTCTCCTTCCCTTTGTGCTTCCCTCTTGCTTGTGCATTGTTTGAGTCTGTCATTAAGAGTGCTTGATTCTTGGAGGTCTGAACCACTCCCATTTGAACCAATTTATCTTGCTCTTGTATTAAGGACTCAGCAAAAGCATCTAGAGAAGGTATCTTCCAATTAGGGATGGCAGCTCTTCCGGAATGGAATGTAGAGACAAAGACCGAGTACTCTGATCCAAGCTTGCTCAGCACTGACAGGACAAGCTGCTCATCTTTCCTCTCTAATCCACATTGTTTGCATTGCAGTACTAGTGACTTGTATTTTGTAAAGAATTGCTGAATAGATTTGAAACTGTTGGGTTGTAGAGCAATGAGCTCATTCTCCAAAACATGCCCTCAAAGCTCATCTTGTTTGCCAAACAAAGATTCAAGCTTATCCCAAGCTTCCTTCGGAGTCCTTAGTCCCTCAAGTTGGAACAAAAGATCTCGGGAGATATGAGTGCACATGAAGCCGAAGGCCTCATTAAGCCAATTCAAAAATTTGTTCTTCTCAACATACTGCTGGGGCTCAGTTTCTTTCCCCCATTGTCATCCTAAACAGACCAAGCTTGCGCAAGGCTACCTGCACATCTGCCCTCCAATCAATGTAGTTGAAGGGTGTAAGGATTTGGGGTACGAGAGCTAAAGAATCCATTTTTTTGTATGTTGATCAGTCAATTCCTCAAGAAGCTACGTAGGTACCTGCAAATAACACTGCAAAACCAATTCTATTCGCAATCATATGTTAGTTCAAGCCTTTCCACCTTGACATGTACACTTTCTCAAAGTCCTTCACACCTTCATAGACTTCTCTGGACAAAATCCAGAGGGAGCAATGCTATGATTCTAGGATTTATGTGGAAACTCAATTGCTTCTAGTGTACAATGGAGATCGGACAAGACTTGCTGCTAGCTTGAGCAAGGCTCTGATACCATGTTAAATTTGTGAACCATTGATCTACGCGCAAATTTGAAAGTTGTAGGAAGGGAATTATGCAGTGGAATAATCAAAGAGAATGTACACTCAATAGGAAATTCATGCCACAAATTTCAGATAAATCGAACAAGAATTGCTTAGATAATCACAACATTAATCTTCATTCATTAATCAGTAATACAATGGTGTTACAATACATAGGATTCGAATATTGTGGATAGGATTCGAATCTACCAACTCGGACTGACTATCTAGCTAACTCAGTGTGTCTAAATCACTTTTGGAGCTCACTAGCCTAACTCCGGATGTCTAAATCAGTCTACAATCAGTTAACTGATGAGGTAGGTGGAAGAAAGGCACCACTCTCCATGCATGCAAGCAAAACTGGCACTAGGCTAACTGAAAGTGATCTAACTGATTGTAACTGGAGGTTGACTCAACATAACTGCTTACCTGCCACAACCAACTTATGAAGGCTGCTGGTGGCACTCAGAGTGGGCTCCTATAATGTAGGGATTGGCACCAATGGCACCAAAACTCTAGTAAGGTGATAAATGACGTCCTAAGCTAAGAAATAATAACAAGTAGACTATGTTGGTTAAAGGAGGATTAATTAATCCTAACACTATACATGATGGCCACATGGAGGATTCATCTAGTAGGAGAACGCCCTTTAAGATATGAGCGTTGTGCATTGTGGAGGAGGGGCCGGCTACAAGCCCTAGATGGCATGTAGCAGCTTGGTTTCCTGCTTGGAGGATTGGAGATGGCTCAAGGACGCCTAGGGATTCAACAACGTTCTTGCAGGGGGTCGGTACCCCAGTGGAGTGCTTGGGTTTAGAGAATGGATGGAGTCCATGGAAACTCAAGATGGAGTGGTGTGGACTTTCCTTGTATAGCTACATATTTTTCAATCACTATTATGCACAATATCATTGTATCTTAACACTTGTACTCTAAGAGTGGAGTACTTCACTTGTGTGTGACTTATGTTTAATAAGCTTGCTTGTAAGGCTTAGGCCAATCTATGTTATATTGATAGCATCCCTTACCTCTCATATAAATAGAGGAAGGAGAGAGTCGTTCCAAACAACACATCAGATCCATAGTTTTAAACAACGGAATTGGACTCCGAATCGGTCGAGGGTCAACTCTGAATTGGAATGAAATCGGTAATGAATTGGTCATAAATCGACCGATTTGAATTTAATGAATCTGTTTGCTCAGAAATACATAAAATATTTAAATTTTAAAGAAAAACAATATTTTCAAGATTCTAATCCACGATTCCAAAGCATTGAAGACAAAATATCTAAAGTTTGCTCATGTATATACCATATAAGAGTCAATATATCAAAACGGCACAAAGTGTATTGTAGTCTATGCACTACATATCTAGGAGACTAGAAGTCTAAAACTAGAACAAAATAGATAATCCATGAGGCCTATGTGGTATAGGCTATATATGGCCTATATGTTGAGTTTTTCCTAAGCAGCATCGAGAGCCATTCTCTTAAAGAATGGAGGCACCTGGTCAGTTCCCAGGAAATGGAACTAGTCCAGCACTGGGGGTACTCGGCCCAAAGTTGAGTGGCCATTCTTTGAAAGGAGGCACCTGGTTAGCTACCAGGAAGTGGAACCAGTCTAGCACTGGGGTAACTCAGCGTAGAGTTGAGTGGCTATTCTTTGACTGGAGGCACATGGTCAGTTACCAGGAATTGGAACCAGTCCAGTACTGGGGGAACTCATCCTAGAGCTGAGTGGCCATTCTTTGAATGGAGGCACCTGGTCAGTTACCGGGAAGTGGAACCAGTCTAGCACTGGGGGAACTCAGCCTAAAGCTGAGTGGCCATTCTTTTGGAGGCACCTAGTCAGTTACCAAGAAGATGAACCAGTCTAGGACTGGGGGACTCAGCCTAGGGTTGAGGGCCATTCTTCGGGAGAATGGAGGCGCTTGGTTAGTTACCAAGTATTTGACATTAAGTCAATTGATGCAGCCTAAGGCTGAGGCACCTGGTCAGTTACCAGGACATCACTATAAGCCCTAGAACTGGTCTGGGAATGTGAGGCACTCCTACCCTTGATCTATGGGCTTTGTGATCTTCTCCAAGGACTAGCTACCCTTGGTTAAGACCCCTAGTACTCGATCTTGGTGGCATAAGGAGTTCAAGATAAAAGCATTAGTAATTCTCCCTCTTTATGATGATGTACTTTGAGTGGGCATGAAGGACCCCTATGACCACTTGCATTGACCACAGGACACCTGAAGAAGATCAAGAGGCTAAATTCAAAATACATAAGGACTCTTGTACCACTAAGAAGTCCAAGTGGAAATACAAAAAGATCTTTAGTACCACTAAAGGTAAAAGAATAAAACCCTATTATTTTATTCCTATATGTAAGGACCACTTCAAGTGAGTAAAAAGACTATAAAAGAAGAACAATTACATTTCATTTGGACACACTTCATCAACAACAACTGAACTGCTCCCTCCATCGTGACTGCTCCCTTGAAGACTTCATTGGTTTAGGAAGAGAACATACTTTTGGTTCTTTTTTGTCTTTTCTCATTCCCTAGCATGGTGGCTTACTAGCTAGGGCATCACTCTTCTCACTCACGGTCAGCAGCAGCAACCCTAAACAGCTAGGACATCACTCTTCTCCCTCACGATCAGAAGCAGCAGTCCTCTCTTCATCTGGGCAAGTCTTTCCTCCTCTCGGGCAGCTCCCCAACTAGTCACCTCTATCTGGGAAGCTACAACAATGGCTTGGACAGGGCTCAAGCAGCCTGCTCCATTCTCGAGCAGCAGTAACAGACCCCCAGGTAGACTACTAACTAATCTCAGGAAGTCTGTTTGACATCCAGGCAGCCTTCTATCCTTCACGGGCAGCACAGAACATCCGGCCAGCAGGAAAGAAGGATCCAAGCAACAGGAGAAGGATCCGGGAAGCAAGAAAAGGCTTCACGGGCAGCACCAGAATTGATCCGGGCAGCCACCGTGAATCTGGGCAGTCTAGAACAGGCTTGGGAAACTTCCGGGCTACAGGAATACTAGGGCAGTCTCTTGTGAATTTCGGCCAGCCCTTGGTTGGTCAGGGAAGCAGCAAGAGAAGTCTGGAACAGACTTCGAGCAACTAAAGAAAGTCTGGGCAGTTAGCCCTAATCTGCATTACATGTGAAATTTGACTTTACAACAAATTTTGACAAATTGTTTAGCCTGTTATGGTTTGACAAAATTTTGGAGAACATTCATCTCAGAATTCTGAGATTCTTTTTTACAAACTCAGTCATCTCATTTAAGGTATGAATTACTAATGCTTTGGGGATTTTTGTCCTTTAAAGGTTTCCCCATGAAAACATCTGGTGTTCATATGTGTTGATGATTATTTATCTACTGCACTTGTCTTATTGTTATCTATCTTACAGTCTGCAAAACTAAAGAATATATGCAAATGCTAAAATTCAACACTATAGAGTCCAAAAAACAACATGCTACATATGTCATAGTCAACTGTCGCAGTCATACATCATCAATGATCATCATCAAACTCAGCACCATTGCTTGAACTAGAGCTAGAACTAGAAGAAGAACCAGAAGCTCAGCACCACTGCAAGAACTAGAGCTAGAACTAGAAGAAGAACCAGAAGCTCATCACCACTGCTAGAACTAGAGCTAGAACTAGAAGAACCACAAGGACTAGCAAAGGAATCATTATCTAGCTCAATCTTGGGGTCCTTAGGATCAAGGTCATCTGTTACTAAAGTAGTAGTACTAGCTGAATTCCTACGTCGTCAACGACTATTAGTACGAGGTCCTGGTCGACTAGTGTCATCCATGCCTGCTATCTCAGGATCCACACCTGTATGAACTAATGGCATCGACAATAGAGGATCTACATCCAACGAAACCTCCAGCAAGTCCTCCAGCTCAACATCCAAATCAAAACCAAACTCTGGCACTTAGGTCTTCACTACCCAATCTAAGGTTGGATCTACATCAATTGGTTGTGCCTGAGTCAAAGGTTGTACTGCATGAAGACTAGATCATTTAACCATTTATGCTCTAAACGGTTTCTCTTCTTTGTGTGAATCCACTCAAACAAAGACCAATTGCACTCACACCCAAAAGAGCTGCAAGTTTGACTCAAGACCTAAATTGCAAACTTTTGAAATTGTTTAGTATGGTTACCAAATGCCTTCCACCATTGTGCAACAAATGTGAAGAGTCAAGGCAGTTAATTCAACAAATTAGATTGTGAAATTGGCTAAGAATTATAGTATTTACAATTTAAAGTTTAAAAACATAACTTAATAAAACAATGGAACTGTTTACCTGGTTGGTCCTCATCTCTTGCAATCTTAGCCACATTTTTGCCAAAGGTACCTGTGGCAGCGTTGAAAGAGGTGATTTGTCGATGTATATCCAATTGGTCTGCCTCATTTGGGACCATGCGCTCAAGGAAAGAATACAATCCATCTGTTGTCTCCCCACTCAAATCTTGATCAATATGATCTCTATAATGATACCTTAGGTTCAGAAAATACCGAGCTACATGTATAGGGCGATGGAGTTGATTGTTCCATCTCCTATTAATGATCTCCCAAATAGGCCCATATTTAGCTACTCCATCTTTGTATGTTTCCTTTATCTGCTCCTTTGCTTGATCCGTAACTTCATAAATGTAGCCCATTGCCAATTTTTCCTCGTCCACCAACCGCAACACCTTAACAAGTGGCTTAGTAATTGCCACAACCTCTGCTGCTTTTTTCCAAAATGAAGAGCTTTGAGTTCTCTTCTTGGTGTCTTTTCCATCTTGTTTGTAGGCCCATTGAGATGAATTCCAATCATCACTTGAAAACCATCTTCTCCGAGTTTTGTGCTTGGGAAAGGAGAGATTACAACGTGAGCAAGTGTGTTGAAAATCTAGTAATTGTGAACCTAACAAGCTCCCTTCCCTATGTGTGTCTCCTCATCAAGCTCAATACCCAACCGTGGTTGTAGATGTATTTGGTGATGCTCTGGGCATGCTCTATAGTGTCCTTGATCCAATCTTGTTTGCATATGTCCTCAATCATGAGGCCTATGCAATGTGTCGCACATGGAGTCCAGAATATAGTTTTATGTTTTTCCTCTAACATCTTACCAACAAGAACATAGTTAGAGGCATTATCTGTGATGATTTACACAGCATTAGCTGCCCACACCTCCTCGACAATCTCATCCAAAAGACAAAATAACATATTTGCATCTTTCACCTGATTAGATGCATCACATGATTTCAAAAACATGGTTCCCCGTGGGCAAGAGACAAGAAATTTTATGAGTATGGCCCCTTGATCGGTCCATCCATCTAACATGATAGTGTGCATCCCATTCTGACCCACGACTGTTTGAATTCCTTCAGGTATTCATCTATGGACACTATCTCTTTTTGCAAAAGAGATCCCCTCAAGTCATGCATCTAGCCTTTGAAGCCCTTACCAACAGCTATAATAGCATCCCAACTAGGTTAGTAATAAGAAGAGTTGGCAACATTGAAGGGGAGATCAACATCATACCACCATCTAGATATGTACTCATGGGCAACTTCTTTATACTGCAACAAGAGACACCAAGTGTTTGCGTTGAGCTCACCATGCTTTCGTTGCATGTCGCTACCAATCGCAATCGGCATTCTTGACGAGAATATGCATCTAGAAATGCAGGTATATTCGTGGGCTTGAGTGGAGACACGCAGACATACAGAGGTCACAAGTTCACTAGCTCGAGAGACATTCAAAGAGATATGTAGATGAATTTACTCCCATAGAGGTCTTCAAACAAAGATGTTTATTAACCAGGTAGAGAGGGAACACTGAATGTGGATGAAAGATTAATCGAGTAGAGAATAAACATAACGCAAAGAGAGAACCAGGTCGCAGATTTGAGATTAACCACACATAGAGGAGGCACGAGGTCATGAAGCTTGTGCACACAAAGAAGAAATGCTCTCACGCAAAGATACAAATTAGGGTTTCATATTCCACTGACATATCTAAGAGACGCAAGTCTAAATGGTCACGCACAGAGATAGTAGCAGGATGAAGAAGCATAGAAGGCAGGCCACAAGGAGTAGACAAGGTAGAGGGAATATACCAGACTAGGGAATACCAAACTGAGGAATCTCGCCAGAAGAAAAACACCCTCATAGTGAAAAACTAGTTGGCAAGTTTGAGAAGGATAGAGGAGTTATGCAGAGTCGAGAACGAGCAGAGAATATGTCAAGAGCAGACTGGAGGCAGTTTGACAAAAATGACCACCTACAACAAAATATGCCCATCAATGGTCTATATGCCCTAAGAACTATAGGGTGCTCTGATACCACTATTGGGATGCCTCGGTAGGCAAACACCCAAGGATTAAACAGACAAATGAATAGGCCTGAAAAGCACAATTTTCATTAAGAATATACACATATAAATACAATGTTGTAACCCTTGGTTTCATATCCAAGTGATCTCTTGGACTCCCGATGATGCTTCCTATTCACTGTGACTCTTCATATTCTTTTTCACGTGAATAGTATAAAATATTATAACTCTTACCAAATTAGGTTTCTAACACTTGTTTTAAGGGGTCATCGCCTCTATTCATGTGTTTGTTAGATTGGTTATGATAACATGGCATATGGAATAGTACTATATGATTTGTTGATGAGTGTAACAACCTCGAAACACTTCTTTGGGGCACACTCCATGTTAGTTAGTATGGCACATTCTTCAAGGGTGCATCACCTTCTTAAGCCCTATTATATAATTTTGCTTGGTCAAGAATGTTATTCTTGCACACACTTCAAAGATTACTTGAAGATTTGTTGACTCCTTAGTCTTGTTCACACATAGAAGTTTGTTGCACATTGGAAACAGTGCTATGGAGTTAGTTATGGATCACCTTTGCTTCATGGGGAATGTTGGAGCCAGGTATGCCATTATTGAAGGTCATATGCACTCATTTTGAGGAGAGCCCCTCCTAAAACTTGTTTCTCTCATAGTTGTGATGTTGGTTAAAGGGTCACCATAGATTTATGGGGTTTGTTGGAGCCACACATACCTCCAAAAGGATCATTGTTGCACATTTATGAGTGAATCCACCTTGGAAGAAACTACTTTATTACTAGATGGGGTTTTCCTTGGTCAAACCCTAAAAAAAAATTTCACTCATGTGAAGGGTCACTTCTTGAAAGGTGCACATGTGGAGAATCCATTATCATTTTTTGGATGTTGTTGCATGGTCAACCCATCATTTGAAGGAGGTGCCCTATCTTCTAGCTCTATTTTTGGAAGTGGTTACTAACTAACTCCATTATTTATTTATTGTTAATAAAAACATTCATGGAGTTAGTTACATCAGAACTCTATTATATTGTTTTTCTTGGAGATGAGTATTATTTTATTATTTCCTTTAGGAGAGGAAAGTGGATCTCAACAACTCATTGCTACTTTTAGTAAGGAGTTTGTTAAGGAGATTAAAAATGTAATATTATATTGTTTTCCTTGGAGAAATAGTGGATCTAGGAGAACAAATGATATTTTATTATAAAAGGAGATGGAACTACAAATATATAAAAGACTAGCTCTCTCCTTCATTTTCCATGGTTTGATTTGTCGTAGAACTCCTCTCAAAAGAACTTCGCTGAATATCTTGTGAAGGATAATGGAAAGTTAAGGGTTTCAAACCAAGTGTGGGTTCATGTTTCTTCCATATTGATGAATGTATCGTTGCTGGAAACTACATAAGTAACTCTTCTGCAAATAAGGATGAAAAGGAATATCTTCACTTGCAGATTTTATCAAAATATTTCTCAAACATTGGGATCCTCACTATGAAGAAAGCAATTATGAGAAGGTTTTTGAAGACCTTGTGCCAGTCCCAAGTGAAGAGGCAACTAAAGATCCACCTCATTCCCCATCGAAGGTCAAGCACGGGAAGAACAATATCACGGGGAACACATTGTTAGAAAGGGCACTCAAATTCCTACTTCACCCTCTCTTGAAGACAAGAGCTTGATAAGCACGCTGTCTTCTCAAAATTCTCAATTTCATGATCCTATTATGAAGATTTTGAGATGAATGATTTCATAGAGAACCCCTTGGGAAATGATGATGAAGATGAGGTCAGCCAAGAGCATGAAGTTATGTGCATTACTTTGCAGATTGGTAGTCAAAGTTGGAATGTAGATTGCTGGAAATCTTATGGGAATCCTATTTATAACACTGATGATGAGCTTTCTAGGGTTAAAATTGGAAATTTCATGTCTCCTGGACAGGCTAACATATTAGAGGAAAATGCAGATTTGATGTTTGTGGGACAGCCATGTTTAAAAGGTTCATGTTCAGAAAATTCTATGTCTAATTTCCAGCCATGTTTTTCATGAAAGGATTCAGAAAAATATCAGATTATGGATCATGTTTTTAATGATATTTTGTAGCCACTAATATCCTCGGATTTTGGTATATTTTCATGGGCATTTCAGCTATAAATTATATTTTTATGGCTGGAAATCTATGTTTAACGAAACTCCTAAACTGCCCCCAGTACTGGAAATTCGCGAAAACACGGAAGCTTCTCGAAAACTTTCTAGGAAACCACCAAGGGTCCATGAGTGGCTTGGGACCCATCAGGAGTATTAAAAACCCTAGTTTATGGAGAATGAAAACAAATTAACTTCTAAATCACTTCTAAACCTACATACAAATTAACCTATCATTCTTATTTTACTGTAAGATAATGTGTTATTAAGAAAAAACAATACACAAAAATATATACTACATTTCCCTTGACGTACCCATTTGGGAAGGGTCACATTTCCAAGCGTTCCCATTTCTGAAACTTGTACACGTTTCCACGTTTCATGCAACTTAGCTCAGTGGAAATTGTATGGAACAACTGTGTTTCCAGTCTAATTTTTATTACAGAAAATTTCAGCCATCAAAAACAGGGCATCAAGCTTTAAATTGTGGGCTAAAATTATTTTCCAAATCTAAAATTTTGTGTCATACTTCATTTTCATGCTTGATGGATTACAGATTTTATTGGAGCCGCCTAAAATTTTGCTTCTTGAGGATAATAGAAATGATTTTACAAATTTTGAATGGTTGTCATATCCTCGTGAAGATTACATCAGCCCTTTCCAACAGTGGATAGAAAGAGATTACAATGGTGCATGCCATCCTTGGCATTATTATGATGTATCTGGCCATCTTTATGAACTTGCTCCAAATTCAAAGCCTTGAAGCAGTGAAGATTCCAATTTGTTTTCTTGATGATGGACGTGTCTTTGTTTTGGTTCATAACCAAACAAAGGGGAAGACTTCATAATGCTGACAAGATGCTAACATTGTTGCATTGGTTGTATGCTAAGTTACCGGAAACGTAATCTTCAACCCCTGAAACATTGTTCCTCATATCTAAAACGGTAACGGATTCGAAACGGTGGAGAAACGCATGGATAAATTTCAATCGCAGCAAGGTACGGATCAATGAAATTGGAAATGGATCAACTAAATCGGAAATGGATCGGCGAAATTTGGAAACGGATCTGCGAAACTGGAAACGGATCAGGAAGAATCGTGATCTGTATCAGTCACGTTTCCGAGCTTTGATGCCTTTTTGCTGAGTCAGTTAAGCATTAAAACCTATTGGGCCCGCTATAAAACGAATTCGACCTCTACTAATATCACATTCCTAATTAGCACAGGTTTGCACTTAGCACTTCTGCCTCCACTTACGTTGTTCGATTCAATTTGAAGGGTTCGCACTTCCAAACTTCCATCCTGTCTAGACTCCATTCGTCATTCGTGAATCTGTGATCGTTTGTTGTGGCAAGTTCGCTGTGGCGGGTTCACTCTTGATTGTTCATTGTGGCAGGTTCGCACTTCGTTGTTGTTCTAGGTTCGTCAAGACTCCAGAGTCCATTCGTTTTTGTTCTAGGTACAGTGACACGCTATATCTGCTCTTCCTTGTTTACAGATTCCAAGCAAACAACATATAAGTGTTTGACAAATAGCATAGCCATACACTCATTCTTTTTGTTCAACTACACAGAAAACCAATGATGTTGAGCTCATAATCTCGAAAATCAAGGTAGAAGAAAATAAGTATTATAGCCTTGTAAACCGCTAAAATATTTACCCCATAACTCTTCCACAATATAACTTTCCTTTTTAATTTGGGCTATTATGGTATTGTGTCTCTTCAACAAGCTAAAGATACAACTGCAAAAATGTTAGGATGCTAAAATAACACCTAGGATGGCTCTGCTTGAATTTTAGCTTTTATGGACTCTTGTATCAACAATCACAATGGGAGGTGGTGGATTGATAAAATAATGGTAGGAAATCTTTTGTGACTTAAGGAGCAGCTATACAAAGGGAGGGCTATATAAAGTTCAATGTTGCAAATATCTCTGATTTCTTCCGATATTTCCGATATCTCCCGAGTTTTTCTTGTTGCCGACTTTTCCGATATTTTCATAATTCTTTAGGACTCAGTTTTATATTGTCGATATTTTCCAATAATTCCCAATATTTCTGATAAGTTTATTTTCAGACCCTCAAGCGATATATTCTCCGACACAATATTTGCAACATTGCTATAAACTATAAAGACTCGACCCTTACAATATGCTTATAGGCAAATATCGTGATAGGAGCTCTGGAGTCTAGATGTCCCATGTACCCTCCTCGATAACCAACAAAAACTCAGCTATCTTCCTCCTTGAATCTGTCCAGAACCTACATAGAGTAGAATTCCAGCAACTAAGAAGACCTTGATGAATTAAGAGAGATGCTAGCCTCAACATCAACCAATTGAAATTTGAGTGGTTGAACTCGATTGAACAACCATCAACAAAATGTATCTTGGTTTTCCATCTGGCAGAGACTCTTTCAAAATTCAAAGTAGCTGATCTGATTTACTATTTCAGATCTGGTTTACTTAAGACATTACTTTGAAAGTTTGAAGTTTGAAGCCCTTGTTTACTGTTGAAGTGGCTTCTATCAAAGTTTGATCTAACAGCATTTGGAAACCTTTGTTTGCTTCCCTTAGTAGTCAGTTTACTGTTTAAGGGGCAGATCTGATCCTTGTTTCAAATCTAGTCATTTTACAAATCATTTGGGTTTTGAACGCCTTATTTCCTATTTTCAAGTTATGTGGTATGATTCATTCACTTATCTAATCATTATTCGTAATATGTATTGCTATTGCAAGTTATAACTTATAACTTCGTATATTTCTTGGTCTTGCAGGGTATAGCAGCATAGCTACAACCTACTGTTCATCTGCATTATGGAATCATTATCTGTCAATGTTGGGGGCCAGGAAATTGAATCTGCCCCTATAGAGATAATTGATCCAAAGTCTCCTCTTTGGAAATATGTCACTGTTGCGGGGAAGATCCAAGGAGGGGGATCTTTAATATGGATTTGCAGTTAATGTCAAAAGGAATTGAAGGCATCCTACACCAGGGTGAAAGCACATTTGTTCGGGATAAATAACATTGGTATTCGAGTATGCACCGACCCACCTAAATTGGATGGAAAATATGGAAAGGGTTTGTGCAAAGAAAAAATAGCAAAATATAAGAAAGAATAGGATGAGTCAGATGCTAAAGCAAATAAGTCAAACATTGCCTTTCAATTCAAACAACCAACAAGAATAGAGGCATATTCATCAAAGACTCCATTTCCCTCTCATGAAATTGGTAGTCCTTCAAACTCAAAATGGTCTAATTTGGGACAGCTTGAAAAGAGTCCTAATAATGATGTTCTAGGCACAACCGATGAAGCTATAGGCCAGTGCATTTATGCAAATGGACTTCATTTTAAACTTGTACGATCTCCTTACTGGGAAGAGATAGTTAAAGTAGTTAATAATGCTCCAAAAGGATACATTGGCCATGTTTATGAGAAGATCCACACTACACTATTGGCAAGTGAAAAGTTACGTTTGGAGGGTGCATTGAAGCTCATCCATAATTCATGGTGTATTTCAAGGGTGTCCATCATTTATGATGAATGGAAAGATCAAAGGAATAGGCCTTTGATCAATGTGATTGCTCAAATCCCTAAAGGGGCAATTTTTTTAAGGTAGTGGATTGTAAGGGGCGGAAAAAAGATGCTCGATTCATTGTTGACATCTTGATTGAAGCAATTGAATTTGTGGGGACAAACAATGTTGTCCAAGTCACAACGGACAATGCAACGGTGTGCAGAGCAATGAGCCTAATTGTTGAAAGCAAAAATCAACACATCTTTTGGACCCCTTGTGTTGTTCATTCATTGAACATGATGTTGAGCAAGATGGGGACTCAAATTGAGTGGATGCGAGTTATTTTTGAAGAGGCAAAGGAAATCCAAGCCTTCATCACAAACCAACACATGTCTCAAGGCATTTACAAGGAATTTGCGAATTTGGAGCTTCTTAAGGTACCAAAAAATTAAAGTTTAAACTTTAAACTTGTAAAGTTTGTTTCATAAATCTTAGGACGCTAAATTAATTTTTAAAATTTAATTTATCGAAATCTTGGAACTTATAGGTTGCAAAGACTCGTTTTGCCTCTCACATCATAGTCTTGACGATGGTTATGTAGGTGAAAGAAGCCTTACAATCAATGGTATGCAATTCTCTTTGGAATCAATGGAGGCAATCCCAGACTGAAAGAGCACAAGCAGTGAAGAGGTTGGTTGTTGGTGATGAATGGTGGGATAAGGTGGAGTACCTCTTGGTATTTACTAAGCTAGTTGTGGATTTGCTACGTATGTTTGACATAGATGGGCCCAATTTGGGAAAGGTGTACGAGGGCATTGACTCTATGATAGAGAAGATAAGAGTGGTCATCAATGCCAAGGAGCATGACCCAAATGAAACCTTTTACAGAGAAGTAAACGACATATTGACCAAAAGGTGGAACAATACGACCACTTCATTGCACCTTTTGGCCTATGCAATGAATCCTGTTGGAGGAGCAAGTCAGTAAGCCAACTTGAACGATAGCTGACTTAGTCAATCAGCCGACTAAGTCGGTCCGCCGACTAATTAGAGGTTAGGTCGGCCACATAAGGTCGTGTCGGTTCACTGAACCGACAGGTAGTTATTTGTAACTGTTTGTAATTCATATATATTAGGCTGTTGAGCCAGATGAGAACTCGATTCAGTTCTCTGTATTGTATGGACCCTTTCATTATAATATAATCTGTTATTCTGCTCACTTGTTCTTGTCTCTTGTCTCTATTATGTATGTCTGTTATCAATGTGTATTATTGGTAACCCTATGTGATTTGTGAGATTACAACATTGATTCCGTTGTCGGTAGTACATGTCTGAGATGTATACAAGCAGATGATATCAAAACAAGAGATTAAGGACTGGTGGGAGCGTAAAATAGCAAACTACTTGCAAAATTACGCACGAAGAAACAGATTAACGACTGCTCAAGCGAAAGAAAGGTTCTTTACCGAGACTTGTGAGAAGTTTGTAGAATCAGTGCCCTAGCTTTTGAACAAACTCTTGGATGAAAAAGCCGGAAGCAATTAAAGACCAACAACTGCTAGACAAACTGATTCAAGGGGGAAGAACAAACCTGTCGGAGTGGTTCGAAAAGATCGCCGACGAATTCTGCGAGGAGCAAGTCGTAGAGGAAAGAACTTCGGTGGAAACTATCTAGAAGAAATTCTACACAGACCTCACCGAACAATTCTTGTGTTCCTTACCGACCTTGTTGTTTAAGTTCCTGATAGAAAAAGGAGTGGGTCATATCGTTGAACCTCGTCCATTACTACGCGAACCGCCACAAAATACTAACTGGGCAGAGAAACAAAAGAAGTGGAAGAAATTCATTGCCGAAAGGGAGTGAAAATACTTCCTAAGCAAGTGAACAAAACTATCCGGGCTTTCTAAAGCGTCGGGTAGGCAATGGGGGGGTAGCTGGTCGTATGTTGAGGTAAAGTGGAGAGGATTCTAGTCGACTAAAGAGATACCATTCACCAGCAATGAAAAGTCGACCTAAAAGGGAAATCGAAAGGACAGTGTCACATAAAGGTACGACGGACTTTCAAAAAATAGAGAGGGAATAGAGGCTACAAAGAAGAGAAGAGAGAAGAGAAAGAGTTATAGCGCTGCAAAGAGGAATGAGCACTAGGGTGATAGACCAAGAGAGAAATCCGCCAGAGTCGGGTCATGACCGACATGAAGAAGGCGTGGAAGAAGAAGCGTCCTCTATGGAAGAAGATTTATGGATAGAGCAACGAGAAGCTCTCCAATTAGAAGTTCCCCAGGAGATAAGACCTCTATCTCCAACGAATCCGAGTACCAGGATACAAACCATTGTCGAAGAGGACCTTTGACTAGGAGCTGGTGACTTTGGTATTTGGAGCCGACTAGACGACAAGAGAAATGATGATAATCATCTACTTATTTGTCGACCAGAAGAAGAAAATTGGGTCACGCTTCAAGCGTTACCCTCCAACCGAAGTATCCACTTACTTTACCCGACACACGAAGGAGCATCCCCCCTGCCAAATACAGCTTTGGAAGATACAAAAAATTTGGAGTTGCAGACAAATAATTGCAGTTGGACATCGACAGGAGAAGTCGACCCCGACCGACTGCTTGTCGAAAAAGAAACGACAACTAAGACGACCGACGGAAACGAGAGTTCTGTCGACAATAGTTCTGCACAGAAGAATAAACAAAATACCCCACTATCCCCGCCACCGCCACCTCCTAAAGAAGACAATGATAGTGACTCCGACATGGGTCACGGGTCAACGCACATCCCTCTATATGAGGGCGACGAGGACCCCGGACGACATTGGTTCGTCTGTGAGTTGACTTGGGAGGAAAACCAAGTTACAGATGAAGGCAGACAGATGGCGCAGTTTGTTGGTGCCTTGAGGAAAAGGGCATTAATATGGTATATGACCTATTCTGAGAGAACTCCCCAAGTAACTAAAGCCGAAGCCAAAGCACCATTTCTATCATTCTTTAAAACTCCAGATGCAAAACATCTGGCAGCAAAGAAATTAAAGACAACATCACAAAAGCTAGGAGAAACTGTCCGTGACTACAACAAACGCTG
Source organism: Pseudotsuga menziesii (assembly GCA_001517045.1). Classification (NCBI taxonomy): domain Eukaryota; kingdom Viridiplantae; phylum Streptophyta; class Pinopsida; order Pinales; family Pinaceae; genus Pseudotsuga; species Pseudotsuga menziesii. The sequence goes on along the minus strand of LPNX010660342.1, from coordinate 11,065 downwards.
GAAAGACCTTCTCAACCAGTTGGATTATGTCATTGATGAGCAACTATTAATCCAGTGGTTTCTTGCAGGTTTGTCACAGTTTCGTCGACACATCAATCTGGAGACATTCAAAACTTATGAAGATGCGCTTACGAAAGCTCTACAAGTAGAAATGGATGAAGACATTCCAGCATATCCCACGGATCACAAACTGGAGGAACAACTTGAGATCATGCAGAAATCTCTAAAAGAGCTAAACCTTAAGAATCAGGATATTTGGTGCACGAAATGCTCGACGGCTGGACATTCAAAGGACAACTGTTGATAGGATATTAGCCGACAAGATGTTCGATTTGTGCAAACAAAATGTTTCTGCGACATCTGCCAGGAGCATGGAGAGCATACCACAAAAGATTGCCCATTCAACATGAAGAATGGCAAAGCATCATGGTGCGCAATCTATGAAACTAAAAATCATAACACCTCCAACTGCCACCTGAATCTAAAGAATCGACAAAATTATTATGCAGTATCGCAGTTGCACAGAACAATGAGCAACGAAACAATGCACAAAACGACCAAAATAATCAAAGGTACGAAGGTCGTCGGTACAAACGCCGTTTTGACAACCGACGTGGAGGCTATGGAAGTCGAGGTCGATTCTCTGGGAATCAAGACAACCGACCACGTCGGCCCATCCAATGTTTCACATGTTACAAGGAAGGACACCGATATGCAGACTGTCCATACAAGGACAGGACTGACCTAAAATTCTGTACTAGTTGTGGAGTAGGGGATCACTCATTAGAGGATTGCCCTACTATACTTGAAAAGATAAATAAAAAGAAAAATGTTAATGTCTTGTCGTGTGTGCAAAAACATGATATTATCAATACAAAGAATTTACATATCGTAACCCGACAAGGGACGAAAACTGGGAATGATAACCCCCAAATAAGCAAGATAAAAGAAAAGAATGTTTATCTTGACCCAGTTAAAGAAAAACAAATATATAAAGATGCAACAAATATATTTAGAGAATTTGCTCTATAAGAAGAAGAAGATGATAATCGACAAGACACAGTAAAAGAGCTAATACAATTGGTACAAAAAGATAAAATAGTATCGCAATTCATCGACTTACTATATAAAATAAAACACAACAAAAACACTGAAAAACAAACAAAGAATATCTGTAGCTTAAACCAAAAAGATAAAAGTGATGCCGACCCACTTGTCGACCTGGAAATTGAAGGATACCATGTCCGGCAAGTTGTACTCGATTTCGGATCACAGGTAAATATCATGACTCGAGACACATAGGAACAGTTAGCCAGACCTCGATTATATGAATGAGGCATATACTTGAAACTAGCCGACCAAGGTCTAATTGAATCTATTGGAGTCTGGAAAAATGTCGACACAACGATAAAAGGAATATCGACCAAAGTCGATTTCGAAATTATTGACCCTAAGGAAGGATCCAGTTCCTTCCCAACGTTAGTAGGTCGACCTTGGGGGAGAAAAATGAAAGCCTCGATATCCTTGGACAAAGAAAGAATAAAATTAAAAGGGAATGGACAAAAAGTCATAGTACCTATTCATCCATCCCAAGGAGAACCTTGGACAGAACCAATTGATGAAGAAGTTGACATCCGACAACTATATCAGATACAGAATAATGAAGATTACACAGAACCTAATACATATGGTGAACTTTACTTAGGAAACCAAGACTCAGTAGGATACAATTCAGATGCAGAACTATATGATTGGGAGGTTGAAAACTATGAAACGAAAGCAAGAGGATGCTGGACCATTCAAACAGTACAGAAGAAACCAGTCAGACAATGCTTTGTGGTGTCCAGCATCCCAAAAATATTTGAGAAGAAAATTAGGGAATATCCTACCTTGCAATCAACAAATATAAGTACCACAAAAATCCTAATGTATAAAGAAAGAGAATCACTAGTTATGCATGTAAAGCAAGTATCTAGGAACATTGGTGAACATGGCTGACTACAAAGTTTAGTAGAAACTTTTATGGGACAAGCTGCTAGATGGTGGGATACCCATCAGTCAAGACTGCAGACATGGACAACAGCTTCGACTTATTTTGTAGAAAGATTTGGAGGAAAGAAGTTAACCAACCAGGCTCAGATACCTATATTTACCCAAGGACAGGATCCAGAAAATCATATAAAGACATGTGAAAAAGAATGGAGAAGACTTGGATATAAAGATGAACGTACATGGCCACACTTATTTCCATTAACACTCGCCGACTTACCAAACAAATGGTACAAGATGGAAGAAGCTCGGGGTGAAACATTCCTATGGCATGAACTCAAAGAGAATTTTATCAAAGACTTCAACTTTGAACCCCAAAATGAAAATTTGGTCGAAACTGCAAAACAGATCAAAGCATTTGTACAACCGACAGAAAACAAAACCCTAAAGGACAACCGTCCGACAATAAACTATAACAATATACAAACCAGGACAATACCACAGTCAACAAGACTACAGTTGGAAAATGAAAAAACGGAAGGGAAAAGCTTTAGATGAAAATCAAACCCTGTCGAAATGACCAAACCTATTCGCACAGTACTCAAAGTTGAAACAACCGACAAGGAGGATACCGACCGAATGACTGCAGTAGACTTCCTTGCCACATTCTCACAGTTTAAGGAAGGAAGTCGACCAATCAATGAAGCTAAAGCACTGGAATGGCTAGATGCTAAAGTCAAAACTAGAAAATTTGACATATCAAATGATGATCGACCAAAAATAGCAAAAATTGGAGACTATTGGTCTGAAGCACAAACAACAGAGATCACAAAACTACTGAAAGAATTTCAGGATGTATTTGCTAGAGACTATAAGGATCTTAAAGGTCTAGTACATGAAATGGGCGAAATGAAGATCGACATTAAACCTGATGTTCGACCTGTCAAGAAAAGACCATATAAAAACTAGCTCATAAATACAAAGAGATAGTCAAGAAAGAGATTGATAACATGCTTGCAGCAGGAATCATCTACCCTATTGACCAATCAGAATGGGCAAGTCCAATGGTGGTTCAACCAAAGAAACATGATCCAACCAAGCTAAGGATCTGTGTCGACTTCAGATAACTCAATAAAGTTACATTAACAAACCCATTTCCAACTCCTTATGCAGATGAAATCTTAAATGAGGTAGCAGGACATGAATGTTATTCGTTTACAGATGGATTCTCAGGTTATAATCAAGTACCAATAGCCAAGAAGATCAGAAAAAGACAACATTCGTATGTGAATTTGGCTCATTTGCTTACAGGGTTATGCCTTTTGGACTTAAAAATGCACTTGCAATCTTCTCAAGGATTGTGGTTAAAACATTTCAGGAGTACATTTACAAAACAATGGCAGTATATTTCGACGATTGGACAATATACTCTACACTAAAGGACCATTGTAAATGGCTAAGACTTATGCTGGAACGATGTCGACAGATCCAACTATCACTAAACATCAAGAAATGCATATTTCTAACTCCTATAGGAATACTATTAGGACACACTGTCTGTAAAGAAGGTATTAAAGTCGACTTCGCAAAAATAAAAATCATCCTCGACTTAAAACCTCCAATAAATCCAAAACAAGTCAGGGTACTACTTGGTCATACAGGATACTATAGAAAATTTATAAGACATTATTCAGACATGACATACCCATTGGAAGAATTGCTAAGAGATGATCAGGAATTTAACTGGACAAAGGAGTGCAACATATCATTCGAAAAACTAAAAAGAAAGCTAGTCAAAGCACCCATCCTAAGGTTTCCAAACTGGTCGATCAAATTCCATGTTCACATCGATGCATCAGGCCTAGCAATAGGAGCAATCCTAACTCAGTGAGGAGATGATGGAATGGACTATCCTATAGTTTACAGTAGCAGGAAACTAAACAAAGCTGAAAGAAACTATTCGACAACCGAAAGAGAAGCATTAGGAATGGTCTTTGCACTACAAAAATATCGACACTATCTACTAGCTAATCCATTTATCTTTTACACTAAACATCAAGCACTAAAATACCTCGTAAATAAGCCTCTACACCATGGAAGAATTTGTCGATGGCTACTTGTATTCCAAGAATTTGAATTTGAAGTCGTTGTCAGAACAGGTAAGCTAAATGTCAGTCCCGACCACTTATCCCGAATCGACACAGGGGAGGAACCAACGGGAGTCGAAGACGACTTACCGGATGCACATTTATTTCGAATAGAAGCAGTCCCGACAGAGTTAGAGAAAATAGCTCAGTTTTTAGAAAATGGACAAGCACCAAAAGGTATGAGAACGAAGAAGAAACAGAGCTTAGCCATGAAAGCTACACCTTATAGTCTCATAAATGGATTCCTATATAAAATGGTTTTAGACGACACCCTTAGAAGGTGTGTACTGGAACATGAAAGAAATAATATTATATATGAAGCACATTACAGACCTGCAGGAAGACATTTCCAAGCAGATACAACTGCAAAGAAAATCCAACAATCAGGGTTGTGGTGGCCGACACTTCACAAAGATTGCAAAAATTTTGTAAGCCACAGATGTCAACGGCTGGGTCGACCCCTGCCTAGTACAGAAATGCCCCTGATATCAGTAAACCCAAGTTTGACATTTGAAATTTGGGCCATTGACTTCATAGGACCATTTCCTATACCAGCAAAAAGAACAGGTGCAAGGTACATAATAACTGCAGTCGAATACGTAACCAAATGGGCAGAGGCAGAACCAATCGACACATGTTCCAGCGAGATAGCTGCTAAGTTTATCTATGAGAATATCATTTCCAGATTTGGATGTCCATTAACCCTAATCAGTGACAAGGGAACACACTTCATCAATAAAACTATTAAAACACTAACAGACCAATTCCGAATCGACCACCGACGGAGTACAGCTTACCACCCTCAGTCGAATGGAGCAATTGAAGCATTTAACAAAACATTAACAAAAGGATTAACAAAAATATGTAACATCGACAAAGACGATTGGGATGAAAAGATACCTGCAGTACTATGGGCATACAGAACGGCATATAAGCGCTCAATCGACCGAACACCGTTTCGACTAGTTTATGGACAGGAAGTAGTAGTTCCTCTACACTTCAACAACAGACACCTATTATTGCAGAAATTTTGCATGTCGATGTCAAACAAGGAAGAAAGGACTGACTATTACAACTAAGTAAGCTTGAAGAACACCGACTAATCGCGTTACAACATCAGGAAATCCAAAAACAACAACAGAAGGCATGGCACAACCGAAACATCAAAAACAAAAACCTGTTGGTAGGAGACCTTGCCTTACTATACAATAGTCAGGTAAAAGGAAAACCCAAAAAGCTACATATAGAATGGATGGGACCCTATGTTGTCGAAGAGATACATGCCAACGAATCAGTTCGACTAAGGACGTTACAAGGCATAGTATTTCGGAAACTTGTTAATCGTGCCCGACTAAAGCGGTACAGAAACTAAACCAGTTTGCATTGAAAAAAAAACGACCATAACAGTTAACAAAAGCTATAAAAAGCTGAAAATCCAAAAACTAAAATAAGATCGAAAAACATAAAACAGTATGACAGGAAATCACCACTACGACAACCGACATCACGCCCATCGACATAACACCATCGACCGCTCACATAATCGACATCGACCAATGACCTCAGAAGTCCCATCCTGCCTTCATGACTACGGTAGACAAAATCAAATCACCATTAATGCAAACTCAAGTGTTCATGCTGGACCATCACGTCCGCCATTAATACACCCATTGACAAAAACGTCAAATGCATCAACTATAAATACTGAACCGCCAAAGGATCATTTACAGCATTCCGAACAGAGAGAGCAACTTAGTAACCAGAGGACTGAAAACCAAGAATACTGAAGCAAAATCGACCAGCAGACTGACAAGATGGCACCTAAACAAACCAGAGCTGCAGCCAAGGCTAAAGAACTACAGACCGCGGAGACACCATTGATGAGGAGACTCAAATTCATCAAGAATGCTAAGGTTCAAGAGGGCTCATGGGCGAAACTATGGGCCAAGATTAAGGAGTGGGCTTATGTCGACAAAAGGCCTACACAAGCTGCAGAGAAAATCAACCACAGTACCATCGTAAACTACATCAATGTGCCGATCATGGCCAGTTTTGGAGGCACGAAGGAAACAGCAGTGAAATTTATCATAAGCCGGTATCATAACGATAGATTTTACTTCGACCGACCGGTTGAAATCTCTAGGGAAGTAATTTCCAAATTGACTGGGTTATCAAACCAAGGTGAACCAGTACCAGTCGGAATCAAGGAAGGGTTGGTAGAAGAGCTAACAGGATCAACATCAGGCAAAAACTCCAAAGGGCTAATGATTAGCCAAATACAAACTCGGACACCGCAAATAGTGGCCAAAATCATAGCCACTGCACTTACACTGACAGGTCGAGGAAGTGACCTCAAACTAGATATGTTGGAGGCAGTGGATACCATTGCCCATACAGGAAAGATTTACAGATGGGCTGAGTATGTCGTCGACATGCTCAAAAGCATCTACGAAAAATGTCAGGAGTCGGAAGGAATTATCAGGTTTTTATCCCTAATGTTATGGATAGTAATGTACTCTTTGTGCCCTGTCGGGGATAAGCAATTTCAAGAACCGACAAAATTTCATATGTGGAGATTCAAACCATTCTCCCATAATGGAACACTGAAAGAGCTTGCAAACAGAAAAGTGTTGTTCGAAAATTGGTTCCAACAACTAAAAGTCCACATGACCAGATGGAGGGTGCCCCAGAACATCCGACGAAGTCTGCCAAAAATGCCCACATCCAATTAGAACTCGACCATACCGCGGTATGGTACATGCAAGGCGCCAAGGCAAAGGCAAGATCCCTCGACTATTACCCAACAATCAAAGAGATTTTCCGAGAGCTAGCTCAACAGGCAGGTTCAAAACTGTCGATACCAGCAAGGGCAAAAGAAATAAAGTTCTCGATAGAAGAGCCGCTGACAGACCAAGAGAAGGAGGAAGATTACGAGCTCAACCTATACATCAGCACATTTGTGTCGGAGGAGACGTCGGTCGAAGGCACTGGCCGACTACAAATCGTAATCAAACCTCCGACAACACAAAGGGAAGAGACACAAACAGAACAGCAGGTAACCAATCTGGCTGAAGGAAGCATCATCTCAACCCAAGACCCAATGGGAGAGATAGACACTGAAGATCCAGAGTATGCTGTCACCAAAGAAAACATAACCAAATTGTCGAAGGAGATAGCAGCCTCAAGAAAAAGGAAGAAAACACAAGAATAGGAGCAAGGGAAAGGTAAGCGCAAGCTTATCATTCTAGAGTCCTCAGAAGACAAGGAAGAACTGGCAGCCACGACATGCGACATTATAGAAGATGCCACAGCAAACAAAGTGCCGGTGGAAACACAGTTCCAAAGATTTGTCGAAGCAGGGGCACAACAAGGTTAGCCAAAGAGGGCAAAAAGCACAAACACTTCGACGGCTAAAAATTTTGTGGATCTCGTGTCTACACCTCCACCCCCATCTTCGACCAAAATCACACAAGAGCTAATTCCAGAACAGCCTTCCATAAGCCCACTCGACATATGCAAGAATGCTATGTCGGAGACCGTGAAGAAAAAGTTCGACCGCGACAAAGACCTCCAGGCATACATTGAAAAATTGCCTGAGTTACTCACATCGGTTCAAAATCTCGCCACCAAAGCCCCTTTTTTTGAAGCTGGTGGATCCAGACTGACCGCTCCCCAACCTGGCCAAATACTTCAGAGGTCGAGGGCTTTTGCAATTCCGAGTTCGACATTTGAGAGAAACCTCGACAAAGAGGCTAAAATTGTCACAAGTCTGACCACATCTATCATTCCGACCGACCCCGAACCCAAGCCACCAGCCAATGAACCGACCGGAGATGAGGAAGGAGAGGACATGGACGAAATAAGTCGAGAAATCGAGGAACTATTCTCCGACCTCAAGGAAAAATCACCTCCACAAACCCACGACCCCTCACCGGACCATATCTCCTCTAATCCAATCACACCAGACCATTCACCAACACCATCACCACCGCTCCACCACCCAGAGTCTCTAATCCAACCAGCTGCACCTGAACCACCTCCACCACAACCATTAGCACCAACCGCACCCACATCTAGACCCTCTAAATCCAACCAACCAGATGCACAACCAGCTGCAGCAGTTATCCAACCAGCCCAACCAGAAATATGTTAGGAACCCATGTCAATCCCTCTCTTTACTATGTTAGTATATTGTTGTTGGACGCATATGCTTTGTAAGTCGTCCTATAGTAATTGTTGATCCATAGTTTGTGTTATTGTTGTGAGACGCATATGCTTTGTAAGCCGCCTGTAGTATTTGTTGATCCATAGTTTATATTGGCCCATGGTTTTGACCCATAGTATTGGCGCCCATAGTTTATATTGGCCCATGGTTTTGACCCATAGTATTGGCACCTATTTTTGGTATATAAGTGTGTGTTGAGGCCAAGGAAGGCACGGTGAAGTTATTTTGTATTGAGCTTGCTCAAAGGAGGTTGCCCCCTCGAAGTGGCTTGCGATTAATATAAAAGTGATTCCGAGTTCTACTGCTATATCGTGTGTTTTGATTACTTGTTTGCTGCAGGTTCCTCACATCTGGTATCAGAGCACTTTCCTTAGCACACGTGGGAATTTTTATTTTTTTTGGCGGCGACTTTCAGATCAATTTCTGAAATTTTCTGCACAAAATCAGAAGAAACAGATTGCATATCTGAATTCCTCTTTCAAAAATACGCAGTTTCAAAAAAAAAATCATCTCATTTGGAGTTCTAAAAGTGGAGATATCGCGGATTTAAAATCCGCAATTTTTCAGAATTTCGGTGACGGCCGCGGAAATTGCGGCGAGAAAATCTTCTGACCGAGTGCCCAGATTTCTATTCCGATTTCATGGGTAGAAGCAGAGTGGTTGTTCCAGTTCCGGAAACATGCTATAATAGCGATTTTGAGCAATATAGATCCGGTTTTTGAACATTGGGTGGAATTTCTGCCCAAATTTTTTTTCTGTTGCAGGTTCGGATCTAGGAATAATCCCTCTCCGCTTAACTGTGGGAAGTACTTGGGCATAAGCCCTAAAACTCATTGTGAGGAGTACCACAGGAACCCCGAAGTAGCTGGCCCATTGAGAGGACCTGCCAGCGAAACGGGCAACGACCCCTACCTGATTGACTAGTTCCCACCCGTGAGGTAAACCAAGAGCTGTCGTTTGTGGCCAAGCGGTTATCAGTTTTACCTGAGCCGTGGAGTGAGGGGTACTGCCCCAATACGCAAGCCGTCAGACAGCATTGGTGGCCGAGTGAATCCCTTGAACCGATAGGAAGCCGCACATACCTGGGGTCCATATCTATTTTCAGTTGCACAATTGCAGATCCATCTGTTGCCGATCACTTCCGCGCCGTTGCAGATCCCTTCCTAAAAAATCTCCTGCTTGTGGTTGTCACCCGCACAGGAGCAAAAATCATGGAGGAAGCACTTGCAGCCATCCAAGCCAAACTCCAGGAACTGGATGAAAAATTTCTCGATCTCCATCTTAAGCATTCAACTATGAACACTAGACGACAGTCCGAGTCTTCATCAACCAATGGGTTCTCTTCTTCCAGCAATTTTCGCAGTCCGAAGCTAGATTTTCTGCGCATCAATGGTACTAATCCGACTGGATGGATCTATCGTGCAGAACAGTATTTCAGCCTTCATAATACTTTTGATGTCCACCAAGTTCCACTTGCCTCCTTTCATTTGGAACAGGAAGCTCTTCAATGGTATCGTTGGTACATCAAGGCTCATGAAGAGCCAAAATGGCCTGCTTTTTGCCATCTCCTTTTGCACCGATTTGGTCCGAGTGCTTTTGATGACTTCACAGGAGCTCTCACTAAACTTTGCCAAACTGGCACTGTGAAAGAGTATCAAACTGAATTTGAGAAACTAGGTAATCACACTGAAGGATTACCTGATGACTTCTACCGGAGTTGTTTTATCAGTGGTCTAAAGGATGCAATTCGCTCTGAGGTCAAAATGTTCAGTCCCAACACAATGATGGAAACCCTGGGGTTGGCTAAGTTGGCAGAAGACAAGATGGCAGCCCAACAGCGCTCCAAATCCTCTTTTGTTCCCTTCCGCAATATGGGTTCTCAACGACCTCCCATTCCGCCAGCTCCTCGCTCACCTCCAATCAAGCATTTGTCTGAAACAGAGATGCAGGCACGCAGAGAAAAAGGGCTTTGTTATAATTGTGATGAGAAATTCAGTCGGGGACATCGATGTGTTCAACAACAAATCTATCTCTTGGATGTGGATTCTCCACCTGCCTCTGAAATTGGTGAAGAAGTTGCCGATGTAATGGATGCTCCGGTTGACACTCAGGAGCCGCCTACTGACCCTCCATCTCAAGACGACCAGCCCGAGATATCCCTCCATGCTTTAGCTGCAGTCACTGCCCCCCAAACAATGCAGGTACGCGGTTACTTCAAGAAGCTTCCTCTTACAATACTCATTGATTCTGGCAGCACTCATAATTTCATTGACCCTCGGATCGCCAAACAAGCTTATTGTTTTATCCATCCTTGCTCCAACTTTGAAGTCATGGTTGCCAATGGGGGCTCCTTACATTGCAAAGGGAAGTGTCGTAATGTGCGTATCTCTATGGGAGATTATAACCTCCGCTCTGACATGTTTGCCTTGACCTTAGGCGGATGTGATGTGGTTTTGGGCGCTCAATGGCTGCGCACACTTGGTCCCATATTATGGGATTTCGCTGAACTTTGGATGCAGTTCTCCCCCGATGGACACAACCACACATTGAAGGGATTACAACCAGGGTCTCTCAGCATCATCAGTTCACATCGCCTGGAGAAACTCCTTAAGAAGAGTTCCCATGGTGTCATTGCTCAGCTCCATTCCCTTCAAATGCAACCTTCAGCGGCCCCCACTACTCCTTTGGATCTCCAACAAATTCT
>LPNX010660331.1:204761-236943 GCA_001517045.1 Pseudotsuga menziesii | reverse complement strand
TTCTTCCCAAGCTTGCCTTTTGCTAGTAAGCTTGCTATCGAAGTGATGGAGGATTGAGGTGGTGGAGGCCCAAGTGGGGGATTCAGTTTCTCCGGTTCACAAACGTGCCGTCAAAGGTTGTCACTTGTAATCTCTGATCCATATTAATAGAAATATCTTTTCCTGTCTAGTAATGTGTATTTGAATGAATATTGTATCCATTGGAATATGTCAAATGCTTATACATTATTGATTATATATGCTAGAATAGATCTAACACCATGAAATATAGTATGCTTGTATTGTTTACTTCTTGTTGAGGATGTGCTATAACAATTCAAGCTGAATATTGGAAAGCTCAACGGGGATCTACTTCAACCGTCCGGAATAAGGTACGAGGTTCGATCCTTTAGTGTTAGATGTTTTTATTTCTATTGCATATTGGGAAAGATCAATTTCTGGAGTCTAGCTGTCTGTTGTGGTACCCCAAGCCATGGGAATTTCTCTCCGTAACAGAATTGGCGACTCCGCTGGGGAGTTCCTAGTAATTGTCCTTTGGGGGTTGATATTTTGGCATTCAATGTATTTGAATTGCTCTCTCTCTCTTGTTTCTGTGTCAAGTATGGGGGCATGTATACCTGGTACAGCCTGATTGGTGTGAATTTAGTCTCAGCCTGTCTGTTTGCCTTGAATTTGTGCATCTTTTTCTTCATGTACGCGGGTTTGTCACTTACAGTCGCGTATACACGTGGTTTCCCCTGGGATTTCCGCGTATACACGTGGGTTTACTACACACAATCGCGTATACTCTGGTTTTTACCTTTTTGTGGAAGATAGTGGATTGCTGGGTGAATGTTGTTAGTTGTTGAGTCTCCTTTGGCACTGCCTGAGTCTGTTAATACCTCTGTTTCTAACCAGAAACGTTTTTTTAACCTAAATTTTTTTTCTTTTAGGAAAGTTCTTGTCATGGCATCTTTGATTTTTTGTTTGAGATTAGTGCATTAGAGTCCTTTTGCCTTAGTGCTTTGCTGGAATGCTATTTATGTGTGCTTGCAGAGTCTGGGGTGGTTAGAATCATTCTTTTGCTTTTTGTATCTCTTTATTTTCAAAAAATCCAAAATATTTGCTTATCATCATGCATTGCATTATGCATTTTGCATTGTACTTGCATTAGATCTAGATTTGCTTTGAAGTGATAGTTAGGAATTCATATAGGGAAATTTGCATTCAGCATTTGAGGAAGAAATTGTGCATTCACGTAGTATGCATATCCTGTTTTCATGGACACAATGCATTTGCATTGATTGTTAGGTGTGCATTTTACTTCTTGTTGCGTCATAACACCATTAGTTGCACGACCATATCCTATTTTTTGAGTAATAAAGCCAAACTAAAATCAACGCTAAATAAAATGAATTACACTCTTTTCTTTTCTAGGGTGCACCAACAAGCTTAGGTTTTAGGATCTTGGAATAGTTCATTGAAAGTTAATTCTCCAAGATCACTAAACGACAACAACTAGGTGTCTGTCCAGGGAGTGTGTGAAATCCTTGGTATAACCAGCGTTCTCAGGAAGCTCCTCTCAAAAGGGAGTCAAGCACTAGGCAGTGTGAGTAGTTGTTGATTGAGATAACCCCTGGTTGGTAAATGTGTAGCATCGGCGATATACCCAGGATTGTATTTGTATCTGGGGGCTCTTTCGGGAGTTTCAGGCTTTGCTACCGTAGCCATACGGTCAATCCCGCCTGCGACTGTCTACCTAAGCGGTGATTATATTGAGGTGACCTTAGTGACCTTACCTAGGATATCGAGGGGGTATGTGTAGAGGTTATTCTACATGTGTCCCGGCCAGGTTGGGGTCGGATAGCATAGTCGCTTTACGCGTTGAAGCTGAGGGTCACAATAATTGGTTTCGAACCTCCGCTTGTGGTGACAAGGGCCTCTCAAGCCTCTCCTAGGCGAGACATACTGGCCACATTTGGGAGCTCACTTATCCATCCCTTGTTTGCTTGCTTTTGGATTTATATTTTATAGTGATTGCTCTGTGCACGCTAGTTGGCCTAGGGTTGACGTAAATAGAGAGTCTTTGCTTTTTTGTTGAGTCATTGTGGAGTCGGGTGCGGTTTCGCGCCGTTCTCGTCGGTTAGCAGGACTTCCACCTTCCACTTCTCCTCCTCCTTTGGGAGAGGGGCCTAGACTGTCCAGGCGGACTATGTCACACACTGATTCACACACCATGGAGGATCATTCAGAGACTATTCCTGAGCCACCTCCTCCTATTCGTATTGACGATGGGGAACTTACTCCTACATATGATCCCTCACCTGACCTAGCTGAGATCGGTCCCATTATTTCCCAGATAGGATCTTTGCATGATAGACCTACTCACACTAAGCCAGATTCCCCATTGACCCGTTACCGATATGGAATTTTGGATGATGCCGAGACTCACTTTGACCCTCCTAGCACCAGCTACGGTAGTTATGTTACGACTGGTTTTCCTATGCATGATTTGACATTTCATGTTGAATCTGACTTTGACCCTAACACTATGCCTGGGGGCATTCCCATGCCTTACCTTGCGGAGAGGTTTGGGAGTACTAGTCACATTGCACCTTCCATCCCAGCGGTGGAAGCTCCATCTTATATACCTTCTAGGTCTAGAGTTAGTGATCCGATAGGAATTCCAGGTTCTAGACGAGTGACGATAGGCACTAGTACATTTCTTCTTACAGAGATTCCTTCGTCCTCACTTTCGAGTTCTTCAAATGCAAATCCTCCACCTTACTCACGTGATCCTTCGAGTCAGCACGTAGCTATGAGTCAGATCCATACTGTGATTACTAGACCTGTTGTGTCTCAAGCCTACATACCACCCATAGTTTCAGGAGGTTATGTTCATGTTTCCAGAGGTCAAGTTGCTACTTCCTCGACATATATCCCTACTTCCGGCATGTATATTCCTACTTCCGGAATGTATGTACCTACCTATGGAGTGTCTCATGGGGCATCGCAAGCGATGACCTATGGACCCTACTATGGGGCGCAGTATGGATAGGTCTCTCCACCTTATGGAGACAGGTATTCAGAACCTGCTTACTCTCCCAACTATGGCTTTGTAGCTCCTACTAGTCAAGGTCCACCTCATTATGCTACTTCCACGCCACCCTATACGGGTCATACAGAAGGAGGTCACTATGGCCAAGGTCATGGTGGTAATAAATCCTATATGAACCAGGGAGCGGTCCATAGAACTAATCATCCTAGGCTCCCTTTCCTCACGACACTCAATTTACCTGACTTATCGAGACTTACAAACGATCCTGTGTCTCATGACATGGCTTGGCCAGCTGTCCCTACCAAGCTTCCTTCGGATATACCTAAGTTTGAAGGCAAACCAGGAGAGGATCTGAGTGAACACGTTACGACATTCCACCTATGGTGCTCTTCCAATTCATTGCATCAGGACTCAATCTGCTTGAGACTATTTCAACGCACCCTTACAGGGCCTGCGGCAAAATGGTATATAGAGTTACCTAGGGGTGCCTTTACTTTGTTCAACGACCGTGTGATGACTTTCCTGAATCACTTCCAACTACCAATGCGCTATGATGTTGGTACTAAACTCTTGTCGACATTCTAGCAAGATAAAGCCACCCATATTTCTGATCATATTCAGGAGTGGCGTAGATGGAAGAGATTAATCAAATCCTTTATACCGCTAGAGTTCCTCCTTGAGTGGTTCCTCAAATATTTATTACCATATATCGCGAAGGATGTTTCCACATCCGGAGTGCAGAATGAGGAATAAGCCATATTTAGGGCATAGGAACTAGACTTGATCTATGCTCAGTCTGGTTTGTTATATGAGATTATACCTAACGCTCCTCATTCTAGTTTCGATCCCAAGGTCAAACCTGGACCACATGCCGATGGCATATTGGGTAGTGCAAGTAAGAAACCTACAAGTTCAGTTGTGAAACAAGTTGCTCAATTGTCTATCAACCAATCTGCCTCGGGACAAGCTACGGCTTCGTCTCAACCTGCCCAAGCGGCGAATGTACTTGCTGTGCAATCGTCCGACTAGAAGGGTAACCAGCAACCCGGACGGAATCAAAAAAAGGGTAAAAACAACAATAATAAGAAGGGTGGGAATAAAAATGAGAATGCCAATAATAATGACAAGAAAAATAAAAATGCTGGGGGGGACAAGCAGAATAAGCGTAAGGTTAAGTTTCCTTGCAAGCTTTGTAAGGAAGATCACCTCACTTACTTGTGCCCTAGGATGGATGAAGCTTCGAAGTTCATAGCACAGGGCCCAGCTGTGTTAACGAACACTTTACCGCATAACCAGAATATGAACTCGAAGTCCCATGATCAATCTAGTGATGAAGATCCTCCTAAAACTAGTGGTCATGGGTGCATTAATATGGTCCGTGCCGTGAAAGTTGTGATGTGTGCGAAAGATTATTATTCATCACAACCCAACCCAGGAAAAGAACCTGATCCACCAGGAACCCCTTTGCGTATTGAGAAACCTGCGGATAAACCTGAGGCTGCACCTCGCATTCCTAAGGGGGTACTTAAGCGTTCAGGGCATAATCCAAATGCCCGAGCCACCCAGAACTATTCAGTTGTCGAGGACTTGGGTCATACTCCTTGTGCGATGTCTGCATTGGAAGTGCTTCATAGTTGTCTGTCACAAAGGAAGGATTTGCTTTCCGCTCTTGGTGTGAATGGTGATGATTCTTCCTCGGTGATCAAATTTGAAACCGCAGGACATCAGCCTCACTTGCCCTACTATGTGTCCCTTTTGGTGCATGTAGAATGTCTTAATATGATCGTCAAGCGTACTGTGATTGACGAGGGCGCTGCTGCTTCTGTGATGTCTTTGTCTTGTTGGAAGGGTCTTGGTTCTGCTGAGTTGTCAAAATATACGACCATGTTAACTGCTTTTGATGGGAGATCATTTAGGCCGCATGGTATCCTTCCTTCTCTTAAAGTCCGTTTGGGAGGGAAGACCGTTGCCATAGAGGTCGAGGTGGTTGATGCACCCCTTGACTACAATCTCTTACTAGGAAGGAATTGGATGTATAGTATGCAAGCCGTTGCGTCTTCCATATTTTGCGTTGTATGCTTTCCTCATAATGGGAAGATTGTAACGATTGATCAGATGACATTCAAGAATCCGCCTGTTAGTACATCTTCAGAAGTTTCGGTTCCGAAAGTCGAACATTCCCAGCCGGCAACTGGGAGTGTGGGTGTAGGTATGTATCCGTCCCTCATGGGAACCTTTAGTTGTCCTGCACCTGTCCTCATGATAGGAGCTAGTTTCGATGGTGCTTCCACGTCTACGAGATCGGTGCCTTTTCGCACAAGTCATATGGGAGATCCTTGGATTATTCCTTCACGGAGTCCTTCGAGTGAGGCCATTGAGACGAGTGTGTCATTGCCTGCAGCCATGATAGCTTACCAAGCTAATCTTCAGTCTACTGCAGAGCCTTGTTCTTCTTCTTCACGAACGGAGGAGGAAGACCCCTATGTGCTGCCGGCATGGGTAGTACAGTTTTCTCATGCCCACGACTGCCTTGATACGGTTTTCCCTTCAGATGAAGCGATCATTGAGGCTATGTCGGGAGTTGAGCCACCATGGGAGGAACTTCATCATAGATCATATTTCCTTCCAGAGCTTGACCTTTTGGAGCATGAGGATTATAGGGAGATTCTTAGACAGAAATTTGGTAGACCCATGATTCCATTAAGCTCTCCTAGTCAGATGGCTGATGGAAACATGGAAAACATATCGTCAACTATGCCTATCAACATTTCTCGCAACCCTGGTACAATTGAGAATGTCTACATTGGGGCGGATTGTTCCCAAGATGAGATTCGCGAGTATACCGAGCTGTTCAAGTAATTTCATGATGTTTTTGCTTGGTCTTACGATGAAATGCCAAGGATTGACCCTCGGATTGTCGAACACAAAATTAAGACTTACCCCAACGCTAAGCCTGTGCGACAGCGTTTACGCGCGGTAAATCCTAGGAAAGCACCCGCCATAAAGGCAGAGATAGAGAAGCTATTGAAAGCTAGTTTCATCTATCCTGTTCCCTTGACGGAGTGGGTTTCAAACCCCGTTCCAGTGGATAAGAAGCAAGGATCGATCCATATATGCACTGATTTCCGTGATTTAAATCATGTATGTCCTAAGTATAACTTCCCCACACCGTTTATATATCATATTTTGGATGAGTGTGCGGGTAGCGAGGTGTTCTCCTTTATGGACGGCTTTTTCAGGTATAATCAGATTCAAATTAAACCCGAGGACCAACATAAGACCGCATTTATTTATCCTTGGGGAACATTTGCGTATCAGAAAATGCCTTTCGGCCTTAAAAATGCCGAGCTACCTTTCAGCGGGCGATGACCTTGATTTTCCATGATCTCAAGTCCATTATTGAAGTATTTTTGGATGACCTTATTGCTCATTCTCGCATGAGGATGCGTCATTCTTATCACTTGAGATTGGTGTTAGAAAGATGCCGGCACTATGTTGTTAGATTAAACCCTCATAAGTGCATCTTTTGGGTGAAATCGGGTCGTTTGTTAGGATTTATCATTTCGAAAGAGGGTATAAGAGTCTACCCTTTGAAGGTTTAGGCAATACTTCAGTTGTCTCCCCTGCGAAATATTCATCATCTTCAATGTTTACAAGGCATGGAAAACTTCCTACGAAGATTTGTTGTCAATTTCGCCAATTTGACTAGAGGTTTCATGCGTCTCCTAAAGAAGGATACTCCCTTTGATTGGGATGAGCGAGCCCAGGAGTCCTTCGATGCACTTAAGCGAGCCCTAGCATTGGCCCCAGTGATTAGTCCTCCGGATTATAGCCGTGATTTCTTATTATATGTGGTCGCGTCTTTAGAGACGATTGGGATGGTTTTGGTTCAAGAGGATGAGGAGCTCCAGGAGCATGTCATATATTATCTGAGCCAAAACCTTATTGACGCAGAGATTCGGTATTCTCATGTCAAGAATCTTTCCTTAGCTACCGTACATGCGGTGCAGCGTTTGAGACATTATATTCTCCTTCGCCAAACTTTGGTTGTTGCCCATGTCAATCCATTTCAGTTCGTCCTCACACGTAGGATGATTGGGGGAAAATATAATAAATGGATTGTCATCCTGCAAGAGTTTGATCTCGAGTTTGTCTCGGCAAAATCGAAGAAATCTTTAATCTTTGCAGAGCTCATATCAAATTTTCCGAGTGAGGCTGAGGAGTCGGTATGTGAAGATACGTTCGTTGATGAACACATTTTCTTGATCTCAACGGCTGACCCATGGTACGGTGATATCATAGTATATTTACAAACACAGAGGACCCCTACTCACCTCTCGCAAGATGAGTGACGTTGATTACATCACGTTTCCAAGAACTATCTCATAGTGGACAATACTTTGTACCACCGTGGAGTAGATTCCCTTTTACGACGTTGTTTAACTCATGATGAGGCTGAGGTAGTGCTTAATGATTGCCACGGAGGGGCGTGTGGTGGTCATTTATCTGGGCTTTCTACAGCTCAAAATATTTTGAGAGCAGGATATTTCTGGTCGTCGATATTCAAGGATTGTATTGAAGCAGTCAAGAGGTGCCACCCTTGCCAGTTGTTCGCACGTAACATGCGCTCGAAGCCTGCCTCGTTACACCCTATTATCACCATCGGTCCCTTCACCAAATGGGGGATAGATTTTATGGATTGCAACCCAGCTTCGGCTGGGGGGCACCATCATATCATAGTGGCTGTCGATTACTTCACAAAATGGGCTGAGGCAATGCCTACAGTAAAATCCAATGGTGAGGTAGCCCCTCACTTCGTATTCAACCAAATCATCTCTAGGTTCGGGATTCCGAGAGAGCTTGTCACTGACCATGGCTCGCACTTTCAGAATCGTATGATGGAAGAGTTGGCATCCAAGTTAGGATATAAGCAAGAGCACTCCTCTTCTTACTATCCTCGAGCGAATGGATAGGTTGAAGCTGTGAATAAATCACTTAAGTCCATTCTCCAACGAACCATCGCACAAAGCAAGACGAATTGGCATATTATGTTATACCCTTTTTTGTGGGCATATCGAACCGCGGTAAAGACTGCCACTGTTTTTTCTCCATATTAGCTTGTTCATGGAGTGGAGTCAATATTGCCAGTTGAATGCAAGATTCCTTCATTGAAGTTAGCCGTGGAACTCTTACCAGACACTTCACCTTTGGAGGAGCGTTTGGTTCACCTTGAGCAACTCGATGAGCAGCGTAGAGATGCCTTGGTGACTCTAGAGGTTAATAAGCATTGCATGAAGGGCCAATACGATAAGTTTGTCCGTCCGAGAGTGTTTAGTGAGGGAGACTTGGTCCTTTTGTGGGATCAATCGAAAGAACCCTTGGGGGCAGGGAAGTTCAATCCTATGTGGCATGGTCCTTACGTGGTCAAGCGTATATTAGAGAAGGGAGCCTATGAGTTAGTGGATTACGAAGGGACAGTCTTGGCAGAGCCTAGAAATGGGCTCTATCTTAAAAAATACTATGCATGATCTTTAGCCAAGGCTATTTGTTGTATATTATTGTACAGCTTTTTTGCATAGTTAGGTCTTGTTTATCATGATCGGGTTTGTGATTAGTTTCCATTTCTTGTGGCAGATGTCAATGGAATCTTCCACCTACATAGGATTCACGGATGGTGCAAGCCGTCACACTCAACACTCAGCCTCAGCTGCTTGGGTGATTTATACTCCTATGGGTCATGTACTGTCTTTAGGAGGTGTATGTCTACGGCCATCTTCCAACAATGTTGCTGAATATAGTGTTGTTATCGAGCTTCTACGGGACACCATTTCGCATGGTGTTCTGCCTCTTGAGGTACGTCTTGATTCAGAGTTAGTAGTGTCACAGCTCAATGGTTTGTACCATGTTAGAGATCCGACGTTATTGAGGAGATTCTTACGTGTGAGATTGCTAGAATGGCAATTTGAGAACATAACATATATACACATTCCAAGAAATTACAATCAAATTGCTGACTCATATGCTAACTACGTGTTAGATAGGCATTTGTTTCATTCATTATAAATTAATCATAAACACAATTTTTACACATGTAAATAAATAAACCGATCACCATAAAAAAAAAATTATATACATCAAAAATGTGGTAATATATAGTGTCATAATACAAAATTGGGGCTTTGAAAGCCACCATCATATACACGGTAGTACAAAATAGATACACTCCTAGGTGTCTAGTCCTGTGGAGGTGGATGAGGGTTGTGATCATGATATGTCACCAAGGCTCTAGCTAGCCGCTGGAATAAACGCACCCATGCGCATGGTACACCAACCACCTGTCTCTGCATAGCCTCAGGCAAGTCCTTGACTTGCACCATGGGAATCATGTGAGTAAGTCACATGAAGTTAGTATGGATGCTTTGGAGCATTCGCTCCGCATCCACACCGGTGATATTGTCTCCTCTTCCCCTCCGTCTATGACATGGGAAGCCCTCTGGTCGCCGTGCATGGCCCCACATCTGCACATGAATGGTAGATGTCACTATGTATTGTCACCCAAAACCATGTCTTTTTTATTCCATTAATCAAGAAAACACACAAAAAATTAAATAATTCAAAAAAATTTAAAAAGAGTAAGGGTCGATATTTGTTACCTATGTCTCCATATGCTGACCCTGGTGGTAATGGCATGTCCGGGTCTCCCCGGAAGTCTATCCCTGCATAAGGGTAGTCCTCTATGGCAACAATCTGTCGTCACCACCATGGAAAGAAGTCTGATGGATAAGGGTTGGCCACCCTACCACCCCCCAGTCTGCGCATCGCGTCTGCCCAACGTCATTGGACCGGATCTCGAACCCCGTGGAGAGGAACATCCACTCTAGGGCTCAATCCTGGAACACACTCGAAGAAAAACGTGCTCAAGATACTGCTGAACCCGAAGTTCCGTATCCTACCTACCTTGCACTCACTGAGCTGATGTTTCATGTTGCTCAGTAGGGAAGTGCTCCAGTCATATATGGTCGGTGTCATGCACTCCACCGCATAGAACATCAGTGGCCGAGAGGCCTGATGGAGTGATGCTAAGCCTGCTATCCTGCCCAGTGTCAGTAGTATGGCCTTTAGGCCCAGTACCTGTATAGCGTTGGTGGGAACTTGGCTCCCCACCTTCTCCGTCTTTGGGTAGCAGTACACAACTATGTACTCATTGATAGTCAGCCCATGACCTGGCCCTCCGCGGGCACGAAGGTTCACCATCTCACCTCGCCATGATAGACCTGTGATAAAGTAGATATCCTCCACCTCAATGGTGAGGGACATGCCATCTAGCCGGAAGGACTCTGAGTCCGGATCCCAATAGTCTACAAGCATCTGTAGTAGTCCTAGTTTGGCCCTCAAGCCTCCTAGACACCAAAACTTGTAGAGTCCGCATCTTCTTAGAGCTTCTTGAGCCATTCTGTCAGCCCTTATTGCTTCCTCTACGTCACCGTACTCGCGTTCTCGCCACTCTAGCACCATCCTGCATGAGAATTTGACCAAAATGTCCATTAGATTCTTGTAAATCCTTATGCGCGGCGTCATACGCGGCTGTCTTGAAAACAGCTGCGTATGTATGCAGTTTCTGGTCCCTTTTTCACGTATAGCCAGCCTTATACGCAGAAAAATACTTGATAGCCGCGTGGGCCGTAGCGCTCATGTAATTTTGGCCTTTAAAAATCCATTTGACCATGAAAAATTATAAAAATTGTATTGAAATACAAGCAGAGAACATGAGTGAATACCTGGAAGAATCGGTTGTGAATTCCGCCGGCTGGATCTCCTGGAATTTGCAGTTGAATATCAGAGCTCAAATGGGTAAAAGTTTCAAATGATTTCTATTTTTTACTATTTATAGAAAAAATTTCAAATATTTGAAAATTTTTACCCCCTTTCCTATAGTTTTGACCATTTCTGACCTAATTGGTGATGTAGAAGACCGTTTTCAGTGCCGTTTCATCCTTTGGATTGACCCGTTCGTACTGATCTCAGGTATAACGTCTATACTGGCATATAGGTTAGGTTCACCACCATTTTCATTTTGCATGACCTTATGACCATGTCACTATATCCTTAGGTACGAACCCACTCTATTATGTCACGGAACCTTCTTGCTGCTATAGAAGTGGCATGATATGAGTGGTAGAGACTCACCTTACATGGGTACCCTAGTTAGTGCCTTATTTGCATTTGGTGCCCATGCCGATGTTTCCCCCTTTAGGGTGTGGGAGTCTGTTTTATAGTATTGCCATGACATTTAGCAAGAGCCTCATACTCCTCTTGATCTTATGCTGGCCGTGATCCCCCAGACTCCCTTATATCAAGTTGTGGATGCATTATCATGAGCTTTTCCTGTCTTATTGAGCTTTATGCCGGCTCCCTTGACATTGCGTTTCAGCCATATAGCCCGAGCTTGTCTCATGTCTAGCCATGCAGAGCCTTTATTTATATCCTTCGCAGCTTGATTCCCTTTTTACCGGGAGGGGATTTTCCCCCGAGTGTCGATATCCTACACATGTATCCTTGCATTGAGCATAGGTATGTTCCACTGCTTGGAACTAGTTTGTTTTCCCTTATGACACTCGTCTCCTCCTAGTTTGTAACTATAAAGCTAGTTTATTCTTTTTTCAAGCTTTTCAAATAACTGAAAAAGACCAAAAAAATAAAAAAACCAAAAATCCGGACAAGAAAAGATATTATCTTTGGCAACTGTCGAGTCGTGTCGCCTTCGAACAGAGCACTGTATATCACATCCATTGGTTGGGTTATAGTTTGACTTAGGAGCTGTACTCATTATCTGAGTTTTATCTCCACCGACTGGTTAAGCTTCCAATCCCTATGGAGCCTCTATTGATGCCTTCTGCGTCATAGAGATGTCCCAGTTTGTATATCGAGTCTATGCTGCCTTCATTTAGTCACCATATGCCATTATGCTTTTGTTCGAAGGAAGTTGAAACCTGAGTCGGCCATTCCTCAGTTATCTTGACTTTGCATGTTGGCCATTCCCGGTACAGTTACTGGTTCGTGCACCTTATGATCAAGTTCTTCCATATTATACAGCCTTGCTGAGTACCTCGTGTTGGATGATGGGGGATGCCCTAATGCCTTCCTTCCAGCGGATTTCATCCCATCGACTTCAGATCATTTATTCTGGGATTGGAGTCTAGATTCATTTTGAGTGCCTTGAGACTTGCAGTCATCAGTGGCAGGTTCTCTCTCCATCGACAGTTTTGAGAATACATCAATGTCCCCTGATCGACGGATTCTCTCAAGTGTTCGACCTCAACACATTTATTCACACTTGTTAGTTTGCACTCTAGTACCTTGATTCCCATTTTCATTATCGGTGGGTAATCGCGCGTCTATTAACGGTATACATCAATGACCGGTAATCAGACGATGGACTACTATGTTAGACGTCGACACCTCTATTCGCATAGTAGGACATGTACTCGTAGCGGTTTGTGTAGAAGACCTTCCAGACTGGTGCCATCCACTCTATGCTACCTCCTTGATCGTGCCAGTGTTCATGAGATTTCAGCTCTTGTGATTTGTTCCAGTATATGTCAGACATTTCCAGCCACTATGGAGATCTTGATCTGTTATATATCTTCAGCCTTTGTGGAGATCTTGGTCCTTTGTATATCTTCATCATGGAGATTCTGATCTATGTATATTGTACGTGGCGATGACCACATATGTGTTATCATGTTTCATGCATATTCATGGCCATTGTACTCTTATGTATCCGGGACTACTATATGTATTTACAGTTATATGCAGAGTTGTATTATGGTATTATGTTGATTGGGTGGCTGGTCTTCCATTTGGGTACCTTCATCACTTCACTTCTGGGATGGACTTATAATGTATTTTGGCCATCGTATAACCCCTCTGATCTCATACATTAGGGGGCATCTGTTATAGCAGATTTCACCACACTAGGTGAATCACACATTGTATGGCCTTCCCTTGTCCCGCTGCAGACTCATTAGCCCCTATGGACCACTTTTTGTCTTTTGATGTATCATTGACCATCCCTAAAAACATTAGAAAACTGATATACGCGGCCTTTCCCCCGATAACCGCGTACATACGTGGATATTCCCTCTATAGTCGCGTACATCGGGATGTGTGCATAATCCAAAATCCTTTGGAGCATTCCTTGACTTGGATCCGACTCATATGACTCCTAGCCTTCCATATGCCTTGAGATCGCACGGATTCAACCTTTCAGTATCCATTTGAAAAGCGATATAAGGAACCCATTGAGACATTGAAAGCATAAGAGAGAATTGAGAGCATCGAAACTATAGTCCATTGTTGCCAGAACTTATGCTTGAGTCTGCATCCCTTTGTCCCTTGGAGCACTGTTGTGTTCTTCCCAAGCTTGCCTTTTGCTAGTAAGCTTGCTGTCGAAGTGATGGAGGATTGAGGTGGTGGAGGCCCAAGTGGGGGATTCAGTTTCTCTGGTTCGCAGACGTGCCATCAGAGGTTGTCACTTGTAATCTCTGATTCATATTAATAGAAATATCTTTTCCTGTCCAGTAATGCGTATTTGAATGAATATTGTATCCATTGGAATATGTCAAATTCTTATACATTATTGATTATATATGCTAGAATAGATCTAACACCATGAAATATAGTATGCTTGTATTGTTTACTTGTTGTTGAGGATGTGCTATAACAATTCAAGCTGAAGATTGGAAAGCTCAACGGGGATCTACTTCAACCGTCCGGAATAAGGTACGAGGTTCGATCCTTTAGTGTTGGATGTTTTTATTTCTATTGCATATTGGGAAAGATCGATTTCTGGAGTCTAGCTGTCTGTTGTGGTACCCCAAGCCATAGGAATTTATCTCCGTAACAAAACACCTCTCCTTCTCACCTTTATGTCTTGAGAAAACCAAAACAAAAATTTAAAAATGGAAAACTCATTAAAAATTAAAATTAATTTTTAAGATTAAAATTAAAATTTAAAACTTAAAAATTAAAATTAAAAGTATAAGTAACTAGAAAACTATTTTTAGAATGTGAACATTTAAAAAGATTTGTAGAAATAAGATAAATTTATAAAGATTTTAATCATGAGTTAACTTTAAAATTAAAAATTAAAATTTTTTAAAAGCTTTGGAAATTATAACTTGTTAATATAATAAAATATATTAAAGAGAATTTTAAAATTATATTCAAATCCTAGTATTTAGTAATCTTACAATACATAATTTGATACTACATAAAAATCTTATTTAAGCTTAGACTAATTCAATAAAGGTCAATTTAAAAAAAATTTAAACTTTTTAAATTATATAATTAAGATTTAGTAATTAAAAAAAACAATTAAAATTAAAAGTATCAAATTATACTTTAAAATTATTTATAATACTAAATTAGCAAAATTTAAAATAAGGAGGAGATTTTATATTAAAACATTAGGTCGGTGCTTAAATTTCCTTATTATTCTCTCTTACCAACATGCCGACTAGGTTTAGGTAAACCCTACCCTCACCGAGAAACTGAACCAAACCATATTTAAGCTGATCTCTGACCTCTAAAATTGTCTTGAGCAAGCACTCCTGATGATGATCTCGGAGAGAGATCGAAACGTCGAGCTATAAAAAGCATTAATTTTATAAATGTTGTTTTTTCTGCGAGGTTGCAATCTACTCCTAGGTTTACAGTTTGAGGATTTAGATCTGTTCCTAAATTTATGGTCTCATACCTCATTTGAGAGCTATTAGTTTTACAATTAGGGACATTTCTAGATTTATCCTGCAGATCAAAGAACTTTTCTAATCTTAGTACTGAATTAGGGACTGGTTTTACCTGTTCAAAAGCTTTTTCAATTGAACAAAAATCATTTATTACCTAAAAATCCCACAGATTTTCGTCATGAGTGACTTCGTCTATTGCTGAATCCTTAAAGGTATCCTCGTTCATCAGAAAATTCAGTACCTGTGCATCATTATCAAATACATGCCAGTTAAAAATGTTATCTGGTATAGAAGGCCTAAAAATCAACTCAATTGAAAAGAAATTTGGTGAAAGATTTTCTGACAGAATTAACTTTGATGCTACATTTGCCAACAAATCTACTTCTTGATTTTGACCTCTAGGAACAGAATTTATGTTAAATGCATCAAAATGTGAGAAAATGTTCCATACCTCTCTTTGATAACTCTGTAAATGTTCAGATAGGCAGTGAATGGAGTTACGAACCTGTCTGACAATGATCTCGGAGTCACCGTATACAATTAACTCTTTGATGCCCAAATCAATTTCTTTTTTCAAACCTTGTATTAAAGCTTCATATTCCACCGTACTTTTTGTACAATTAAATTCCATCCTACAAGCTATACATGTTTTATTTCCCTGAGGGTCCACCAGTAGGCAACCAGCTCCTGCTCCTTCTTTAGATTTCGCACCATCAAAATATAAAGTCCAGATAGAACTATGCACAACCACTTTACTTTCTATAATATTCACAATATTTAGATTATCTACATCATTAATGGTTTCCGTGAGTGAAGAGTTAGGGAAAATAGATGTCACATTTCTAATTTCAGATTGCTGTTTATTTTCAGAAAGGGCAGAATTTTCAGCTTTAAAATTTCAAAATCCTAATTCATACATGTAATTCCCCATAATACAATCTCAAAATAAAACAGGTTCGCTAGGATCATGCAGTTCTGTGACAGTATGTTTCATATATCTTTCTCTATTTATCTTTATCTGATTTGACTTTCCATTCTTAGGTAACCATAATGTTGACTAGTCTGTGGAAAGGAATCCATTTAGTTGTTGAGACCAATCCCTACTTAGAAATATCCCATATGCATCTGGAATATCTGCAACAACAATATCTATAATTTCATAAACCGAAGGGTTACAAGCAATCCTGACTAAGACGTCTTTCATTTCTCCTACAACCTTTACATTTGTCCTGTCCAATTGAGTTATTTGAGAATTAGATGGAACATATTTCCCATTCAATTTTTTGCATACTGATAAAGGCATCACATTGGAGGATGCTCCGGAGTCTACCATGCAATTATGAACATTCCTATTGAAAATTTCAAAGGTAAGTAAGAATGGAGGTGTGGTTGATTTAGAATTCTTACCTATAAGTGAAGATTTATTAGTCGTTGCTTTTCCTTTTTCAGTTGCTCTTCAATCATTATTAGAACTATTTGCATCAACATTTTGTTTTGCATTAGGAATAATGGAACTCATGGCTGGATTTATAATATGACTATTAGGCATTGGGTAGATTTGAATAAGGTCGTACATACTGATGTTTGCACGTGTCTTCTTTAAATATTCAATTATATCATATTGTAAATCTAATTTAGGAGCATTTTGAATAGGCTGAGTAATTTTGGTTGATTGAGTCTGCTTGCGAGGTTGAGTTTGTTTATTAGGTTGTGAATTATTGTTGTCATTATTTTTAGTAGAACTTGACGAAGCTCCGAGGTTGTTTGCAAATGCTCTACTACGAGTATTATAGGCATGTTGTCCTGTAGGCGGACTTTTACTCTCATATTCTTTCACAAGACTGTCCCAGAAATGACCGTTAAGTTGTTGAGGTTCCTCTGATTCTTCATCATTTTCGGATTCCTCTTCTTCTTCGTTTTCAGTTATTTCTTGACTAGACGGAGTTTCAAACAAAGATAAAACAGCTCGAATTGTATTAAAAATCTCTTCATTTGCTGCTATGTCAGGTGGCCTATTTTTATTATTTGCATTCGGGTTTTTCCTAAATTGATTTCTGAAATACCCCTAGAAGGAGAAGCTTCAAAATTAGTTTTCTTTAACCCTACAACTTCATTGGTTAATGTTCGAATAGCATTTTGCAGCTGTTCTATGTCAAATGCTTTGTCTTTTTCTGAATTGAGTTTTTCAGTCTTCCTATCGGGAAAAGTATCAGATTTTCCACTTCTATCTGGTTCATAGGACATAGAATCCTTCTCAACTTTAATGGCTTCCTCAAAAGTTTCTACTAATCTTGTTTTCCCAGCTCTCTTAACAAACATCCCAGAATATTTCGGTAAAGCTGAGGTATAATTTTAAATAATTATATCCATGGGTGGTTGAGAAGCGATTGGAATTTTGTTTTTTAATGTTAAAGACCTTTGATTGAAATTTGTGATTCTTTCTTTAGGCTCCATTTTAATCCTAGATAATTCTAGGGCTAAAAGAGCGGGTGTCTTATCCTCCCCAAATTTATCTAGAAAGGCTTTATTAAATTCACCCCAGTTTGTGATTGATCCCTGAACTAACGAAAAATACCAAGTAGAAGCTCTTCCTTCAAAAGTTAGAGGAAACAATCGACAAACTACATCTTCATGCTGAACGTTCAGGGTTTGAACAGCCAACATGAATTTGTCAACATGCACCTCTACAGGTTCTTTGTCATCTGGGTTAAACTTAGGAAGAATTTTATCTGAATGTTTAGGCAAAGGGTGTTGTACACCAGGGACAACTACAGTAGCTGTTCTTAACCAAGGGAGTTGTGGGTTAGGTGGGTTAGGTGGAGGATTGACTCCTCCTCCTACAAGTACATTTCCTGCCATAGGACTTCTTTCAGAACTTGAGTAACTTCCTGAATTAGATGGTCTTGGACTATCAGGTGGTGATTCAGGAGGAGAAGGTGGCTGATCAAAACTGCCTCCCACAATTAATCTTCTAGCAGTGTTTGTTTGAGTATTTTGTCTTTGATGACTTTCAATCTGATGACGGGGAGTGCTATCAGCTACTTCCAAATTTTGAGTAACTATGGTCAGTTGTGGATTATGTCGTTGTTGTCTAGGTAGACCATAATCTATTGGAGATATACCAAATTGATTAGCGTATGCTCTTGTGAGAATATGTCATGATTCTTCTAAAGTTTGAGTGCTTTGTTCAGGAGTAAATGGAGATGTGAGAGGATCATGTTCAAGGATGCCCCTAACAGTTTCTATAAATGGTGATCTACTGACTTCTAGAGGATGTTGGCTGGTTGGAAATGTTTCATTAGTTTCACCTGCCATTACTCATTAACAGGCCCTCCTTCTAGCGCCATTTGTTGGCCCTATTTTTTTACCTTGGCCAACAAGGAGGTTATTCCCACACAATTAGCTTAAAGCAGTGTCCGGTGTGTTTGGAATAGCAAAACCTCGCAGGTTATGGTCCTGCTACCAGCTAAATTTTTCTCTTAAGGAGAAACTAAAATTCAGCAAAATCTATCCTAATGTTATTTCTACCTAAATGAATCCTATAGTTAGTTTCAACTACCGAAATTGTCCTATAATTGCTTTCTTAAGGAAAGACTTTGATTTTATGGAGAGTTTTTCTAAATATAAAGTCTGTTGAAATTATGCTAAAAATTACACAAATTAATTTAACAACTGTTAAATGTAACTATACTAAGATAATAAACACCTAAACTATCTTAACTATCCTATCTATCCTATCTCAGCTGAGAGCGATTTTGAATACTATATTAATTATTAATTAATATAAGATGAACAGAAAGATAAATTGTATGATCTAAATAAAAATATTTAAGCCATACTCATCAAACTATTTTGCTATAACATAACTTATCAGAGAAACTGAAAATAAACAATTACTTTAATTTTCTGATGTGTCTAATTAATTAATAACTAATAACCAACATAGATATTTGAATAAGAGATCATGTCCAGTATTAAACCACTGCAAAAATACAAATGATATCTAACAGACATGAATGAATATCCTTATATCTTGAATTTATAGTAAAAATACTAATAAATTCAGTCACAATGACATATTAATTCAAACACAACATTGGGCTGACAAAGTGAAAATTATAAATAAACACAAGCATAACAAAGCATATTGTATTAATTATTGAAATAGAAGATCATATACTGAAATATAGAGTGCATCCAAAACAATACCAGTCATGATATCAACTTGGATATTTCCAGTTACATCCCATATCCAAAGATCAAACTTCAGTAAGGAAATAAAACTAGCATCAAAATATATCTCAAGTATGTCTCTGTTTAGTCACTCCCCCCCCCCCCCTTATGTTCATCAAAATTCCTGACTTATATAATACTATCAGTTTTTTCGATTTAGTTTTCCCATCAATGCTACATGCAACATTATCAGGGATCATTTGATTGATGGATCGTAAGTCAAGACATTGATTACAAACAGTGGTCATGATGAACTCGTACATTGTTATGAAATGAAAGGGTTATCAACATTAAATTCTACTGATTCGATTCATCAATACATTCGCAGCTGTCAGTTAATCATGAGGTGTTAGCCAAATCTCCATACCAACGCAGGGATCCAAGTAACAGGCGTTATTAATTCGACATATGGGTGATGTATCCTTGTAAACTCTGTCAATTAATGGTCTCTTCCAAGTTTTTGTGAAAGGTGGTAACGTTTATGGACAAGGCGATATAGTATCGAAACCATACAACCTAATGTTTTGTATGACAAATAATTAATGACCTTCATTACCATTAGGTATGTATATACATAAAATTTCATAAATCTATTTTTAAAACTTTTCTGAAATCCCATCGATTAATATCCTATATCAAATTTGATAGGATACTAAGTTATAAATCTATAATATATGAAAATTCCCATACGACACCCATTTATTTACTAACTATATATATACAAATTTTTACAAAGTCATGGTAAGATATTACATATGAAATGTGAACATTAGGTTTAATAAGAATTTTAATTTAATAAGTCACCTTTAGTTCTAGGAGTTTAGAACTCATAATACCTCATCCATATCCAGCTTCAAATAAACTCAAAATGTGTTTCATTGATTCCCATTTAGCATAATATCCCTTTAAGTTTCTTAAATCATATATAATCAGATAAATTTAACTTTAATGATAAAATTGATTATATAAAAATTTATGAAACTGACTTATGAAACTGACAGCTACTAATTACCAAAATGTTTTCATCAACTCTTAATATGTCATCTTACTCTTCTCCAATTGAGAGTACCTTCAGAAACAAAGATTCTGAAGGCACTCTTTTATAATTTAAATAGGTAAATTACGAAAGAGAGCTGATTTCCCTTCATCCTAATGAGAAATGAAGGGGTTGTGGCTGACCGCCAACAAGTCAATATAAGCCATGCTTAAAAGGAAGGATTGCATAAAAGACAATTCAACTACTTAGGCATGGTGAATTTAACCAATAAAAGAAAAAGGAAACAAACACCAACAAGATTCTGAACTTAGACAAAGATCACTGACATAGGCTGACCAGAAACATAAGCCAAAATACAAGCCAAGAAAAGGGGGTGGGGGATGAGCAAAGAACAAAGCCTAATGCTACAAAAAGACTTACCACATAGATAAAGAACACCCAAAAGGGATGACACTAACTCCCTAGATTCATGCACCTATAGAGGACCCCAAAAGACCTACCAAATAGCCCACAATAGTAGAAAAAACCACAAAAATGAGGAAAAAACATTGTTTTAGGGGCACACGCGAGTTTCCCTACTGAAAGTTCGCGTGTCCTACATGGGTTTATACTATAAAAGTTTGTATGTGGAAAAGATCCCAAAAAAGGTCAAAAATGCCTTAGGAAGGAAGGGGAAGTGTACTATAAAACTTAGAAGGTGTTCCTAAGTGGCAAGAAGGACCTAAAAAATTTCAAAAGGCTAGAATAAATATGGAGAAACCCCAAACAGACAAGGTTATCCCCAATGGAGTCGTTAGTTATGTTGTAAAGGAAAGTTTCCTATGGCTAGGGTTTAAGAGGCCATCAATGTACTGGGGTTGAAAGAAAGATGCAAATGGTTCT
Organism: Pseudotsuga menziesii; assembly: GCA_001517045.1. Lineage (NCBI taxonomy): Eukaryota > Viridiplantae > Streptophyta > Pinopsida > Pinales > Pinaceae > Pseudotsuga > Pseudotsuga menziesii. The sequence goes on along the minus strand of LPNX010660331.1, from coordinate 216,044 downwards.
GCAAGTATATATAAGAAATTTTCAGATATTAGAATGGTTCATACCTTAGCCAAACGAAGGTTGATCCAAGCATCCCTTCAATCCTCCTCTTACTCCTCTTGCTCCAAGAGACCTACAAAATGAATTATACCTTCCTCAAACCAATATGACCACATATAAAGCAATGATAATCAAATAAACATGAAATAATAATCTGATTAACATCATCATATGATCATAAATAGAGATTCAATCACACATTGAACAATGATTTGGGAAGAAGAAGGACATCACATCTTTATTAATCTTGAAAATGAGTACAAATATACCTTCTCTTCAAGTTGGGCACTTCACGAAACCTTGATCTAGTTCTACTGCTTCTCTTCTCCAAGGAACTCGGCCTCCAAGCTCTACAACACAAGGAGAAAGCTTCTAGGGAAAAGGTGTGGGCAAAGAGAGTCCCAATTCCTCCAGCGTAACAATGCAAAGGTTCAAGTCTCCCCTCATGGACCTTCTCCCTCTCTTATATAGTGTTATGAAGAGTTGGGGATGAGGATAGGATCAGTTACAACTGAAGGATTCAGTTACATAACCACCCAAACTACCCAAATTTCAAGAAACTTCTTTTTTTGGCATGTACAGGATGAACATGTGACTTGCATAAACAACATTCACATGTATAGGAGGTACACATGGGTTGCAATGTAAATAGTCGCGTATTTAAGACACACGTGAGTATTATATATAGCAAGTCACATCCAGCATGTGGGTTTCCTTAAGGAAACTCACGTGTACATCAAAAATCTCATTTTTAGGGTACTTCTCCAAATTTTCATATTTTGGTGTCTTTTGGAAATTTTTAGCTAACTCAAATACCTTTCCAACGGTGTAGAGAATAGGTCAAAGGAAGTTACAAAACTCTGGATATAATTCATCCAAGTTAGGTTTTTTATCAGTGACTTTCATGAACTATCATAATGGAAGTGTCGACATGCGACGAAATCATGGAAAAGTGGTCACAGGTTGAGATGTGTCATTTTTAGCTATAACAATGACGGAAGAAGAATGGCGGAAGAAGCTACGATGGAAGTATCCACTATAGAAAGAAAAACGACAGAAGAGGATAAAGCAGTCAAAAAGCAGAGTTCAATTGATTTTGCGAGAAGATTTAGTTAGACTAAAAACTTGTTTTCAGTAATAAAGCATGAATGTATTTTGGGCCGATAGTGCCTATTTTTAGAGATAATTGAATGTCATAAAATATAAATACAACATGTCAAATGACAATTGAGATTCAATCGATGGTTGGTTCAAGAATTGTAAAAGTAGAAAAGCTTATAAAAGAACCAACCCAAGTTGTGTGTGGGTTGGTCATTAGAGTAGGTGGGATAAGTCAAATACAAGGAGAGGATTGATCCAAGTTATGTGTGTATTGACCATTTAGAGAGAGGAATAGACCAGAAACAAAGAGAATTACACAAGAGAAGAATGTATGCATTGTAAATAAAATATAAAAGAAGAGTTTGTAAGCTTAGTGCGCAGGCCAAAGGTGCCAAACCAATTCTCATGCCAGATGAAGATTGCCTTTGTGGTTTTTCTCGGATGGGTTTCCATGTTATATCTTGTTAATATTTTAAAAGTTGTTATATCAAAAAAAAAGGATATACGAAAGAATAACAAGCACAACCAAAAAAGAGAACATAAATATTTATCCTAGGAAACCCTTGTGGGGAAGAAAACTCAACAAGACTTCCTCTATAAAGACTTCAACCAAGTGCAATGTAAGGCCCAAAGAATAAGACTAGAATGCTTCCTCTCCTCCATATGGACCATCTCTTCTCTCTCTAGCACAACTGGTTGAGTGTTCTACTTGTACAAATGAGGGAAGAGCCTCTCTTATTTATACTAATCACCTGAGAGGCCTAATAACCCAACTGGGATGAATTCTCCTTGCTGCCAGGGTCAACTTTCCTTGGAAGACTCAAAAATAAATTTTAATTATAATTTTGTGGGTACTACTGACCCAACTTACAAAAGAGGTTTTCCCTCAATGATTTAGATGACCAAATACATCAATGACATCCCTAATCGGAGGAACAACATCTCTGGAAGGGGTAATAACAATAATAATACAAAATAGAATATCTTCCGCAATTACATTTCTTTAACACTCCCTCTTAGCAAGGAAGTTATTCTATAATACAACAACACATATGTATGACGAACAAGTGAATCTATATGTCATACGAAGTTTTCACAATTACATCAACATCATCATCATCCATGGAACATCATCATCACAGAAATATCTATCATCTGGTATTGTCTCGAGCATCATCATCTCGGGTATCATTTCAAGCATCATCTCTGGAATCATCTCAAGCATCAACATCATCTCAAATGTCATCTTGGTATCATCTTGAGCATCATCTCGACCATCATCATCTCTGGCATCATATCGAGCATCATCATCTTTGGCATCATATCGAGCATCATCATATTTGGTATCATCTCGAACATCATGTTTTCGAGCATCATATTTGGTATCATATCGAGCCTCATTATATCTATACTGAATGCAAGAACTCATCTACAAATGAGCGCAGGACCTCTCTCCATAAGAGAGTACCATCGTTTGCAGGACCATCCTGATCCAGTAAGTGCTAGGACCACTCTAAAAAAGAGAGTGTTCTTGTACGAAGGACCATCCTTAAAGAGGATATTGTCATCTACAACTGAATGCATATCTCATCTGCAAAAAAATGTAGGACCACTCAACATATGAGAGTATTGTCATCCACGGGACCATCCTCAGCAGGTAAGTTCTAGGACCAGTCTCAAGAAGAGAATTTTCTTATTCATAAGACCATCCTCAAATAGGATACTATCATCTACAATTGAATGTAGATCTCATCTGCAACTAAATGCAGGACCACTCAACATATGATAGTGTTACGGAGAGAAATTTCTATGGCTTGGGGTACCACAATAGACAGCTTGACTCCAGAAATCAATCCTTTCCAATATGCAATAGAAATTAAATGTCTAACACTAAAGGATCAGACCTCGTACCTTATTCCGGACGGTTGAAGTAGATCCCCATTGAGCTTTCCAATCTTCAACTTGAATTGATAGATTACTTCCTCAACAACAAGTAAACAATACAATCATTCTATATATCATGGTGTTAAATCTATCCTAGCATATATAATCAATAATTTATAAGCATTTGACATAATCCCATGGATAAAATATTCATTCAAACACACATTATTGGACAGGAAAAGATATTTCTATTAATATAAATCAAATATTACAAGATACAACCTCTGATGGCACGTCTGCAAAACGGAGACACTGAATCCCCCACTTGGGCCTCCACCACCTCAATCCTCCATCTCTCGATATCAAGCTCACAAGCAAAAGGAAATCTTGGGAAGAACACACTAGTGCTCCAAGGGACAAAGGGATGCAGACTCAAGCATAAGTTCTGGCAACAATGGACTATAGTTTCTTTGCTCTCGATTCTCTCTTATGCCTTCAATGTACCAAGGGGTTCCTTATATAGCTTTCCAAAGGGGCAATGAAAGGTCGAATCCAAGTGATCTCAAGGCATAGGGAAGGCCAGGAGTCAAATGAGTCGGATCCATGTCAAGGAAAACTCCAAAAGGATTTGGATTATGTACGCGGTTTTAGTGGTCAAACCTGTGTATATACGCGCTTATAGGTTTAAAAGTCGCATGTATCATTTTTCATATGTTTTTAGGGATGATCAAGGAAACATCAAAGGACAAAAAATGGTCCATGGGGTCTAAGGAGTCTGCAGCGGGACAGGGGAAGGCCATACAAAGTGTGATTCACCTAGAGTGGTGAAATCAGCTATAACAAATAGTACTATCGTCTATAGGACCATGCTTAGTTGGTAAGTTTTAGGAACACTCTCAAAAAGAGAGTGTTCTTGTCCACAAGAGCATCCTACAATTGAATGCAGGATCACTCTCCAGAAGAGATTACTATCATATGCAGGACCATCCTCAACCAGTAAGAGCTAGAACCACTCTCAACAAGAGATTGTTCTTTTCCACAATACCATCCTACAAGTGAATGTAGGACCACTCTTAAGTAGAGAGTACTATTGTCTACTGTACCATCCTCAGCTAGTAAGAGATATGACCACTCTCAACAAGAGAGTGTTCTTATCCGCAAGACCATCCTACAAGTGAATGTAGGATCACTCTCCAGAAGAGAGTGATATCGCCTCCAGGACCATCCTTGGTCTTTAAGAGCTAGGAACACTCTTAACAAGAGAGTGTTCTTTTCTATAAGACCATCCTCAAGGAGGATACTATCGTCCACAAGTGAATGTTAGACCGCATCAACATCTGCAAGAACACTGATAAAATTCAAGTGGCCTTTTCTGTATTGGCTCATAACTACCATCTCATCCTCAATAATAATCTCATCATCACTTCCTCTTTTCAGGGAGGTCCTTTAGGAATACACCAATCTTGTCTCGAAATTTTTTTAAATTTTACATGAGACAAAGGCTTAGTCATCACATTATTTTTTGATGGAATTGTCATTGATTCCACCCTAGACTTGCAGTGGACCCACAGGTTTTCATTGATTCCACCAAGCCTCACTTGCAGTACCTTAAACCTCTTATAGAGTTGGTTTGCGCCTTGAAGCACCTTGTACCCATTTGGCAAGGTCCTTGTACCCACAAGTCTGGATATTGTAGCCATCAGCTTGTTGAATATGTTGAAGACCCTCTTGATGGTGATGAAGACCCTGGAGATGGTGTTGAAGCCTTTGTGGATGATGGTGAAGCCCTAAATGGGTTGGGGAAGAATTAATGAATAATTTATTTGGTCATTCATGTTATGATGGTGTCATGGTACCCCAGGATAAGGTATAGCAACCCCACAGATGATATCATGATGGATCTTGACCCTTGTAATAATGGATCTTGATTCAGTAATGGAATCAGTTGTAATGACACCTTTACCAGATGAGTTTGAATATGCAATTAGGAGAAGTTTCCACAAGTTAGTGGATATCGTAGTGCTAGATAAAAATATATAAGTGGCAGATTCAGCATCAAGAACACCCACACAAACATAGTATCAAATGTAAATTGCAACAGTTGGGCAAGTTTTTATGAAAATGACTATTTTAGTCACTAATTTAAAACACCGATTTTCGCCAAACGAAGAGTAATTTTAAAAAACCTAAGGATTTTTTTCTTCATAACGGGCTAATATTCAAAAATATCTTTCATTTTTTACAGAATTGTTACAGTTTGGGAGAAGAGAAGTAATCTGCACACTACATTTTTCCATAATTTCAAGTTTACTGTTTAAGCCATCGATTTCAAATGCATATTCTGAGGAACTGGAAGGGAATCTAGAAAAATGGTGACATGGGTTTTGTTGGGAACTGGTTGAATTAAAAAAAAAAACTTTTGGGTTTTACACAGCTGTCATCATTGGATATATGGAGGTGGGGATTTGAATCCTATTTTTCAGGAATCTGCCTCCTAGAAAGTAGGAAACCAGTTAAACATGTCTTTATGTTTGTAATTGTTTCTATTTTTAGGAAGTAAGTTAGAATTTGAATTGAAGATTGAGTAGATGTAGTTGTTTTATATATTTTCATATGTTATATATAGATTTAGGGTTGGATTTTCAATAGGAGAGAATCTCTTTCATTGTAATGGCTTCAATTTCTAAAAATGAATAAAGTTGCAGAGATGAAATGTTGAAACTTTCCATGGCAGAGATTATTGTGCCATCACTTTTCTAAGTAAGTGATATTCTATGTGGCTATTTTTCCAGTTTAACACGCCATTTTTTGTTTCTTTTCATGTTTGAATAGTATTTTTGTGAATCAGAATTCATCTTTGATGCTCTAGGTTCATTGTTTCAAACATTTTCAAACCATTTTCTGCTAAAGTTTTACATAATTTACCCTAGTTAGGTGCTCTGTTTAATGGGTTGTCTTCCTTTGTCTTCTAATCAACCTGCAAATTCCTCAATACCAAGGAAATGGTGTCTACCCTGCCTCTATCCATTGTCCTTTCAAACCCTAACCTCTTGCAACCTAACTCATATATGATTATTGACTCCATTGCTCAATGGTCTCTTTCATGACTTTCTTGCAAAATAATTAAAAAAAAAATTGTTCCTATCAGAAATATGGCCTTTTGAGTGTCATTGATTGAATATATTGAGTGAGAAGGCTCTAAAATATAGAGAGATACCTCTCTGATTGTTTAACATCAGAATACAATATAAAGTGGTTATGCGGTTACCTTGGGATCTATCCTTTCACAGCCAGGGTACATTTTGAGTGCTAACAGAGGTCTTGACCCGTTCCTTCCTACAAGAGGTATAATTTCGAACTAGCATATAGGATAGGATCACTTTTTATATGCATCATGCATCATCCTATGACCATGTCACCTTAACTATAGGTACGAACCCACTTTGTAATGTTACAGAACCTCACATTGTTGCTAGAAGTGGCATTACATAAGTGGTAGAGCATTCCTACTCATGGGTGCCCTAGTTAGATCCCACTTTTCCATTTGGTACCCATGATGAGATTCCTCCCTTGGGTCTGGGATTCCCTTATAGTCATGCCATGTCTTTGAGCAAGAACTGGATATTATCTCCTGAACTTTATGTTGACCATCTCTTGAACTTTATGCTGAGCACTGTATATTCCATCCATTGGTTGGGTTATTAGTATGACTTTAGGAGTTGTACTCATTATGTTGAGTTTTGACCACCAACTTTTTATGCTTCCAGTCCCTATGGAGCCTCTATCGATGCCTCCCATGTCGCGGAGTTGTCCTATATTTCATGTTAAGTCTATGCTTCCTATGAGTCTCCATCTTCCTCATGCTCTTGTTCAAAGGAAGTTTTATCCTGAGTCAACCATTCCTCATTTATCTTGTCTTTGCATGTCGGTCATTCCCAATATAGTTACTGGTTCTTGCACATCTTGTTAGTCCGATATCTTCTAAATTATACATCATTGTTAAGTACCTCATGTTGGTTGATGGGGGATTCTTTAATTCCCTCCTTCCAGCAAATTCCATTCCATTGAATTTAGGGTTTTCTGATATGGATCAAGTCAGTTGACCTATATAACCTTTCCACTCTCAAGACATGCATAAAACTCACTCATTTACAAGGCTTTTAGTTACACTTGCTCAAAAGTTGACAATAAGGTGTAGGGATAAAGAACTCATCAGGCTGGCAGATTTACATACAAAACACATGCATATAAATGGCTAAATCCTGATAAGGATGGCACTTATAAATCAAATTGTACTAATAAAACAATAGGATGACGACTATCAGCTTTTTAATCAATCTGAAAATGACCTAAATACACATTCAAGCATAAGTGCAGCAAAGAAAGAGATGTTTGCTGAACAGATCATAACAAAAGAGATTATATTCATGAATAAGTAAAATGAGAAGCATGAAAGCATTATAGGCTTATAAATCCCCGAAGTTTAACCTTTATTATAAAATCGATCTTAGGCTTTATAGCCTTTTACAAAATGGACAGATCCTAAAACTTGGATCTATTTTTTACAAAAATAATCAAAAGTAACAGTTTTTGCAAATTAGGGTTTGAAACCCTACCTAACTACTTGTCTAACTATAATGAAGATTTAGTTCACTAACTGAACATTAAATAACTAAAGGAGTTTCTAATGATCACTGTTATTGGTCCACTGTCAGTTAACCCACTAATTTCTCCTTGACAATTTGGGTTGATGACTTTATGGCAATGTTTTGTCATAATAAATCTAACAGAACCTTTTTTATACTTATGTCAACACCTTGTATATTTAACTTAAGCCCCTAAGCCATCTGCAATCACCAAAATCCAGTTCTGTCTGTCAAAAACTTGCTTTTAAACCTCCGTCCACTTTCGGTGGTTAAGTGGCCAATATATAGGAACTTTTAACTATCGAAAGGAGGAACTTTCGGCAGCTAACAGACTGCTCCAGCGCTCGCTTAATGACCGAAATCCCTGTTTCACAAAATTTATTAGGTTTCGCTCAAAAATTTCTTTCCATGCCTATTTGCTCAACCTTCTTCTTCTGAGGGCTTCGTGTTTGGACTGTTTGTTGGGCCCTAGCTCGTTTCAGGAGGCTGGAGACTGATGGCTACTTCAGCTATGGTTGATAAGGCAATGTTGCTGCTAGGGTTTGCTTTTTCTTCTTTCAACTACAGCCTTTGGAGCCTCACCATCATGAGTAACCTGGTATTGTCCTTCAGGTACCTGGTGTTTAGGATTTTCAAGAAGATGTATCTCTGTCTCTGCTCCAAGTAGGACTTGTCCAATAGCTTGTTTCTTCTAGTCAATGTTTCATTGTTTCTCTTCAATTCTCTTTCCAAGACCTCCATTTCATAAACATGCCTTAGTAGTTGATTGATCTTTTGACTTCTAGGTTTGTTGGAGGAAGCCCTTTCAGCCGGTTCTTCTTGCTCCTGTGGTGTGGGGAATGGTAATGCTTCAGTAAATGGAACAATTTGCAGAGCTAGGGCTGCATCCTCTCCTTATTCTTCCTCAGAATCTAAATAAGGTAGGTTTAAGACATTCTTCTGGTGTGCTTCTGCCCCTGACCTTTCTCACCAAAATTCAAATTCCTTTTTGCCGTCTTGGTTTCGGAGGAGGAGGGAGGTTGTTCAGTTGCTGCAACTGGGAAAATGGCCCTCCTCCTTCTTCTCCCACTTCTTGGAGTGTTGGATTTCTTCTCAAGAGATTTTCCTTTCTCCTCTGGCTGAAGGCCTGTCTTAAAGCCATTCTAGAATAGGAAATAGGGCTAAGCATTGTTTCTTTTATTCAATGATTCCTGGATCAATAGCTGGATAAGACCGTGGTGGCACAACCTACCCGCAATTTTGGATGGATGGGATTTTACTTGATGGTCCATCTTCCCTAGACTCATGTGTAAATAAAAGGGTAGATTAAGAGGGTTCTTACCTATGAAATGATTCATGAGTTCGAAATGATAGATCATTGCTCTATTGTATCTTCCTTCACAGGTAAAATATACCACAATGACCTTTAGTAGTTGCTGCCAGCTCTCTTCCAGCCATGATGATGGCACACTCTTCTTCCATATCATTCCCCTATGCTTAGGCTTGAGGTATGACCTGAACTCCACATCTTTGGGTATGGTGGTCTTGAACCACTTCTCTCCAGTGCAAGGGAGTTCAGTCACCTCTAAGATTAGTGCTTCATCTATGAGAAATTCCTCCCTTCCTATGACTGCTTTTGAACCATCAAATGACAGGGTAAAATCTTCAGCCACCTGCTAATGAAAACCCTGTATTTTTTCACAATATTTGTAGTAGCTTACCTCTTGGAACAGTCTGCAAACCTCTGGGTGGGTCTCTAAATAACTGACATCTCCTAGCTCCGGTTTGAGAGCTGGTCCACTTTTCTTCATCCTGAAGGGTGTATCTCCTGGGTACCTACAAAACAACCTTTAGACTTTGTATATAGGGTGCTTCAGCAAGCTGCTCCTTCAGAGCTCATTTTTCTGGTGAGAACAATGCTAATTTTGAAAATGAAATTCGATGGGGTCCCAAGGCACTAATTATGAGGGATTTCTGTCTTTTATGGAAGCTGAGGTCACCAAAATGATGACCAACATCTTGATCCTTGAGATCTCTTTTCCCATATCTCTGTAACTTGCTTCAGTCAGAGCATTCGATGGTTATTTGATGGTCTTCGGGAGAGGTGGAGGGAAACTGGAGGCTTGGCAGTCAGATTAGTTTGTGTTACTTGCCTAATGACCCTTTTCATTCATTTCCCACGCAATCACATGGCTCCAGGTCTTTTCGGTGGGTAATCATGCTCTAAAATGGCCTTTTTCCTTGCTGACGGGGTCGGATGTGATAGTTCTCAACTCTTTCCCTATTTTAGCCTTTCAGTGGTTTATATCCTCCATGATTTTGTCAGTTAACCACTGAAATGCTGGCTTTTGGTGTCTAATTTAAACGTGATCTTTCTTGCTTAAACCGCTAAAATATTTACCCCGTCTCCATGGTAAATTTTCATTTTCAGCAGATAGCGACTTTGAAAAACCCTTTTTTAACTACTGATTCAAACCACTAACGAACCCATCGGTGATCGAAATCTCTAACCACTAATGCATCGAAACTTTAATCTTGAATGCTGCTGCAGTGTCAGTATTTCAAACCACTAACATCGCGACGATTAAGCATCGGCGATTAGAAGCTCTAGCCACTAATGCGTCAATGATCGAAACCTCAACCCACTAAACTCTTCGTAGTGTCGGTGACATAAAGGACTAAACCTCTAAAACGTCGGCGTTGTAGAGGACTAAATCTCCAACCACTGTCAACAATGTTCTTTCGGTGGTCAACATAGATGTCATAGCTTTTTCTTAAACTGTCGAAAAGGGTTTTCCAACCGATATTTACCTTTCAGCTTTCGGTGGTTAGTGTATATGTTTCACCCCTTNGTGGTCAACATAGATGTCATAGCTTTTTCTTAAACTGTCGAAAAGGGTTTTCCAACCGATATTTACCTTTCAGCTTTCGGTGGTTAGTGTATATGTTTCCCCCCTTTCTAACCCGCCGAAAATGACCCTTTTTGGTGGCTAATGAGATGTTCTGAGCCTCGCCTAAGCCACCAAACGTACCTTTCCTGATGCTACTTGCTGCTTGCTTTCGGTGGTTTAAAACCTTTTTATCTCTCTTCCTCGTCTGCTGAAAGCGTCCCTTTTTTGTGGTGAATGAGTTTTCTGTAGCCTCACTTAAGCCACCAAAAGCTAGAACTTGTGAAATTTTCATCCGAATCAAAAATAGAGGCTTTCAAACTATCAGTGATATTCATATCCTTCATTGCATGAGTTAAATTATTCATACTATCAAAATAAATTATTTTGGGAGATAACACCTGGATCCTACTTGGGGATGGGAACCTCCCAGTGAGGTCTCAAGAACCCCAGACCAAAAATTCATTTCCCTAAAAGCAACTAAGTAACTTAACACTATCATTTACTGTTCCATTGGGCATGGAGTTTATTCTGAAAGCAAAACAACCTACTATCTACTAATTTACAATAATAAGGCCTCAGAGCCTCCAATAAAATAGAGTTTCAAGAACCACCCATTCACTGGGCCATCAAATACCTCTTCACTTTCCAGATTGTGCAATTTGAAGGTGTTATTTTTATGTACCTAGGCTATCACAAAAGTTCCAATCCATAAAGAGTCAAATTTTCCATGTTTTCCCTTGTCC
>LPNX010660331.1:172256-200983 GCA_001517045.1 Pseudotsuga menziesii | reverse complement strand
TTAGTGTTAGATTGTTTATTTCTATTGCATATTGGAGAAGATTTATTTCTGGAGTCTAGCTGTCTGTTGTGGTACCCCAAGCCATAGGAATTTCTCTCCGTGACACCTGTCTGACAGCATCCCACTTGAGGACCCAATATCTGACCTGGAAGTTGTCTACTTTTGCTCTTTTGTCAAACATGCCCTTTATCCTCTGTTGATGAGCTTCTGATTTTCCTACAACTTGCTCCCTTATTTGTTGTAACTCCACCAAATCCATCATCCTTCTCACCATATCATTTGGTTCATATTCCTCTTCCTGAAAGAAATTTGCCACTGGAAGGATGAGTTGGATAGGAAAAATGGCCTCAGTGCCATAAACTAGCTTGGATGGAAAAGTCCCTATGGATCTTTTGTTTGTTACCCTATCAGCCCATAAACCAAACTTAAGCTTTGAATCTCATCTTTTCTGATTTATCTCTAGAAGTTTCTTGATGGTTCTGACTAAGCTTTTGTTGGATGACTCAGCCAGGCTATTGCCTTGGGGATAATAGGATGTGGAGTGCACCAGTTGAATACCCATTGATTCACACATTTTAACTAATTCCCCAGCCTTGAAATTTGGTGCATTATCAGTTACTAACCTTACTAGGCAGCCAAACTTGCTAAAGATGTTCTCATATAAAAATCTCATGATGACTTGATGAGTGGCATTCCTGGTGGGTACTGCTTCTATCCATTTGGTAAAGTAGTCAGTGGCTACTAAGATCTATTTATGATGTCCACTGAAAGATGGATTTGTTTCACCTATGAAATCCAGACCCCATTGCTGGAAAGGCCCATTCACCACAATAGGCCTAAGGGGCAAGGACTTGATCTGCTACTTCCCTATAAATCTTTGCATTGGTCATAGGCCCTTACAAAAGTGCATACATCAGCAAAGAGGACTAGCTAATAGTATCTTGCTCTTAAGATCTTGTGGGTTGTGGTTTTCCAGTAGTGGTGCCCCCCACATGTGCTGGAATGAAAAACATGCTCTGCTTCCTCTTTATATAGACACCTTAGCAAAATTCCAAACTGATCTCTCCAGTGTAGCAGTTTGTCAATTATGCAAAACTTAACAGATTTCAACTTAAGAGCTCATGCTTCGTTAGGAGTGAGATCAAAACGAACATCTAATTTTTGCAAAAATTGAATGATACCTGAGTACCACTCACATGAATATATGTTCTTAGCTACTGATGGAATGTCATTTTGATACTGATTTACTTATGTTTCTGCTTCCACCACAGTCTACACCTTTGCTGATTTTACACATGTGAAATTTATTCCCATCAGTTCATAGTTTTCTTTGGCCATGAGTTTAGCCAGACCTAGTCCCTTTACCATCTTGGTGGGTTTCACCTCTATATTAAACTCAATGAGCTTGGCAATCCACTTAGCTCTCTTCCCATCAATGTATTGAGGCCTAGAAAATCGCAGGTAACAACAGTTAGGGATTCTCCCCAGTAAACGTTCCCAACTAGCCCGTTACTATTTGGTATGGGTAATTCGTTTGGTTTACGGTCCGGCTACCGTAGGTCAAGTAACAAAAATAAAGGGTTTTACCGGTTACGGCCCAGTTCACCGTGTATGTTTTTAGTTTTTGTATTTAAGTATGAGATGCAAGTGCCTATCTAAAAATGCAGATTGATAGAGAATATGAGGAGCGGTCATAATGTGATGCGCAGGTTCTTACCTCTCATCTTAACTCTCTCGCATCTAAAACACACACAGTAATAAAAAAACTAAAACTAACTATCTAACCTATCCCTAGGGAGCAAGATTATTATTCATCAATGAGTAATGTATTTTTTGCATGCATTAAGAAAAATCACAGATAGTTGTTACTTATTTCAAAACACATGAACAATTGTAGATATAAAACGTCAGCGAAATAAACACTAAAAACTGCAGCACCGGACGACTAGTCCAATGAGGAGCCGTAACAGCGGAAGTCACATGGACTAAGGGTTCTGCAGACCAAAAAACGTCGGAAAAAATCAGAACAAACAATCGGGAAATGGAACAACTGTACGTCGGATGGTTAGTTCACTCAGTTGTCGCAACAGTGGAAACCATATAGACTAAGGGCTCCGTAGTCAACATAAAAACATCAGCGGTTGGCAACTCTAAAAGCTAAAGGTCAGAGCTCATAACCACTAAACATTGGTGAGATAGTTTACTAGAAAACCGCAACGGCGGAAAGTGGAGAGACAACGGGTTCCACAACCAAAGGCTCAATGTTGTCATCATGCCGGCAAAACAAAATATTAGTACTCCGATCAATCATCAACACCATTCCGATGGCGAAAAGAAAAACATCGCGAAGTAAAATTTGATCAATAAAACCAAGACGACGGCAAAAATCAGAACTATCCAACGGGTCATTCATCGTTTAGCTTCTGCAATGGCGGCTGCGTAGAGAACTACGGCCCCGATTCACTGTTCAAATGACTTTCGGCAGTAATAAATGAACATAAAACAATCAAAATATGTTAAGTTCAACAGTCAAAATCATTTGTAGGCAAAAAATAATCATTCATCCTCCGAAAGCGATAATCAACTGAACTCAATTCAAACTCAGGAAAAACCAAAATTGTAGCAAAAGAACAACTGAATTCAGGAAACCAATAAAACGAGGCAAGATAAAATCAACAAGGAGGGTCCAAAATTTTTTAAAAATTGGGAAGAAAGATGTAGCTACAACAATTGGTGACTATCTAGTGAACCCAGATCTCTAGAAAACTTCTTCTTTGAGCAACAAACTGTTTTGACAATAAAAACTAACATGTTGAATTCCTCTAGATGTCTGGATTTCCAAAATGACAAATGTATGTACTTTAATCATTTATATCAGTCCAATTTAGGGATCATGGGAACCAAGATTTAAAATTCTAGATAACTCTTTTGAGGCCAAGAGTATGAATTTCATTTTTACCTATGTCTTTGGGTAGTTTCCAACTTGGACACCACAGGATTGTAACATATGGTAAACAAAAATATTCATTTGTTCCTCATTCCCATATCATTTTGCACTTTTTGTGCTTTTGGACTTTTGTCCTTTCTTTTGAGTCCTCCTGCATGCCTTTCTTTCTGAATTTTTTATTCAGGTTCCTCTATCCATAGTGTCCTTTTGTGTGAAAGATGTATTTAATTTTCAGCTCACGAATGGAGAAGAACTTTGCAATTTTGTACTCATATCATTTAGTACTTTGTTTTGATACATATTGTTTTCTCATGAGATTCTTGACTCTTATTTGCCTTTTGGCTTTCAATTCTTGGCATGGGATAATTTATATATAATATATTGTTTACCTTGCTTCATTTCCATGGTTCTTTTGTTGTCACTCCCTAGGACATTTTTTAAATGTGAGATGGATGGAGCCTCGAAATAGTATTCCAGACCTTTTGATCCTGAGTTATTTTACAAGGATTAAGTAGGACTTCAATGTGTTCATGGCCATTTAGGAAAACTGCTAAACTAGAATAAATTCTTTCAGATAAAACAAAAAGTACACAGTCTTATAGTCAAGGATTTTAGTTAATCCAGAATCTCGATGCTCTCCATGCAACCAAAAGTTTGCTTCTTTTATTTAAATCCATCAAAATCTAAAAAACAACAAAAATAAGGTAAATCCAAAATAAACAACTAAATCAGTTTATTTATGTACAAAACAAAAACAAAAATCAAGAAAAATAAGGTTTGAGAACTAAACCATTAACTGGTAAGTTCTCTTCCCACCCTTGTAAATCTTGCATTTTGTAGGTTGAGGGGCCAAGTTTTGCTGCAATCTAAAAAGGGCCTACCCATAATTGTTGAAACTTCGTGTGTTTCCCCTTTTCATCATGTGGGTGATCTCACTTAAGAACCAGGTCTCCCACTTCAAATTCCCTTTTTCCAGCTTTATGTTTATCAAACTACCGTTTCACTACTTCTTGTTGATGCTTAAAAAGTTCTTTGGCCCTGGACCTAGACCCTTCCCCCTTCAAAAGATTATAGATTCTAATTAGCAGGATTTCATTATCTATGCCTCTAGACTCTTGAGATATTATGGAATATGGTAGCATAATGTTAGGAAGAAGGATGGCTTCTTTTCCATAAACAAGGGTATATGGTGACACACCTAAGGAATTTTTTTGGTGTGACCCTATCAACCCAAAGAGCATTCGCCAATGCTAAATGCCAACTTCTCTGGTTTTCTATCACAGTCTTTTTCAAGATCCTAATCAGATTCTTATTTGTAGATTCTTCCAAACCATTCCCTTGTGGGTAGTAGTTTGCAGAATAATGCAACTTAATTCCTCTTTCATGAGCAAATGCAGTTAATCTAAGAGAAGAAAAATAAGTAGCATTATCGAAAACCAAGGAAATTGGAACCCCAAACCTGGTCATAATGTGATCTTGCAAGAAATCCATGACCGCATCTTCATTCACTTTACGTAACGGAATTGCCTCGACCCATCTAGTGAAGTAGTCAATTGCTGTTAAAATGTATTTGTGTTGCAAGGAAGAATTTGGTTTTATCTCTCCAATGATATCAATCCCCCATTGCTCAAATGGTTCTGTTATCATCACAGGCTTCAATGGTCCTGCTGCTTTGGCTTGTCTTCCTCCACACCTCTGGTAGATATCACACTTTCTTACATGGGCGTGCGCATCCTTAAATAGTGTGGGCCAATAGTATCCAGCTCTAAGAATCTTGTGGGCTATCGTATCTCCAAAAAAATGACCTCTAGCAGGCCCATCATGTAACTCTATTATGACCTTTTTTGCATCTTCTTTCTCTAAGCATCTGAGAAGGACTCCATCATAATTCATCTTGAATAAAATTCCATCAATGATCTGATATGCAGCTGATTTAAGGCGCAACGCTCTTCCCTGTTTGGAATTCCAATGTTCTGGCAAAAATCCTTCCTGAAGGTAATGAACAAGGTCTCGGTACCAAGAATATGGAGCTGTGAAAAGAGGACATACATCCATCATATGTAATTCAACTTCATTTTCCCAATCGTTTTCTTCATTGTTTTTACCTTCAGCCATTAGTTTGCACAGTCCTTGCCCTTTAAATATGGATGCTGGTTTGAATTCAAGGTCATATTCTTTTAAAGCTGTTACCCAATTGCCTCTTCTTTCTCTTAATTCCTTTTGTACGAAAAGAGACCTTACAACTGGGTGTGGAACTATTACCTTTGTCCGGTTCTTAAGTATGTACGACCTAAATTGTTTTACCAGTTTGAAGACTACATAAGTTTGTTTATCAATAGCTGGGTAATTCAATTCAGCCCCCTACAGACCAGTGCTCATAAATGATATGGGGTACTCATCTCCCCCATCTTCCTTCTGAGTAAGCACCGCTGCTAATGAATCGTCAGATGCGAAAGTGTACAAAATAAAATCCTTCTCAAAACTTGGAATTTTGAGAGAGGGTGCATGAGCAATAGATGTCTTTATTTTACTGAATGCATTCTTCTCTACATCAGCCCACTTGAATTGTACACTTTGTTTCACAATTTTCTGCAAAGGTTTAACAATTTGAGCAAAATCTGGCACAAACCTTCGCACGAAATTTATTGTCCCCATGAATGATTGCATATCTTTTTTGTTATGGGGTAAAGGGATATATTCGATAGCTTTGATCCTTTCTGGGTCTATGGAGATCCCCTTTTTAGAAACCATGTGTGATCCAGTGGATTACTCCTCTTCAAAGTTACACTGATCCAAGATAAAGGAATATGGTACAATGGTTCAAAGAAGCGGAAGATGAAAAATCAGACGACAAAAATATAAGGATCAGAGGTCGGAAGAATATTTCCTTCCGCAACATCGGAGCTCACAAGAGCTTCTTCCTTCCGCAACATCGGAGCTCACAAGAGCTTCTTCCTTCCACAACATCAGAGCTCACAAGAGCTTCTTCCTTCCGCAACATTGGAGCTCACAAGAGCTTCTTCCTTCCGCAACATCGGAGTGATATTGGAACGGGAGCCGCAACGGTGGAGATACAAAGGATATCGCAGTCTACGACGGGTACAATATTGATCGAAAGAATAACGCTTTCGGCAGCCACAACGGCGGAATCCCAAGACTTACAGAGCGGCGCAAACAACGACGCAAGGTTTGAAAAGTCAAGGCGAAAATCGGGAGACTTTTCCATCTGCCATCCGCAACTGCAGAAACTAAAGTAACAATACGTTCTGACTCGATCACACATGGTTCTACTTTGGCACAGCTCTATTATTTACATATAACGTTATCACGGAGGTCAGATCCTTGGCATGGCGGGAACATCCCTCATGCGGAACATTATGATGTGGCAGGATATTTCATCATGTGTACCGCTTATTTGTAACAGTTTGGCAAAGTTTTTCTTGGCAGTTATAATATTCGATCCGCCGCCACAATTGAGATGACGCTAAAAGGCATATGAACAGCCTGATACAATGGTTTCAGGAATGTGAAAACAGCCTGTTATGATAAATGAGTTGGAATTTGGTAGAAGGATGTGAACAGTCGCATTTTCTTTTACGTTTTGGCTCCTTTGTAATGGCGAAGATAAGATATAAAGGAGAGGAACCAGGGATGGTTCCGGGGGGAAGAGGAAAAAACAGTTCATTCAGAACGCAGTACATCATTTCTCAGTTATGCAAAGCTTGGAGAGTTTGTTGTAAAGGATTCTAATGCTGTTACTGTGGAAGTCGACATTCTCTGTCATACTTTGGCTTTCTTTGCCTTATGAAGGCTGCTTGTAATTTTTAGAGAAAGGTCTTCAAGACTTTGTACAGCATTCTATTTACAGTTGCTAAAGTTGTTTCCAGAACCATTTTGTACCATTTTAAGAGATTAATTGGATCGGTACCCATTGGAGAGGGACCCAGAGACATAGCCCAGTGAAGGGGGTGAACTCCATTATCAACTTCTGTTTTGTGACTCTCTGATCCTGTGCTTGTTTTTCCCACATCTGTTTATCAATTTTGCATTTCATTTCTATTACTGTTGTTCCATTCAATAACCTGTTGAACATATTCTTTTACAACAAACTTTTAATGCACACAAGTTGAGGTCCTACGGATCATATTTTGGAATCAGAGCTGGTTGACTATTGTGCAAGTTTGTGAATGCTTACCAGGTCTAGGTCAAAGGTTGGTGAAGGAGAATTAGTTGAAGGAGATCCTGAGATTGGCTCCAGGAGAAAATTCCTAAGAACCATGTCTTCTCCATGAGGGGAAGAAGAAGGACATACCGAACGAGAAAAACCTGTTATTTCTGAAACTGAGTTTCTGGAGGATTTTATGAGCATGAAATCCATGATGGAAATTCTACTCGATGAGCGAGCAGAAAGGAAGAACAAAGAAGGATCTTCATCCAGAGATGCAGAAGTGAAGAAGGAAGAAAAGGGTAAAGGAGTAGGAGGTGATGGTGATCCTCCTGACACTAAGCAAACTTTCTCTTCTTCTCATACTTCTCATTCAAATAATGCAAGTCCTAATATGCCTTATTTCAAATTGGATGTAAAATTTGAATTACCTATTTATAATGGAGATTTAGATGCTGAAAAATTAGACAATTGGATCAAGCAGCTTGAAGTATATCGCAGGGTGCAGGGCATTAATGATGACCCTTCCAGAATTCAATTGGCCACTTTGAGGATGAGTGGAATGGCTCTTACTTGGTGGGAGAGCAAGATTCAGCAAGATCTTCAAACAAATGGTAAAAGTATTTCAGTCTGGAATGAATTCATTGAAGTATTAAGGAAACAATTTTATCCTTTAGGCCATATTCAACAATCAACCATGGGTTGGCAAATTTTTAGACAAGGTAAAGGACAAAGCATTCAAGATTATACTCATGAATTCAGAAAGAGGGCTATTGCATTGAATGTTTCATTAGATACACAGGAAACTCTTCTTAAGTACATTGGTGGCATGCATTCTTATTTGAAACATACTTTGTTGATGTTTAACCCCAGTAATTTGGATGATGTGTGTGTTCAAGCTACACATTTAGAAGCTAGGGGTAAGCATGCTATTGATACTTTTGTGAAGAAGTCGTTTAAATTTGACAGCAAATCAAAAGGTAAAGAAAAGGGGAAAAAGAAGGTGGCTACTGTTAAGAAAAAGGGTGAAAAGCCTACGTGTTTGCATTGTCAGAAGGAACATGATGTCTCTAAGTCTTGGAAACTTCATCCGGAGTTAAGGCCAAAGAAGTACAGAGGAAACAAGGATAAAGGAAAAGCAAAAGCTACTGCAGCCGTTATTCAAGACTTGGGATCCGAATCAGGTGATGAAACAAAGGTTACTGCTGTCGGAATCCAGGGTAAGGATAAAAGTATCTCACTTCCCATTGATGCAAAATCAAGTTCTAGTGCAAGTACAAATCTGCCATCTACTTCTAAGCAAAATGATAAAGATAGAAGTGCACTGTTTGATGTTCGTGTCATTGCAAATCACACAAAGGTTGATACATTGTTTGATAGTGGTTCACAAGTAAATCTAATATCAGAAGAAGTGGTTAAGAAATTGCATTTAGTTACTATGCCTCATGAAAATACCTATCCTCTAGGTTGGGTTACTAATGATACACGATTGCAAGTTACAAAGAAATGTGTATTGAAGTTTGCCATTACTGAAAAGTTCATAGATGAGGTAGAACTAGATGTAGTACCACTTGACATTTGTGGAATTGTACTTGGCAGTCCATATTTGTATGACCGGAAAGCAGTCTTTTATAGAGAGCAAAATAACTATCATATTTTTAAAGATGGTGTGGAATATATTGTACGAGCACATAAGACAAAAACAAACCTAGCAATAGTTTCTGCAGGACAAATGAAGAGGCTGGTAAATGCCAGTAAGAATTTTGTGTTAATGATGGTTAAGATGAAAAATGAAGAAATCTCTAAATCTTTCGAAGGATGTGATCCTAAGCATAAATCTGAACTGATTGACATCATTTCTGAGTATGATGATTTGTTTCAAGATCCGAAGGGGTTACCACCGAAAAGAGAGATTCAGCATGAGATACTTTTGCAGCAGGATGTGCCTCCCAAACATAGCCATGTACCAGATGTCTATAATGCAGAATGAGGAGATCAAGAAACAGGTTCAGGAGCCGATTGAGAAGGGGGTCATCCGGCCAAGCACTTATCCTTGTGGCTCTCCTATAGTCTTGGTTCTAAAGAAGGATGGGACTTGGAGGATGTGTATTGACTATAGGGCCCTTAACAAAATCAACATTAAAAACAGGTATCCTCTTCCTTGCATTGATGATTTTCTTGATCAGTTGAAACATGCAACTTACTTTACAAAATTGGATGTGTGTAGTGGGTATCATCAAATCCGTGTTGCTGAGCATGATGCTTGGAAAACAGCGTTCAAAACAAAACAAGGTTTGTATGAATGGCTTGTGATGCCTTTTGGGCTTTGTAACGCACCTGCTACTTTCATGCGGGTCATGAATGATGTCTTTCGTTCATTCATTGATAATTTTGTAATTGTATATCTAGATGATATCCTTGTGTTTAGCAAAACTTGGGAAGAGCACATTGTACATGTGAAGAAAGCTTTAGATGCACTGAGGAAGGAAAAGCTTTATGTAAAATGTCTAAATGTGAGTTTGCTAAAACTTCTTTAGTATATCTGGGCCATATTATTGGTGGAGGCCACCTGCGAGTGGACCCAGCCAAGGTTGTTGTCATTGTAAACTGACCACGGCCTAACACCGTTACTGAAATCAGAAGTTTTCAAGGTGCGGTTCAGTATTGGAGGAAATTTATTTCTGGGTTTTCTTCCATTGTTGCTCCATTACATGAGTTGACAAGAATTAAAGAAATTTTCCAATGGGGAGGCAAGCATCAAAGAGCCTTCGACACTTTAAAGGAAAAGATTAGCACAACACCAGTTCTAACATTGCCAGATTTGCAGTAGCCATTTGAGATCGAAACCGGTGCCAGCGGGTTTGCCATGGGAGACGTTTTGATGCAAGGAAGGAAGCCAGTCTGTTACCATTCAGAAACATTCTCTACTGCCGTAAGTAACTATCCGACCTATGACAAAGAATTGTATGCTTTAGTATAGAGTGTGAAGAAGTGGAAACATTATATCATGGGAAAAGAGACAGTTATACATACTGGTCATCATCCACTTCAATATTTACAATCTCAAACTAAAATACAAAAAAGTAGGAATTTAAGGTGGATGGGGTTCTTACAACAGTTTCATCTCGTAATTAAGTACAAAAAGGGAATTCATAATAAGGTAGCAGACATGTTATCAAGGCCTCCTACAAATGCTTCAATCATTCTTCAGAACAGTTTATTAACACATGAAAGTTATATTGAACAGTATGCAGAAGATAAGGATTTTAAGAAAGTATATGCATCACTAATACATGGCAAACAGGAAGAGAACTATTATGTGCATAATCAACTCTTGTATAATCTCAGTAAACTTTGTATACTATAGAAAGAAAGAGTGCATGTGATTCGAGAAGCACATAGTTCATTGATTGCAGGACATTTTGGTGTAAGTAAAACATTGTCTGTATTGCAGAATCACTGTTATTGGCCTCAAATGCAAGAAACTGTAGCTAAATATATAAGAGGTTGTGTTATGTGTGAAAGAAGTAATCCTAGCAATAGGAAATTGGGTTTGTACACACCTCTTCCAGTTTCTTCTCATCCTTGGGAAAGCATTTCTATGTACTTCGTAGGGGGACTAGCTATGTCTAGAAAAGGGCATGATTACCTATATATTGTTGTGGATAGGTTCAGCAAAATGTGTATCTTAATGCCATGTAACAAGAAGATCACTGCTAAACAAACAACTCACCTATTCTTTCAGAATGTTTGGGTACATTTTGGGCTGCCCATGTCTATTATATCTAATCGAGATTCTCGGTTCTTGGGATAATTCTGGTCAACTCTATGGGAGCTTATGGATACTAAACTTAAGAAGAGTACAGCTTTCCATCCACAGATCGATGGACAAATAGAGGTAGTGAACAGAACAGTGGTTCAACTACTCAAAGGATATTGTAGTAAACATCCTAAACTTTGGGATGAGCAGTTGCAGTATATACAGCATGGTTACAATCATGCAGTTCATTCTTCCAGGAAGAAATCTCCTTTTGAAACTTGTTTTGGTTATCTGCCAATAACACCCATGGACTTCTCTTTTGGCAAAGATGCAGTGGATGGACATCCTGATGTAGATAAAGCTTTAAAGTTCATTCAAAGAATCCAAGCAGTACAGCAGGCAGTTCAAGAACAGTTGGGGAAGAGCCAGGCAAAGTACAAGGCTAGGCATGACAAGCATCGAATTGATCATCAATTTCAGGTTGGTGACCGATTTTGGTTACACATCACCAAAGAAAGAATGAAAGGTGAAGGTAAAAATTTTAAGCCTATCAGGTATGGTCCTTTTGAGATCTTGGAAAAGATCGGTACTAATGCTTTTCGCTTGAATTTACCTCCATAGATGCAAATTTATTCAGTTATCAATGTTGATAATCTTAAACTATATGAGCCTCCTATGATCATGGATGAGAAGATTAACATATAGGTTCCTTTAGTTGATGATTTGGCACCTGAATATATGAGAGAGTTACAGGATGATGTTATTCTTGACAGAAATGTAAGGACTTCACGAAGGGGGAATGCTGAGTACCTTCGAGTGGGGCTAAAAGGAATGCATCCTAGCAAAGCAAGGTGGATGGATATTGGAAAAGTGAGGGAGCTGTACCCTCACTTACTTGCAGAATAATTCAGGCTTTTGGTGGTCCAAAATCTCTCCAATGGGGAGGAATGATCTGGTGGATTACTCCTCTTCAAAGTTACACTGATCCAAGATAAAGGAATATGGTACAATGGTTCAAAGAAGCGGCGGATGAAAAATCAGACGGAAAAAATATAAGGATCGGAGGTCAGAAGAATATTTCCTTCGGCAACATCGGAGCTCACAAGAGCTTCTTCCTTCCGCAACATCGGAGCTCACAAGAGCTTCTTCCTTCCACAACATCGGACTGATATCAGAATGGGAGCCACAATGGCAGAGATACAAAGGATATCGCAGTCTGCGACGGGCACAATCTTGATTGGAAGAATAACACTTTTAGCAGCTGCAACGGCGGAAGCCCAAGACTTACGAAGCGGCGCAAACAACGACGCGAGGTTTGAAAAGTCAAGGAAAAAATCAGGAGACTTTGCCATCTGCCATCCGCAACTGCGGAAACTAAAGTAACAATACGTTTCGACTCGATCACATATGGTTTCGCTTTGGCACAGCTTTGTTATATACATATAACATTATCATGAAGGTCAGATCCTTGGCATGGCAGGAACATCCCTCATGCGAAACATTATGATGTGGCAGGATATTTCATCATGTGTACCGCTTATTTGTGACAGTATGGTGATTTTTTTCTTGGCAGTTATAATATTTGATCCACCGCCACAGTTGAGATGACGTTGAAAGGCATATGAACATCCTGATACAATGGTTTTGGGAATGTAAAACAGCCTGTTATGATAAATGAGTTGGCATTTGGCAGAAGGATGTGAACAGTCACATTTTCTTTTACGTTTTGGCTCCTTTATAACGGCGAAGATGAGATATAAAGGAGAGGAACCAGGGATGGTTCCGGGGGGAAGAGAAAAAAATAGTTCGTTCAGAACATAGTACATCATTTCTTAGTTATGTGAAGCTTGGAGAGTTTGCTATAAAGGATTCCAATGCTGTTACTGTGGAAGTCAACATTCTCTGTCATACTTTGGCTTTCTTTGCCTTACGAAGGCTGCTTGTAATTTTCAGAGAAAGGTCTTAAAGACTTTGTACAACATTCTGTTTACAGTTGCTAAAGTTGTTTCCAAAATCATTGTGTACCATTTTAAGAGATTAATTGGATCGGTACCCATTGGAGAGGGACCCGGAGACGTAGCCCAGTGAAGGGGGTGAACTCCGTTATCAACTTCTGTTTTGTGACTCTCTGATTCTGTGCTTGTTTTTCCAATATCTATTTATCAGTTTTGCATTTCATTTATGTTACTGCTGTTCCATTCAATAACCTATGGAACGTATTCTTTTACAACAATCTTTTAATGCACACAAGTTGAGGTCCTACGGATCAACGTGACCTAGTAGCTTTCCTTCTATAACTGCAAACACACATTTCCTTGGATTCAATGAGATGCCATATTTTCAACAGCGCTCGAGAATTTGTTTTAGATAGAATGCGTGTTCTTCTCTTTTATTTGAAAATATCATGACATTGTCGAGATATACTACAACACTATGGCCAATTATACCATGGAAATCTATATCCATAGCCCTCTAGAAAGTAGCTCCAGCGTTGATGAGTCCAAAGGGCATCCTTCTGTAAGCAAAATTTCCCCATTTTGTTCTGAATGTAGTTTTTAGTATGTCTTCTTCAGCTACTAATACTTGATTATAGCCAGAGAATCCATCTAATAATGAAAACAACTTAGAACCTGAAACCTTCTGCAATATCTGCTCCATGGGTGGGACTGGATAGTTGTCTTTATCAGAAGCACGATTTAGGTTTCTGAAATCCACACATAGCTTGATTTCTCCAGATTTCTTCCTTACTGGCACCAAATTTGAAACCCATTCCAAGTGTCTGAATTTGAATATAATTTTGGCATCCAATAATCTTTTCACTTCACTCTAAATTAAAGGCTCCAGTTTTGGATGCATCTTCCTCAAAGGTTGCTGATAAGGCTTGACTCCAGATCTAATAGGAATGACATGTTGTATAATCTTGGTGTCATATGTTTTAATCTCTTCATATGTCCAGGAAAATAGATCTTTTTACTGTTTGAACAAACTAATGAACTTATTTCTTTCACTCGGGGAACAACATTTTCCCAAATTTACATATTTGGTTTTAACTTCAGTTCCCAAATTTATCAGCTCGAATTGCAAAGATGAGCTATGATTCTTGACATTTGCTAGTCTTCTGAATTTGATGTCTAAATCAAACATCTGCTCTAAGGTCCTGACCCCTTTAGGAATGAAGTTGTCAAATTTTAACTCAACTTGATGTTCTTCGTCATCGATAATTGCCCCTTTGAAAGTTTCATCATTCATCAAACATTCCAAGATTTGTTGATCATCATCAAAAACTCGTAGATTAGTAATCATGTCTGGAACCAAAGGCCTGAAAAGTAATTCAATAGAACACTTGTTATTTGAAGGTACAAGCCTTGCAACTGAGGTATCTAACAAGTCAGCTGCTGCATTCTTAAGTCTAGGAATGGATACAATATTAAATGCATAAAAATTTGTCAGCAAATCCCACACTCCATTCTGATAAGCTTTTAAATGAGGTGAGATTCAATGTATCTATTTTCAAATTTGCTTTACAATTATTTCAGAATCCCTATACACTTTTAGATTTTCTACTTTTAATTCAATTGCTTTTCTTAGTCCCTGAACTAATGCTTCATATTCGGCTGTGTTATTAGTACATTCAAACTCTAATCTACATGAAAGAAAATGTTTATTTTTCTTTGCATCAATAAAGACACAACCAGCTCCTGATCCTTCCAAAGTTTTAGATCCATCAAAAAAAAGTGTCCAAAAACTATCTACTTCTACTGTACTTGAGTCAAAAACTAGATCTGAAACTAAGTCTACTATTTTACAGTCAAATTCATCAGCCCGTGAAAATCGAAGGAGATTGGGCTGTGTGTCTGGTGTACCGCTGGATTCTTCTACTTGGTAATTTCTTGGCTCAAGCTCAATAAAGTAATTTCCCAACATAGAATTCATTGGTTCATTCTTACCCTCCAACTGAGTAACATTGTGTTTCATATGGGGCTCTCTTAATACTTTTATTTGATTGGGACTTTCCTTATAAGGAAAACATAGATGTGACCAATCTGATGCAAAATATCCATTTAGCTTTGCTGACCAATCCCGACTCAAAATAAGTCCATATGCCTCAAGTATGTCTGCTACTACAATATCGATGAACTGACATACCTTTTCATTTGAAGATAATCAAATCAGAACATCCTCCATTTCCCCAATTAACTTCACATTTTTCTGTCTAACTGAATAACTTACCAGGTAGATGGTTTAGGCTGTCCATTTATCTTTTTGCAGACTGAAAGCGACATAACATTGACTGATGCCCCTGAGTCTACTAAACAATTGTGCACGTTATGGTTGAAAATTTCAAAAGTTAATAGAAATGGTGGGGTTTTGTATTTAGACTTACCTCCCACACTCGCTTCACCAATTTCTTCTTCTTTAAGTTGATTGTCAGTGGGAAGCTTTTCTTCAGGTATTTCAAGAGCTTTTAACAATATTTCTTTCTGCTGAGGCACATTACACATTTCGAACAGGGAGATATTTGCCTTATCCCTCTTAATATCTTCGACAATATCATACTCCATCTTATGTTCTTTGATATTATTTTTTAGATCATCAGTATTATCCTCAATGGGCTTAACAGGCATGTCGATTTGCTTTGGATTTTGACTCATAATGGTGAATTCAGGTATTTTATCAGTTGTGGTGCTCTTCTAAATTTTCTTTACATTCTTTTGAAGTCTCTTGATTTTCGGGAGTATATCTAACTGTGGTGCTCTTCTGAATTTTATCAAACCTTGACTTCTTGTTGTCACATTTGCTTCTGATATCTCCTCCTGTTTCAGATAGCTTTCTTCTTCGGTAACAAACATCGAGACACAATCCCATAAAACCAGAGCATCCTCTTCATGTTTTTCTGTGGATTTATTTCCCTTTTCCTCTTTATCATCAGCTTCTATTAGTTTAGAGTCCAATAGCTGATTCATTACTAATTTCATCAAATTGATCCATTAAGGGAAAAAAATTTCAGAATGAGGCTGCTGATGAAAGGTGCAAAAATTATACATACCCACCTCAGTTAAATCCATTGATGCAGGGCTGTGTGGAGGAGGTTTAGATTGATTGTTGTCCTCTCTCCTTTTATAGTAAGGCTTATAATATTTCTAAGCTTCTTTTTCCTTTTCCAAATCTATTATTCTGTTATATAGTTTCTGCATCATTTTCAACATTCCTTCAAAGTCATGTGACTGCTCCTCCTTAGGCTTAGACAATAATAAGGCTTTCTTACAAAAAAAATTTCTCCCAACTGCTCAGGATAATCTTCTATGCTCTCTTTTTCAGCTTCTACTCTCTTGGATTCTTCATAAGTTTTTGACAACATAGGTTTGACTTGCATCTTGGAAAACATGGCCAAGTCAGGCCCTAAAGCTGAAGTATAGTATTCGATCAAAACCTTATCAGACGGTTTATCAGTTGCAGAAAAATTCTTAAGATAAGCAGCAAACCTTTGGGTGAAACTATGAACTTTTTCTTTTCTTTCTTTCTTTAAAGTTCATAACCCCTTCATTAACACTGCATGAGTTTTTTGGACTGCATACTTACTTCTAAATATTCCTTCAAATGTATCCCATTCTGTGATTGAGTTTGCAGGCAGAGCAAAATACCATGAGGCTGCTGCTCCTTTCAGGGTATGCGGAAACAATCTGCAGACTACATCTTCATGTTCTCCAGCCCTTAGTCCTTCTATAGCCAAGTAAAAGCTTTGCAAATGATCATCTACCAAAATCTTTTCACTTGGGTCAAACTTGGGCAACATTTTCTCAAAATTCTGAGGTAAGTCATGAAAAGGGGGTGCCAGGTTCAAAGGTGACCTAGCCCTCCAAGCAGGTGGTGGATTTGGTGGGTCAAGTGGCTGATTTGCATTCACGTTTACCATGATTCTGGGTGGAGAATGAGGTGGTGAGTGAATAGGGGTATGAACAAGTGAATAGTAAGGTGTATCTGGGCCCACTTGATTCAAAGGCTAAACAACTTCCTGTAAGGTTGTTTCTACCAATTCTTCAAAATCTCCAACCAACACTGTGTCTTCCAATATAGGATGGTCTTTCTTCTTATATTCTCTTTTGGGCAAGATAGGAATAATTGGTAATCCTCCAATCTTCTTCACATATGCCCTAGTATGTCTTCTCAGATCATTAACTACTTTGTTATCGACAGAATATAGATGCTCTTTACCTTTCTCTTCATGAATTGGATTGGAAAACAAACTGCTTTCAAAACTATCACCGGTGGAATAATCTCAAGAAAATAAGTTTCCTCGGCCAGCCATGCACTGGCTACCCTCCTTCTAGCACCAAAAACTGTTGAGGCCTGGAAAATTGCAGGTAACAACAGTTAGGGATTCTACCCAGTAAATGTTCCCAACTAGCCCATTACTATTTGGTATAGGGATCCCATCTGGTTTACGGTCTAGCTACCGTAGGTCAAGTAAAAATAAATAAAGGGTTTTACCGATTATGGCCCGGTCCACTGTGTATGTTTTTAGTTTTTGTATTTAAGTATGAGATGCAAGTGCCTATCTAAAAATGCAGATTGATAGAGAATACAAGGAGCGGTCACAATGTGATGCACAGGTTCTTACCTCTCGTCTTAAATCTCTTGCATCTAAACCACACACAGTAAGAAAAAAACTAAAACTAACTATCTAACCTATCCCTAGGGAGCAAGATTATTATTCATCAATTAGTAACGTATTTTGTGCATGCATTAAGAAAAATCACAGATAGTTGTTACTTATTTCAAAACACATGAACATTTATAGATATATGAACAACCAGATAGCTAATTGTTTATGAACAGCTTTCATTACTCATAGTGGAAATTTCATAGAATAAACTAGAGCGCAATCATAAAAATAACATAGGTTCAAAGAGTTAGAACGATCTCACGGTTAATGGATAACAGCTGAAAAAGAAATAGTTCACATTCAACAAATCCATTGCACAGCATTTGAAACCTTCCACAAAGCTTTCTCCAACATGAAACTTGTAATTTCTTTATGCAAAAGGAAATTGTTCTTCTTACATCATACTCTCACAAATATATCTGGGAAAAATTCCTCTACTACATCTAACTCTCCTATACTTATACAAAACAACAAAACCTCTGGGTTGCCACCCCCCCAGGCGACCTTTGGACTCCCCCAACCGTTTAATCTCACAATTTTGTCCTTTTGTGAGTGCTCATGATTCATACAATGCATTACATTTCATATGAATACTTATGAGTACATCATAAAAGAGACCGGCTCGGTAACTAATGAACCTTTTCCAATCCTGGGCCTTTGCTTCTTGTTAACACATATATTTAGCACAGGGATGAAAAAACCATGATGAAGGAGAAATAATAGTGGCTTGTCAAACTTTGGTTAAATGGTATAGTATAAGAGTATGATGAGAAGCGAGAATGATGAAGTTGTCAAAAGATCTAATGGTGCGAAGTGAAGAGTTGAAGATCAATGGCCTATACTATCTCCTCTCTCTAAGAGGTGCGAGGAAGATAAAGTATGTACAGGCATTTAATAGGATACACAAATCAACGGCTGTTGATTCGGCTCGAAGAGATCCACGATCCGTGTAAACTCCGACGTATGAAGTTGCATGTTTGTTAAAATAGTAGAGCCCAGCGGAATCAAGTACATGCCACTCGATCTGATGGCGGAAAGATAAAGGCATATCACATCAATGATCGTGAATAACTCTAGAGCCTAGACTTACACGGTAGTTAAGACCCAAGCACTTCGCAGAATCGAGTATATACTTCTTGATCTAACGGCGGAGAAGTAAAGTTAGATCACATCAACGGTTGGGACTGATTCCAGAGTGGAAACTTGCGCGAGGGATAATTCCAAGGCTCCCAGTGGAATTGAATACGCGCCACCAAATCTAACGGCGTAGATATAAAGTAGATCACATCGATGGCTGTAGATGGTTCCAGAGCATAAAGTCGCACGAAAGATAAGACCAAGACACCCGGCAGAATGAGTTACGTGGTGCAAGATCCGAGGGTTGAGAATTGAAGGCAAATAGATCAATGGTCACGAATGGATCCGGAGTGTGAAAGTGCATGACAGTTAAAAGTTAAGAGCAGTGGCGGAATATAAACCGTTGTCCACGTGTCTGATTGTGATCGACTCCGGAGGAAAAAGTAGTTTAAGGAAAACCACCGAAAGGACGCTCCGGAGTGGGGTCCTATAAAAAGGCAGTTGACTTGCTCCATGGGTATTCTATTGGCTCTGGACAGGTGAAAAAGACATGCGGGTTCGTCAACCTGCGACTATAATTTTCGAATACGCCGCTACAGTTAACAGGTAAGGCTTAAGCTCTCGTAATTCATCCGTCTATTTGCTATTTATCAATTGAATTATGGACAAGAAGGAGGAATTACAGAGTGGTCATGTTATAGATGATAGAGAGGAGTATTTGGTCGATAGAGACAGGGGCGTATGTGACCCCTTCCTATCTATAGGAAGCATGTCCGTTAGTAAAGAAATATTGTGGTATTACCACTCACATGGAAATGATATATTGAATGTGTGTAAATCCTTTCTGTATTACTTCACCCTCGAACAAACCCTCCATTTCCCGGAATTTGCAGAATGGTGTGCTGTTAACTACTCCCCTTCTCAGAGAATTATCATGAGTCAATCCACATCCCGAATAGTTTGTAAATTCACTGCTATAGTCATCCGCGAGAACCTCAATCTGCCTGAAAATTACCCTGATAATCGTGAGTCAGTGAATTAGTCAACCCTTGCTGAATTTTACAAGAAATGTGAAACTGAAACCCGTTGCCAATTCCTGTCTAGTGTTCTGAAAGATGGTCAATCTTTAGATGGTTTTTTCTTACCTTACCCTGTGCATATTTTTAAAAATGAAGTCCAATTGGTAGTATCTCTAGTCTATCAAATATTGGGTCTTGATGATGATTGTCGCGTGGGCGAAGTCGTCCTTGGTTTTTTGTTGAGAATAAGTTCCTTAGGCTCTGAATCTCAGTCAATTCCTGTCTTTAGTCTAGATGAGTACCTGGCTGAATCAATCCATCTTCAGTTAAGTGAGTTTCCAAAGGTTCGGTTCTTTAGATTTCAGACCTACTTGTTCAACATGTTGTTATGTTCCAATGTCACTGAGCTGCAGTTTTTGAATACTATCTGTTCTTCTGATTTTCCCAAGCAAATCAACATGTTCGAATTTTCCAATTTGATTATGTCGAAAGTGTATAAAATGTTGTTTGATGAAGAATTGCCCTGTGTTTTGGACGAGATGAAATGTTTGATGCAGTCCTCACCCGAGGACTGAATTGGAAACCAGTTCCTGCATAAAGACTCCACTGTGTTAAGGATGTATGGATTTAAAGGGCATCCTTATAAGTTACCTGCTTTCTTAACCCCAAGGATTTTTTCTTTAGAATTCATGAGACAAAGGCTGCAGTCTGAAGAAGAGCATTTTGGAGCTTTTAAAAAGTCTTCAAATTTTAAATTCCCCCTCAAGGTTGGCTCTTTCATCTTCAAAAGTAAAGGTGCTTTAGTATTCATAGAGAAATTGCTGGAGAGTATGGATTTCCAAAAGGAACCAAAGATAAACTATGATCCCCACCATGTAATCTCCTTGAGGAAGCAGGCCAACAAGAACAAACCGTTTGATCACCAGTCTATTGAGGGGTTGGCTGAAACAGCAAATTGGTTGCAGTTTACTGAGATATCAAATTCTGATGAATATGCTCATACTGTACCTATCACAGCATCCCAAATAACAGAGGGTACTAGTATTGTGATTAAGAGAAGTCTGTCTGAAATCGAAAGTATGGAAATTGACGAAGATGGATCACATAAAAAGGCAAAGTTGTTTCAAGGTGGTGAAATTTTAAATGAAGAAATTTCTGATGGTTTCAAAAAGGTTGCTCTAGTTCCAATGAAGGCTATGCAAGTAAATTAGTTTTCTTTTAAAAATGTAGATGGTTCAGAATCAAGCCCGATCTTTAAGTCAAAGGAGGAACTCAAGGCTAGTTACATGGAGAAAAGAAAACAGTCTCTGGAAGAGACAAGAAATTTGCTGCCGCGAGTGAGAAGTTTACACAATCCAAAAACTTCTCTGGTTTCTGCTAGAGATGCTGAAAGAAATACATTCAAGTTAGCCATGGTAAACGACAAAAAGATGTCAGATATGGAGATCCAGTTGGATAAGATCAGTATACCGGATAAGATACAACTTCATAAACAAACCAGTGATATCATTTATTCAGATTTGTTACAAGCTATGGTAAAGATAAATAAATTGCAAATTTTGGAAGATAAGTTAGAGATTCAACTGAAACATGAAAGAGTCAAAAATAAGGAAAATTCCATCCAGATCAAGAAGCTTCAAAAAGATATTGTCAGTTCAGATAACACCCAGGCAGTCAGGAGAATGCTAGAAGAAAAAGACAATTCTCTCCAAGTGTTGAAGAAAAAATTGAAAATCCCAGGTTCTGAGAATGTTCAGTCCTCTGAGTTATTGGCTCTGTAAGAAGAAAAAGACAAGATCCATCAAGAGATGATGGAGTATAAAGGGAGAGATGTTGAGTTACAGGAAGAAAAAGACAAGTGAGAGGCCGAACGAAATGAACTGTTATCTCAAATTTCCTTGATGAAAAAGGATCAAATTGATGAGAAGGAGATTATGGAAAAGTTAATGAGTCAGACTCCCATAGGTGAAGACTTGTCCATTGTGAATATCGAGAATCCATTGGATGATTTTTCTGTGGATGATCTATTGGTGCTTATGTCCCAAGTTAGTCTAAAAGATGAAGAAATCAAAGAGCTAAAGACAGAGAATGCAAAGATCAAGTCTGAACTGGCCAAAATGAATGAAAGTAAAAACAAAATACTACAAGATAGAAACCAGTTGTTAGAATAATAAACCCATAGTTTACCCACTTAGACATTAATTCCATTATTTTTGTCTTATTTTCCTAGTTCATGTGTCCCACCTTGTGCAAGTTGCTATTTGCCTATCCATAGAGGTCAAACTTGCCTTATTTGACTCATGTAGCACATGGGAGAGTTAAAGGAATCAATTCTGCTTTATTCCTGGCCTCCTAGGTGCCCTTCTGCTTTTTCTGCTTTATTGCCTGCTTTTTCAGTGTTTTAAGGCAAAAGGAAAAGCTAGACTAGGTGAGGTTGACTTGTTTTTTGTCCTACACATCCTCCTCTCTTTTCTCCACGCAAAAGCATGTATGAGCTTCCATTCCACCACTCTTTAGCTTGCCTATGCCTTTTTTCCAATTCGTGAGCTCCATGACAGATTTGGGATCAGCTTTTTACACCTATGGGGGATTTGCTTATTTTTGGTAAGCCTGCTTTATGCTAGATTTGGATGCCTCCTCATGCATTCAATTTCTTGATGTATTCTATTTATTTAGCAGCCTATTTTATTACAGGGTTGGCTATTGTACACTGACATAATACAGTTTAGTGTTACAGCTCCATTTTCAGTCTCTTTTGTGAGTGATTTTGCATGATCAATTGATAATTGTTGTGAGTAAAATTAATCTATTGCTGGCCTTAATTTCCACACCAGTTGAAAAAGAAGTTCAATGAATTGAAGGAGAAAATAATAGGTAAAGATCCCCTGCAAGGAGAAAAACACATTATTTGGGACACGTTATCTATAGAAATTACCAAATTCAGGCATTATCTGAATTTCATTGATGATCAGAATATTTTGATCAATTTGGCCCACCAAAGATTAAATCTAGTGAATGAACACATGGGAAAAATACCTCTCACCACAGCTCAAAATGCGCTGAACTTTTTAAACTCATTGACATATCAGAAATTACATGATATGGGGATAAAAGACAGGATATCCATAGTGCTGTGGGCTAAGAAAATTATCCACAAACATCATTTAATGAAGATGGTCCACGATAGAACTGATGAAATGGTTGGACAGGTCGATAACTTCAAGCAGGATTTCAAGGAGTTGTTCGAAGACGGCTTGCCTTCTTTTTGGGATGAGGAGGGACGGATGTTTTCGCAGGAGCACTATCACAACCTGCTAGTTCAGAATCGCATGGACCATTCTAAATTCGATGACTTGGAAAAGGGCCTAACAGGAAAAAATATTGTGGACAAATTGATAGAGGATTTCGAAATTTTACAGAAGTTCGCAATTATCAGAAGCAGATTGCCCAAGGTGTCATATGAAGCTTACATGGAACTTGAAGTGTCAATTCGGGAAATGATGGAATGTGATACCCCGAGAGCAGAACAGTGGAAAGCTGTGGAGAGATTCAGAAAGACCAAATACATCTTGCATGCATAGAGACAGGTGTTATACAACAAGGAGATGACTGGATGAAGACATGGAGCTGACTGGACGAAGACGTTTTACCAAGC
The DNA here is from genome assembly GCA_001517045.1 of Pseudotsuga menziesii. Classification (NCBI taxonomy): domain Eukaryota; kingdom Viridiplantae; phylum Streptophyta; class Pinopsida; order Pinales; family Pinaceae; genus Pseudotsuga; species Pseudotsuga menziesii. The sequence continues at coordinate 177,696 of LPNX010660331.1, read as the reverse complement.
TGATTTTTACTTTATGATCTGTTAGGATTGGAGCAGTAATTTATTCCTAAAAGTTAGGGATTTAGTTACAAGACTCTAAATTAAGCCGATCATTCAGTTGTGAATCTTCTTGGAAGATCTATTATTTTTTGTATATATTGGCATCTTTTTTATGAGATGGGGGTTGGAACCCATCGTGTTGTAGAATGATTTTGGAGAACATATCTATTTTTTAATAACAAAGAGAATGCATGAAGGTTTATCAGAGATTCCTGTGTCATTGATATTACAGTCTGTGCTCCTTTCTTTATGTGATCGTATTTCCCCCAGTGCAACACTTCATTTCGTTTCTTCTTCGTATTTGAAATACAGCGTTGGGTGATTAGAATTCATATGTTTATGCTCTGGTCATCATTTCAGATATTTTATACATTTTTCTGCTAAAGTTGATATAGAATTCATCTTTGATGCTCTGTATTAATGGGTTGTTTCCTCATCTCTTCTGTTTCACCTGGATTAAATTGAACGACTATGATGAAGTGATTATCTTGCCTTTGATTAATCTCATGTATATGTATTTGTGATATCTTTATACGTATGTGACTCCATGCCCAATGGTTATGTGATTGTTTCAGCCATATATACAAATATTTAAATGTTGTTTTATATCTGGTCCTGTTAAATCTGTATTGAGAGATCCCTCTCTGGAAGAAAATACCAGTTTCTTTCTAAAATGGTTTTGTTGTTACCTTGGAGTTTACCTTTTACAACCTAGGTACATTCTGAGTGCTAACAAACTGGCACCGTTACCGGGGAACAAAAGTGCATATCTGCCCTGGGGGAACGACAAAATTTGAAGAAAGATTTCTGTGGCAAAACAGGAATTTTATTAGCATAAAAGGTTGTATATTTTCCCTGGCGAATCCATTGTGAAGCTTGTTCGAAACTTAAGGAGTCATTCTGGCTTCGAGAAGACACACACGAGGTAACTCTGATACCGAAGTCTTGAAAAGTTTTGAAGACCCAGAAAAGCTATTTAAAAGAAAAAATAAAGAAAAGATAGATTTTCCTTTGTTTGGTGCATCATCATCTCAAGATTCTTGTTTTAATCCAAAATGGGAAGTTAACGTTGGAAAAATTCTGTTGAAAACCAAATCTGAGTCTGACCTTAAGGATACTGAGTTTAATCCCCGTAGGTTGGAATCTTACTTGTTAGATTCCCTTTGGAGAGATTTGCAACAAACCACAAAGGCTGAAACATTTACCTCTCAGAATACTCAAACTTCTTCAGTCCCTGTGAATCCACCTAGACCAATGGCAGCCAAATTCGTTCCCTTGCGTTTGCCTACCGTATTACATGATCTTCCTCTGAATTATTCCCAAAGAATTTCCTTATTTGATGGAGAAGGTGACGTAACCGCAAAACAACATTTTTCCAAGTTTGAATATTTCATTGACTTGGAAGAAGTCGATTTCCCAGATGTCAAAATGCAGTTATTTACCCGGAGTTTGTCAGGTGAAGCAAAGAAGTGGTTTAAAGATATGCCAAATGGGTCTATAGTGAATTTTCAAGCCTTTAAAAATGCATTTTTAGATAGATGGGATGATAAACAGAACCCTCTGCAGCTTTTATCTCAGTATAACAGTCTCAAAAAAGGAGGTTTTGAATCTGTTCATGAATTCTCTAGCAGATTTATGAGGGCTTACAATTCCATCTCGGAGGATATAAAACCTTCTGCGGCCGCAGCAAAATTGCATTATGCAGGAGCTTTTGATAATGACTTTGCATTTTCATTAAGGGAGAGAAAATCAGCAACTCCTGCTGCTATGTTCACAAATGCTCTAGAAGTAGAAGCAAATATGATGGCAAGTGGAAAAATGAAACATAGAGATATCGATAGAAGGAAAAAAGAAGAAAATTTGCCTTCTGCATCTTCTTCTACTAACAATGTCAAATTTGAAATGATGTTGAAAACTATGGAAAAGTTGATGGACAGGTTAACTATGGATAATAGGGGATTCAATAGAGAACAGGCTGAACCTCAAATTAGGAATCCTAATTTCAGAAGACCGAATCCTCCTGCTCCCCCCCAAAACCGGCAAAGAGACATGAGGAATCCAAGAAATCAGGAGGAACAGCCAATTCGTCCACCTTTTCCTGAAAATTATGTTGTTGATGAAGAAGATCCAGCTGAAAATGAGATTCACCTTTTTGGAGAGCAAGATTCAGAAATTTATCTTACTGAAGAGGAGCATAACTTGTTCGAGCAAGAGGGTGGAAATGAAGAATTTGAAAAGGAGAACGAGTTGTATCAAAGGGATTATTTACATGCTATGGATGATGTGCAGAGGAAAATCAGGTTGAGGAACAGGGATGTCCTCATAAATAAAGGGAAGGCGAACCCAAATCAACCTTCTAGTAGTTCTTTGAATGTAGAAAAGGGAAAAGAACTACAAAAATACTCTTTTGTAAATAAAGAGGTTGAAAATGGTGTACAAAGAGATAAAATAACAAAACAGGCGACTCCAGTTGATGTGGAAAGGATTGGTGCTGGTTTTAATTTACAAAATGAGCTTTCAAAGCTGAAAAACTCTATTATGTTTAATGAATTGTTGAGAAACACTGAATACAGGGATACTATCACAAAAATGGTCAGGAATCAAGGGGAATGGCAGTCTGACATTTTAGAACTGAATGATGATAATCCCGCTATTTCATTTGGATCAAAAGTTGAAAATATGGAAGGTGAAGAAGTTCCTCCTTTCTATTTAAGCCTAAATGTGCATGTCAAAGTGGTCCATAATGCTATGTTGGATTCTGGGGCATCACACAATCTAATTCCCAAAGGGGTGGTAGAAAGTCTGGGGTTGGAGGTAACAAGACCTTCTAAAGATCTGTACTCTTTTTATTCTAAAAGAGTAAAATGCCTTGGATTAATTAAAGACATGGTGGTAACCCTAAACAAATTGCCTTCTAAAACTATAGTTATGGATGTGGTAGTGGCAGATATCCCACTAAATTTTGGGGTACTATTGTCAAGATCCTGGACTTCCAAATTGAAAGGCAGTTTGTAGATGGATATGCCGTATGCCACGATTCCTATTCAAGATGGGAACAGAAGACTATATAGTGAAAGGAGAACTCCATATGTAGTAAGCAGTCAAGACAAACCTGAAATTCATCACATTTATGCTGTTGATACTGATTTAGGGTCCTCCATTCTCTTCAATGATGTTGTTACGCATGATGTAGAGGAGGCTTTGCAGAAGAAGTCTGAAGAGAATAAGGAAAAGGAAGTGATAGAACAGGATGCTTTGGAAGCAAAGCAAAAAAGAGAAGGCCAGTGGATTATGTACTTTGATGGGTCTACTGCAAAAATAGGTGTTGGAGCAGGTGTATACATAATCTCTCCTATTCAGGGGGATTTCAAAGCCCTATCATACAAGTTGACATTTGAGTGTACAAATAATGTGCCAGAATATGAAGCTATATTATTGGGACTGCATGCTTTGAAATATTTAGGAGCTCAAAGGATAAGGATCTTAGGAGATTCTGAGTTAGTAATAAACCAAATAAATGAATGCTATCAAACCAGGCTTCCTCGAATGAGGGCTTACAGAAATGAAGTGTGGGATATGCTTGGTAACTTCTTTATGGAGCATACAATTCAGGTGATTCCTAGACATGAAAATTTGGTAGCTGATTCTTTAGCTGTGGCCGCTGGAAAATTTGAAACACCTGTTGCTGGTCAGAGGGAATACCAGGTGGAAATTGTGAATAGACCATCTATTCCTGACAACTCTAAATATTGGCAAGTGTTTGAAGACAATTTGCAGATCCGAAGATTCCTAGAACTCTCAGAAGAATTAGTGAATACTCCTATTGACACTGAGAATGACAATGACGAGAGCACTCAAGAATATGAAGAGCTTGAAGAGGAAGGGAATAGCACTAAAAATTGAAAGAGACCTTAGGAGGTAAGGATATCATCCAATTAAAAAACAATTTCATACCAAGAGGGCTAATCCCTTTAGAAAATATTTTTGACCAAAATGATGTGGCTAAAAATCCGAAAGTGAAGCCTGTTGATGATGCTGTCGAAGATAGGAATATTGGTACCAAAGAAAATCCTAAGATTGTGAAATTGTCCAAGAAGTTACCTGAAAAAGAAAAAGAAGAGTATGTGAAATTAATTAAAAGATATACAGATGTCTTCGCTTGGAGTTATGAGGATCTCAAAGAGTATGATACTTCTATCATACAACATACCATTCCTATAAAGCCTGGGGAGAGGCCTTTTAAACAGAAGCTCAAAAGAATAAATCCTAAGTTGCTGCCTATTATTGAGAAAGAAATCAAGAAGCTATTTGATGCCAAAATTATTGTAACACTGAGGTTTTCAAAATGGGTTGCAAACTTGGTTCCTTTCAGGAAAAAGAACGGAGAGATAAGATTGTGCATAGATTTCCGCAATTTGAATAAGGTCTCTATGAAAGATAATTATCCTCTACCCAAGATGGATCATATACTGCAGCAAGTGGTGGGAGCCGAAAGGATTTCGATGCTGGATGGTTTTTCCAGGTATAATTAGATCAAAGTGTTACCAGAAGATCAGGAGAAAACTGCCTTTACTACACCATGGGGGCACTTTCATGTATGCGAAGATGCCTTTTGGTTTGATGAATACAGGTGCCACTTTCCAGCGATCTATGGACATCGCTTTTACAGGGGAAATTGGTAATTTTGTAGTGATCTACATGGATGATATCACAGTCTACTAGAAGTCTGACAGAGAACATCTGCGTCATCTAGAAAAAGTGTTCATGAAATGTAGGAAGTTCGGTATATCGTTGAATCCAAAGAAATCCAACTTTGCATTAGAAGAAGGAAAAATTGTTGGGCCATATAATATCAAAAGCTGGTATAAATATTGATCCGGAAAGGGTGAGTGCCATTTTGAAAGTAGGTGAACCCATGAGCAAAAAGGAGATACAGTCTTTCTTGGGGCAAGTGAATTTTCTAAGAAGGTTTGTGCCCAGTTTTGTTGAGATTCTAATGAACATCACCAATATGTTGAAAAAGGGGCGTGAAATAAAATGGAATGTTGAAGCTAGGAAATCTTTTTGGGAGATCAAGAAGGCAATTTCAGAGGCTCCTGTATTAGTGAGCCCATATTTTACTAAGGATTTTTCAGTGTTTTCATATGCTTCATAATATACTATAGCAACCATTTTACTGCAAAAAAATGACGAGAATATGGAACAGCCCATAGCATTCTTCAACAAGATGTTGAGGGATGGTGAATTGAAATATGACATTATGGAGAAACAAGCCTATGCTTTAATTAAAGCATTGAAAGATTTCAAAATATATATTTTACATTCACATATAATTGCCCATGTTCCATCTGCTGCAGTAAACATTAGAGAGAATTTGAGGTCAAAAATGGGCCTCCTAAGG
>LPNX010660331.1:115816-171980 GCA_001517045.1 Pseudotsuga menziesii | reverse complement strand
CATGAGGGATGATGTCATCTACTAGAATGTAATTGGTTGATTTTTATAGTACATTTTGGTCCTTTTGAGGCCCATTTTTGACCTCAAATTCTCTCTAATGAGGAATCCTGACTCAACCAGATCCAGAAGGCAGAAGAGCAAAATGGATTGCTACATTATTGGAGTATGATATTGAAATAAAGCCTACCAAATTGATTAAAGGACAAGGATTAGCTAAGATGATGGCTAATTCCAATTGTGAAGCCTTGCAAATTAATTTCATTTCTCATCAAGCTAATCAGTTGGATATGGAGGTAGAAGTAATGGTTGATTTTGTGGCATCTCCATGGTATTTTGATATTGTATATGTCCTCCGTAATTTACAAGCACCGGAAGGATTAAGTAAATCAAGAGCGAGATCTGTAAAGTTAAAATCTGCTAAATTCTGTATCATAAATCGGTATCTTTATTGGAAATACCCTGGAGGAGTGTTGCTAAATTGTCTTTTGGAAGATGAAGCTCAGCAGATTGCCAAAGAATTTCATCATGGAGACTGTGGCGGACATCATTCTTGGAAAGTGACTGCGAACAAAATCCTAAGGGCCGGTTATTATTGGCCTACGTTATTTTCAGATGTGTATAAAGAAATTAGTAAATGTCATCAATGCCAAATTTTTGATGGTAAGAGAAAAGTATTGCCTCTCCCTTTGAATCCAATAACAGTTGAAGCTCCTTTCCAGCAGTGGGGTTTGGATTTTATTGGTGAAATAAACCCCAATTCATCAGGTCAGCATAAGTGGATTTTGACAGCCACAGACTATTTTACTAAATGGATAGAAGCAATTCCTACCAGGAGAGCCACCGAAAATGTGATCATGGATTTTCTTGAAGAAAACATATTGGCTCGATTCGGGTGTCCAAAAAGGATAGTAACAGACAATGCAGCTACTTTCAAATCTAGGAAAATGATTAATTTTTGTCATAAGTATCACATAAGTCTCAATCATTCAACTACCTATTATCCTCAAGGAAATGGGTTAGCTGAATCTTCAAATAAGAGCCTAGTGAGGATCATCAAGCTGTTGGAGGATAATAAGAGGTCTTGGCACACCAAGCTAAAATATGCTCTATGGGCCAACAGGATTAGCACTAAAAGGGCAATCGGCATGTCTCCCTTCCAGCTAGTATATGGGCCTGAAGTGGTTTTTCCAACGTCATTAGGGGTTCCAGTTATGAGATATTTCCAAGATCAGCAAGAAGAACCAAATCACATACAGAGAAGGATAATTCAGATCATCAAACTGGAAGAACGGAGAAATAAAGCTTATGACAAAGTGCAGTCTCATCAGGAGAAAATGAAAAATACTTTTGACAGAAGAATCAAGGAAGAATAGTTTCAAATTGATGACCTGGTTTTGAAGTGGGATGCTCCTAATGAAGACAAGCATGGAAAATTTGATCCTATGTGGGTAGGACCTTACATTGTTGCGGGATACAGAGGGAAAAATGCATTTTTGTTGGAATATACAAATGGGGTTCTTCTGGAGAGCAACCCTGTAAATGGACGATATCTGAAGCATTACCTATCCTGAGGAGGAAGGTAAAATTTGTATCATAGACTGTACATACTTATTTTTCTTTACAAGTCAATATGAGTGGTATTTGAAGCTCGTAGTGAAAGCCCTAAGATTCAGCAAGCAGACCATTCCTTTTCTAAAAATATATAAAAATGATATATTTACAAAAAGCAAAAGATGAGTTTTCTAGAAGTTATTATGAAAAATCAAAAGAAGGCACCTGATCAACGAGTTCTTCGATACCTCACAGGAAGGATATCATCCCCAGATGGAGCCAGTTGTTAACACATATATTTAGCACAGGGATGAAAAAACCATGATGAAGGAGAAGTAATAGTGCCTTGTCAAACTTTGGTTAAATGGTATAGTATAAGAGTATGATGAGGAGTGAGAACGATGAAGTTGTCAAAAGATCTAATGGTGTGAAGTGAAGAGTTGAAGATCAATGTCCTATACTATCTCTGTTCTCTAAGAGGTGCGAGGAAGATAAAGTATCTTCGGGCATTTAATAGGATACATAGATCAACGGCTGTTGATTCGGCTCTAAGAGATCCACGATCCGTGTAAACTCCACCGTATGAAGTTGCATGTTTGTTAAAATAGTAGAGCCCAGTGGAATCAAGTACATGCCACTCGATCTGACGACGGCAAGATAAAGGCATATCACATCAACGATCATGGATAACTCTGGAGCCTAGACTTGCACGGTAGTTAAGACCCAAGCGCTTGGCGGAATCGAGTATATACTTCTTGATCTAACGGCGGGGAAGTAAAGTTAGATCACATCAACGATTGGGACTGATTCCGGAGTGGAAACTTGTGCGGGGGATAAGTCCAAGGCTCCCAGCGGAATTGAATACGCGCCACCAAATCTGACGGCGTAGATATAAAGTAGATCACATCGATGGCTGTAGATGGTTCCGGAGCATAAAGTCGCACGAAAGATAAGACCAAGACACCCGGCAGAATGAGTTACATGGCGCAAGATCCGAGGGTTGAGAATTGAAGGCAAATAGATCAATGGTCACGAATGGATCTGGATTTTAAAAGTGCACGACAGTTAAAAGTTAAGAGCGGTGGTGGAATATAAACTGTTTTCCACGTGTCTGATTGTGATCGACTCCGGAGGAAAAAGTAGTTTAAGGAAAACTGCCGAAAGGACGCTCCGGAGTGGGGTCCTATAAAAAGGCAGTTGACTTGCTCCGTGGGTATTCTATTGGCTCCGAACGGGTGAAAAAGACATGCGGGTTTGTCAACCTGCGACTATCATTTTTGAATACACCGCTACAGTTAATAGGTAAGGCTTACGCTCTCGTAATTCATCCGTCTATTTGCTATTTATCAATTGAATTATGGACAAGGAGGAATTAGAGAGTGGTCATGTTATAGATGATAGAGAGGAGTATTTGGTCGATAGAGACAGGGGCGTATGTGACCCCTTCCTATCTGTAGGAAGCGTGTCTGTTAGTAAAGAAATATTGTGGTATTACCACTCACAGGGAAATGATATATTGAATGTGTGTAAATCCTTTCTGTATTACTTCGCCCTCGAACAAACCCTCCTTTTCTCGGAATTTGCAGAATGGTGTGCTGTTAACTACTCCCCTTCTCAGAGAATTATCATGAGTCCATCCACATCCTGAATAATTTGTAAATTCAATGCTACAGTCATCCGCGAGAACCTCAATCTGCCTGAAAATTACCCTGATAATCGTGAGTCAGTGAATGAGTCAACCCTTGCTAAATTTTACAAGAAATGTGAAACTGAAACCCGTTGCCAATTCCTGTCTAGTGTTCTGAAAGATGGTCAGTATTTAGATGGTTTTTTCTTACCTTACCCTGTGCATATTTTTAAAAATGAGGTCCAATTGGTAGTATCTCTAGTCTGTCAAATATTGGGTCTTGATGATGATTGTCGCGTGGGCGAAGTCGTCCTTGGTTTTTTGTTGAGAATAAGTTCCTTAGGCTCTGAATCTTAGTCAATTCGTGTGTTTAGTCTAGATGAGTACCTGGCTGAATCAATCCATCTTCAGTTAAGTGAGTTTCCAAAGGTTCGGTTCTTTAGATTTTAGACCTACTTGTTCAACATGTTGTTATGTTCCAATGACACTGAGCTGCAGTTTTTGAATACTATCTGTTCTTCTGATTTTCCCAAGCAAATCAACATGTTCAAATTTGCCAATTCGATTATGTCGGAAGTGTATAAAATGTTGTTTGATGAAGAATTGCCCCTTGTTTTGGACGAGATGAAATGTTTGATGCAGTCCTCACCCGAGGACTGAATTGGAGACTGGTTCCTGCATAAAGACTCCACTGTGTTAAGGATATATGGATTTACAGGGCATCCTTATAAGTAACCTGCTTTCTTAACCCCGAGGATTTTTTCTTTAGAATTCATGAGACAAAGGCTGCAGTCTGAAGAAGAGCATTTTGGAGCTTTTAAAAAGTCTTCAAATGTTAAATTCCCCCTCAAGGTTGGCTCTTTCATCTTCAAAAGTAAAGGTGCTTTAGTATTCATAGATAAATTGATGGAGAGTATGGATTTCCAAAAGGAGCCAAAGATAAACTACGATCCCCACCATGTAATCTCCTTGAGAAAGCAGGCCAACAAGAACAAACCGTTTGATCACCAGTCTATTGAGGGGTTGGCTGAAACAGCAAATTGGTTGTAGTTTACTGAGATATCAAAGTATGATGAAGATGCTCATACTGTACCTGTCACAGCATCCCAAATAACAGAGGGTACTAGTATTGTGATTAAGAGAAGTCTGTTTGAAATCGAAAGTATGGAAATTGACGAAGATGGATCACATAAAAAGGCAAAGTTGTTTCAAGGTGGTGAAATTTTAAATGAAGAAATTTCTGATGGTTTCAAAAAGGTTGCTCTAGTTCCAATGAAGGCTGTGCAAGTAAATTGGTTTTCTTTTAAAAATGTATATGGTTCAGAATCAAGCCCGATCTTTAAGTCAAAGGAGGAACTCAAGGCTAGTTACATGGAGAAAAGAAAATAGTCTCTGGAAGAGACAAGAAATTTGCTGCCGCGAGTGAGAAGTTTACACAGTCCAAAAACTTCTCTAGTTTTTGCTAGAGATGCCGAAAGAAATACATTCAAGATAGCCATGGTAAATGACAAAAAGATGTCAGAGATGGAGATCCGGTTGGATAAGATCAGTATATCGGATAAGATACAACTTCATAAACAAACCAGTGATATCATTTATTGAGATTTGTTACAAGCTATGGTAAAGATAAATAAATTGCAAATTTTGGCAGATAAGTTAGAGATTCAACTGAAAGATGAAAGAGTCAAAAATAAGGCAAATGCCATCCAGATCAAGAAGCTTCAAACAGATATTTTCAGTTCAGATAACACCCAGGCAATCAGGAGAATGCTAGAAGAAAAAGACTATGCTCTCCAAGTGTTGAAGAAAAAATTGAAAATCCCAGGTTATGAGCATGTTCAGTCCTCTGATTTATTGGCTCTGCAAGAAGAAAAATACAAGATCCATCAAGAGATGATGGAGTATAAAGGGAGAGCTATTGAGTTACAGGAAGAAAAAGACAAGTGGGAGGCCCAACGAAATGAACTGTTATCTCAAATTTCCTTGATGAAAAAGGATCAAATTGATGAGAAGGAGATTATGGAGGAGTTAATGTGTCAGACTCCCATAGGTGAAGACTTGTCCATTGTGAATATTGAGAAGCCATTGGATGATTTTTCTACGGATGATCTGTTGGTTCCTATGTCCCAGGTTAGTCTAAAAGATGAAGAAATCAAAGAGCTAAATACAGAGAATGCAAAGATCAAGTCTGAACTGGCCAAAATGAATGAAAGTAAAAACAAAATACTACAAGATAGAAACCAGTTGCAAAAGAAGTTCAATGAATTGAAGGAGAAAAGCATAGGTAAAGGTCCCCTGCAAGGAGAAAAACACATTATTTGGGACACGTTATCTATAGAAATTACCAAATTCAGGCATTATCTTAATTTCATTGATGGTCAGAATATTTTGATCAATTTGGCCCACCAAAGATTAAAGCTAGTGAATGAACACATGGGAAAAAGACCTCTCACCACGGCTCAAAATGCGCTGAACTTTTTAAACTCATTGACATATAAGAAATTACATGATATGGGGATAAAAGATAGGATATCCATAGTGCTGTGGGCTAATAAGTTTATCCACAAACATCATTTAATGAAGACGGTCCAGGACAGAACTAATGAAATGGTTGCACAGGTCAATAACTTCAAGTAGGATTTCAAGGAGCTGTTCGAAGACAGCTTTCCTTCTTTTGGGATGAGGAGAGACGGATGTTTTTGCAGGAGCACTATCACAGCTTGCTAGTTCAGAATCGTATGGACCACTCTAAATTCGATGACTTGGAAAAGGGCCTAACAGGAAAAAATATAGTGGACAAATTGACAAAGGATTTCGAAATTTTACAGAAGTTCGCAATTATCAGAAGCAGATTGCCCAAGGTGTCATATGAAGCTTACATGGAACTTGAAGTGTCAATTCGGGAAATGATGGAATGTGATACCCCGGGCGCAGAACAATGGAAAGCTGTGGAGAGATTCGGAAAGACCAAATACATCTTGCATGCATAGAGACAGGTGTTATACAACAAGGAGTTGACTGGATGAAGACATGGAGCTGACTGGACGATGACGTTTTACCAAGCTGATTTTTACTTTATGATCTATTAAGATTGGAGCATTAATTTATTCCTAGAATTTAGGGATTTAGTTACAAGACTCTAAATTAAGCCGATCATTCAGTTGTGAATCTTCTTGGAAGATCTATTATTTTTTGTATATATTGGCATCTTTTTTATGAGATGGGGGTTGGAACCCATCGTGTTGTAGAATGATTTTGGAGAACATATCTATTTTTGAATAACAAAGAGAATGCATGAAGGTTTATCATAGATTCCTCTGTCATTGATATTACAGTCTGTGCTTCTTTCTTTATGTGATCGTATTTCCCCTAGTGCAACACTTCATTTTGTTTCTTCTTCGTATCTGAAATACAGCGTTGGGTGATTAGAATTCATATTTTTATGCTCTGGTCTTCATTTCAAATATTTTATACATTTTTCTGCTAAATTTGATATAGAATTTATCTTTGATGCTCTATATTAATGGGTTGTTTCCTCGTCTCTTCTGTTTCACCTGGATTAAATTGAACGACTATGATGAAGTGATTATCTTGCCTTTGATGAATCTCATGTATATGTCTTTGTGATATGTTTATACGTATGTGACTCCATGCCCAATGGTTATGTGATTGTTTCAGCCATACATACAAATCTTTAAATGTTGTTTTATATCTGGTCCTATTAAATCTGTATTGAGAGATCTCTCTCTAGAAGAAAATACCAATTTCTTTCTAAAGTGGTTTTGCTGTTACCTTGGAGTTTACCTTTTACAACCTGGGTACATTCTGAGTGCTAACACTTCTATCGATTCTTCTTTTTCTTTTATATATGTCTTCTTTAAAGCTGCAATCATCAAACTGGGTCTGAAAAATTCTCTAGGTCTATTTGCAATTAAAATGAAAAACTCATCATTAATTTGGATTGCATCTAAGATTATATAACTGTCAATACAACGTAAACCATACTATCAATAAAATAAGCATAAAAAATGAAACTCAGTACTGCGTTTTCATCGCGAAAACCATAACTTGAACAGAAAACTTCCATCGCCCATGAAATATGATAAAAGCTCATAAAAATGGTGGGAAATCCTTACCAACAGGAAAAACTAAGCATCGGACTAACAAACTCCTCACCAGTCAGTGAAAGCATTATAGCATCGGATGATCAAATCACTAAGCCGCTGCAATGGCGGGAGCCATACAGCCTAAGGGTTTTGTGGCAAAATAAAACATCGACGAAATAAACACTAAAAACTGCAGCACCAGACGACTAGTCCAATGAGGAGCCGTAACGGCGGAAATCACATGAACTAAGGGTTCCGCAGACCAAAAAACATCGACGAAAATCAGAACAAACAATCGGGAAATGGAACAACTATACGTCGGATGGTTAGTTCACTCAGTTTTCGCAACGGTGGAAACCATATAGACTAAGGGATCTGTATTCAACATAAAAACATCGGTGGTTGGCAACTCTAAAAGCTAAAGGTCATAGCTCATAACCACTAAACATCGGCGAGATAGTTTACTAGAAAACCACAACGACAGAAAGTGGAGAGAAAACGGGTTCCGCAACCAAAGGCTCAATGTTGCCGTCATGTCGGCAACACAAAAGATTAGTACTCCGATCAATCATCAAACAAAAACATCGTGAAGTAAAAGTTGATCAATAAAACCAAGGTGATGGCAAAAATCAGAACTATCCAATGAGTCATTCATCATTTAGCTTCCGCAATAGCGGCTACGTAGAGAACTATGGCCCCAATTCACTATTCAAATGACTTTCGGTAATGATAAACGAACATAAAACAGTCAAAAATATGTTAAGTTCAACAGTCAAAAGCATTTGTAGAAAAAAAATAAACATTCATCCTCTGAAAGCGGTAAATAATTGAACTCAATTCAAACTCAGGAAAAACCAAAATTGTAGCAAAGGAACAACCGAATTCAGGAAACCAATAAAACAAGGCAAGATAAAATCAACAAGGAGGGTCCAAAATTTTTAAAAATTTGGGAAGAAAGTTGCAGCTGCAACACAATGTCAGGCTGAGTGAAAACATCCTTCACAGTAGCTAAAGGGACATATGCAATGACCTTTGCATGGAGAATTTAGATTCTGAAAGTATTCAAATATTTTATGAGAGCATAAGCCTGCTTCTCAATTGGGTCATACTTCAGCTCAGCATCTCTTAGGGTTTTGCTAAAGAATGCAATTGGATGATCAAGACCCTCATCATTCTTTTGTAATAGTACAATTGCTATTGTGTCATAAGATGAAAAATAGAAAATATAAAAACCCTTGGTGTAGTCAGGACTGATCAGGGTTGGGGCCTCCATGATATCCTTCTTAATGTCTTCAAAAGAGTTTCTTGCCTGGTCAGTCCACTTTATTTCTACATCTTTTTCAGCATGACTGTTATATGCTTCACCCGCTCGAAGAAATTAGGAATGAACCTCTTGACAAAGTTTATCTTACCTAAAAAAGACTGAATGTCTCTTTTTTACCTTGGTATTGACATCTTCTGAATTGCTTCCACTCTTACAGGATCGATCTTTACACCTTCGGTTGAAACTATATGGCCCAAGAGCTTTCCTTCACTGAGTGTAAACTGTGAATTCTTAGGGTTCAGTGATATTCCATACCTTCTACACTTAATAAATACCTTCCTTAAATGCTGCAAGTGGTCATGATGGCTGTGAGAGTAAATTGTTAGGTCATCCAAATATATCAGCACAAACTTGTCTTTTAGCCCTACAAAATCTAGGTCCATGGCTCTATGAAAAGTAGCCCCAACATTCATTACCCCAAATGGAATTTTAGCATACATGAAGGTGCCCCAAGGGGTGGTAAAGGCAGTCTTCTCTTGGTCATCAGGGTGCATAGCAACTTGGTTGTAACCAGAGAATCCATCAAGGAAGGACATAACCCTAGCCCTTGAGACTTTCTATAGTAGGTGTTCCATCTTGGCCAGCGGATAGTTGTCTTTCTTGGAACACTTGTTCAGGTTCCTAAAATCCACACACAACCTGATTGCTCGATTTTTCTTTCTTACCACTACTAGGTCTGCAATCCGCTTGGAATACCTGATGGGGATTATGATCTTGGCTTTAAGGAGCTTGTGGATTTCCTTTTCAATCACTGGTAATAGGAGAGGGCTGATGGGTCTCAGCTTATGCTTAAAAGGAATGTTGTCATTCTCCAAAGGAATCTTGTGCTGGATGATATTGGTGTCATAAGTTTTTAGGTCACTATACTCCCAGGAAAAAACATCAGCAAACTCTTTTATCAAGCTGCAAAATTTAGACCTCTGATTAGCAGTCATCCCAGTGGACAGATTTATCAGTTTTGGATGCCTTTGGATTCCTATGGTTTGCTCTTGGATAGGAGGATCTAGCTCCTTTTTGGCAGGCTTGAAAGGGATGTCATTGTGATCAAATAGTTCTTCCAATGGTACTAGACCTCAGGGTATGTAGTTGTTGGAAAATTGGACAATGTTCTGATCAGTCACTTTATCTTTTAACTTGAGCTGTTGGGATTCCTCCATGTTTAGGTTTTATTGGTCTATGTGTATGTCAGAGAATTCATCTACTAACTAAAGGAATTTACTAAGCTCGTCATCATTCTCAAACACCCTCCAAAATTTTACATTATCCGGTAGAGAGGGTCTGTACTTGACCTGAACATCATAGCTAAGCTTAGGGGGTAAAGGAGGAACAAACAGACTTGCAGAGACAGCCAAGGAATCAGCCAAGTGATTCAAAACCCTAGGAATATATGACAGTTTAAAAAACATAAAGAAGGAGACTATGAGTTTCCATACCTCGTCCCTATAGGCCTTGTTGGCAAGCAACACCCTTCGGAGCATTCTTGAAAACAAATAATTTGAAAATTGATAATATTTTGAACAATATTTGTTATTTTGGTTTGGATCAACACTCATCATGGATATCCTAGGAGTGCCCTTAGAATATTTGATTCTTAAAACACTCCCAATAGAAGCTTAATTGACTAATCGATTCGCTAAGATTAACATCATTTATGGTAAAATTCGACTCTCATGATCTTAATTCCTCATTTTTGTCGATCACCTGGAGGACTATAATTACAGAAAATTAGTAGCTCCTATTTTTCCCACTTATCACTCATGCATGATTAAAATCAAATGAATTTATAAATTATTAATTCAAACTAGTTACTACATGGTGTGATAACTATTACTATTTGGTTCATATAGGAAATCAGGTCAAGCTTCATCACTTCTGAATTATTTATCTTATCTTAGTTGTCATAAGTTTTAAAAGTGGATTTAATATGATCTTCATCTACCCTACTATACTATACGCTTATCTCGTATTTCAAATTTGTATTTCTAAAATGAGTTAGTATCAAAGCTTGTTATGAAGGTCTAAAGTCACTTTTTAGGTTTTGACATTGGTCTGGTTACATTATAAATTATTCCCTAATCATTTTTTACCTTGACCCTAAGATATTGATTATATCCTAAGGTGATCACATTATTATGATTTTATTTGATAAATGAAGGATTGGGGTTTCGAAAACATTTGATCATGTGCTAAAACACAATGAGTTAGCCTACATCATCATGACATTATGAAATAACAATCAACGTTGAAGTCATGGTGGAGCTAGGGTTTTGGTGTTTGTGTCGCTTGACGGTTGCCATCTATCAATCTTTAATCATGCAAACATCACTCTTAATAACTCAATTGCTTGAATTTCCTGCAGCTCATAATGTTTTGGTAGGTTATTTTTTGAAATCTCTTTTCTCATCCAATTTGTGTTATGATGAACTTACAGGGAGGTTTGCAGGGTTTTGATAGAATAGGGCATTTCAGAGTATTGCTAGTAATGCTTAGACTGTCGATAAATCGACTGTATCTTTTAATCATTTTTTTGAAAACACTAGAGGTTTGTTTATCTACTTCCATGGCTCCAGTGTCTAGGTTCGAGCTTATTGGTGATGAGTATCTGTATGCTGCTCCTGAGTGTCAAGAGGTAGTGTCGAGGTTTGGATGGTTGGAGTTCTTACGGAAGTTTTCTGGTTTCAATATGGCAGTATCCAGGGCATTTGCAGAGTCATTCGATGGGGTTCATGCACATGTGGGAGACGTTGAGCTTAGGGTGACTGATCAATTCATTTCTCGAGCCATTGGGTTGCCACAAACCGGCGAGAAATGGTAAAAATGCAAGCATATTAAAAATGACCATTGGAAGGGGTTTCTTACCCCTGCTAATCGACAAACCAAGTTCAAATCTGGCTTCCACTCCAGATTGTTAATGAAGAAATGGTGGGCTCTGTTGGAGCTAATTATTAGATATGTTACTTGCGAAGGTAGGCTATCTTAGACGCAATTTTATCACCTTCAATTGTTGATGATATTCAAAGGGTACCCTGTCAATATGCCCTTTTTCTTTTTAAATAGTTTGCACAAAATGGCATCCACCTATTAGACTAATGTTGGAGATAAAAATAGGAGTTTATTCCACCATGGGTTAATTAAAATCCTTGTCTCCTGTCGACTGGAAGAACTAGGTTAAACCTGGGATTCCTTCCTTGTGCGAAATGGGTTTGGTGCTAACGAGGAATGGCACAAACAGAGGCCTAGGTTTAGACGTATGCATGTAAAAAATGAGGAAGTCGAGCCTAAAATTGAGGACTCTGGTTCTCGAGATGTGTTGGGTGATGAAATTTTTCAACCTGACCAAACCCTAAGTTTTGATGATGTAAAAGTTGAGGTTGAAACTAGTGCTGAAACTCCTGATAATAATTCTTGAGATTGAATAAGGAAAAAACCAATTCCCATAACCTGTCAAAACAAGAATCCTCCTCATTCACAAGTTGACATAAAGCAGACAGAAGCTAAATATCATACTAGTCGAGCAATGACCAATTGGGCTATATGTAGGACCACACGCAGCATGACAGCCGCTTTTCTTTCCAGGAGAAATTTCAGTATTGGGAATATCTCAGTTGTTGAGGTAAGTGACTCGTCAAAAGTTTGACCAAATCCAGTTCCCATAGGCCCATGTGTTCAAGATCTTAAGTACGTGTCTGTTTCTGCAAACGAGGGTGTTGACAGTTAGCAAGTGAACCACGAGTGTGATCAAGAAATTAATAGAAAACCTTACCTAGTTGAAGAAGCCCGAATAAACATGAATAGAGAGTTGAAAGATCAAATTGATCCAAATCCTCATGCCCGAGTGATTTCCTCCCTGTAAACAAATTTAAAGGAAGCGTAGGTTATACAAACAATTGCCGTGGAGGAAATCACAAGTTTAAAAAAATGAATTGATCTCCTGGATTGAGAAATGAGATGTGCTGAGAGGAAAGAAGTTGAAATATAAAGAACTGATTAAAAGGATTTTGCTGAAGAATCAAAAGTTGAAGAAACAGAACAGGATTGACAGGAACAGGGCTGTCAGGTTCAGAGCTAAACTGGATGAAGCTAGGAGAAGTGTACCCATTCGATTCTCAGTTGAATCGGCTTTAAAAACATGATATTTTGTTTCTCCAAAGACTTCTAAATTTTGTCTTTTGTATCTTAAATTATGCATACAGAGGATTTTGAACAGGCCTTCACAGGTTAGTGATGTTTTGGCTTTGTCAGTTTTTGTTTTTTAGTTCATGGTTCAAATTATTAAATTGAAATATCTGCAGATATCTCGCTCATGTTTATGTGATCATCATTAAATCCTGCTAAACAGATTTCTGTTGGACATTTACAGGTGTTAATGAAGCTGTTGGGATAAAGTTGGATGTTGCCCTACATTTGTGCTTTTTGACTATGCATGGTTACTCAATGAAGAATGTTTTAGGATTTGCAACTGATTGATGCTCTGTGATTGCTACATTTCTATTTCTAAGCTTTTTAGCCTAGATTATCCAATATGGTGTTATCACGATCTGGAGAGAATAATGCTGGATTTTCTCCAGTAAGTTAACCTTCTTGGCGTATTTTTCTCTCCAGATGGTTTTGTAACAGCATGCCTATGATTCTGGTCATGGTTGAACCATATTTGGATAAAATTCAGATATTTCCTAAGGAATTGGAATTCTAGTTAATGAGTTGTAGTTTTTAGTTTTCTTTATAAGCAACCTCTAAACTGAAGGAACGGGTTGGAATCCTAAAACTTGTGAAGAACAAATATATTACAGTACTTAATATTTTTCTGTATGCTTGTGTTCCTTTAGAACTATTTCTGAGGACTACTAGATTTTACAGAGATTCTGAAGACATTAGCTAAGTCTGTCAGTTATAACATGCTGTCTTTATGTTGTTTCTCCTGTGTTGAATTTCCTTTTCATATGTATTTATCTTTATAATATATGTGAAAGCACTTTTTCTATGGATTCTGAACGAAGGACATAGTGTTGAAGTGTGAATGGTTCGTTGTCATATGGAAAAGTAAATGAGTTTCTTCATAATTCTTTTCTTCAGTCGATTATGAGATTGTGTTATATGAAGTACTAATTGTGTGAATTAACTCTCTCTGTAGTGACCAAAATGGAAACCTGACCAATAGAGTAATCACATTGTGATATAGGTAATTGAAATATGACATATTTTATGATCACAGTCATTTATGTCTATATTATAAATGCTTTCTTGTTTACAATGCAAAATCTAGATGGAACTTCTTTAGAGTGTTGATTTGTGTTCTAATGTTATATGTATCCCCTTGAAGCTTCCATTTCTGGATTCTTTGTTTCTTTATGTTAGAAACAGTAAGCTCATTGCCATCAAGTATTCCTCTGACATGGAATTTTTGCATTCATATTTAAATGGATGTTGTTCATAGTCCTTAGGCAGTTATACCCATTTCCAACATTTGCATAATGACTATAGAGTATAGTCCTATGCCATGTCAATGATTGTAGTTTGTTAAGTATATATGATTCTATTCCTTCTCTCAGTGTTTCAATTCATGCCTGGTTTTCCAAAGAAAAAGATAAAAAGACAGCCTCGTCCTATACTTTGTGGCCCCATGAATATGCTTATATCCAATGTTGTTGGGGATCATGTAGATCTCCCAGTGAAAGCACTACAACATCACCCTAGGAAGCGAATAAACATTATGATTTGGCATCACAATATATCTTAACCATTTTTCCTTGTGGATATTCATTAGCTTGATGTAAGAAGGAACTTTGCTCATCCCATGGTGGATAGGATCTATGTGAAGCACCAACTATTTAGTGTGGAGAAACTCCTACAATGAACAATCAAAATGCAAGATATAATAGAAATATTGGAGTACAAAAGAGATTTTATTGATCACGGGCCACTTCGAGGGGGCAACCTCCTTTGATCAAGCTCAATACAAAATAACTATTTGAAGCTTTCATTAGCCTCAACACATACTTATATACTAAGTCTAATCTAAACAACTATTACTCCACATCAATGTGGGATAATTCAACCTATTAACTGGACGACTTAACAACTATTACTTACTCCCCATGAATGTGGGATAATACATCATACTAATGGGACGACTTACAAATCATATGCGTCCGACAAATTATACCAACAAAATAAAGAGGGGGGTTGACACGGGTTCTTAACATCCCCTCCCTCTTAGAAAAAACTTTATCCTCAAAGCTTTAGATGTGGAAACTGTTGTTGAATCTGAAGGAGCAGTTTCCATGTAGCATCCTCTGGTTGCATGCTGGGCCACTAAATTGAAGACCTTTGTGATGGACCAAGAGAGAAGCTGACAAGTGCGCTTATTGAGGATGGCCTCCGAATTCAAAATGATGGATCCTTCATTATCCCATTCTGGTGAAACAATTTGTGTGTTGATGTTGGCGATGATCACTTGCTGAATGCGAGAAGGAGGAAGTGCCAATTTATAAGCAACATACCCAATATTTTGAAGAACTAGATATGGGCCAGAGATCTTTGGAGCAAGTGTTTGATTCCCTTTGTCTTTTAAGGAGGATTGCTTGTAACGTTGCAAACAAAGAAAAACCATATCACCAACTTGAAAAGTGCACTCAGAATGGTGTTGATTAGCCTGTTGTTTCATGCGGGCTCTTGCCATGTGAAGATTTTCCTACAGGAGGTGAAGAATATGATGTCGGTTTCGAAGAACCATGTCAACTGCCTGAACTGGTGAACTGTTGGGGGTGGATGGAAGGAGTACTTGAGGTGCATGACCATAAACTACTCCATATGGAGTCATTTTAGTTGCAGTGTGGTAGAAATTATTGTACCACCATTCAACGAGAGGGAGCCACTTTTCCCACTGATGTTGTTCTTCAGAGGTGAAACAACAAAGATAAGTTTCCCAATATTTGTTAACAACTGTAGTCAGACCATCTATTGGTGGGTGATAAACTGAACTCATATGCAGTTTGGTGTTAGTGAGGTGAAAATGACTTGTGAAAGTTGTGTTGCGGTCTAAGACAATGGAATAAGGGATTCCATGAAAATTTGTGTGATTGAAGAGGTGGTATATGGATGGAGTGTAGTTTCACCCTTGCGGTGCTGACAAGGAACACATTCGGCAACCATATGTTGAATTTCATGTTGCACCACCTTCCAAAAGAATTTAAGTCACGCCATCTCATATGTTTTTATGAACCCAGAGTGCGTTGTCGATGGAGAAGCATGGAGTTCATAAAAGACCGCATGTTTAAGGTCTGTGCTCTGGGGAAGCACCAGATGACCCTTGTATCTCAGAGAAAATCCATCCCAAGACGAATACGGTACCACAGAAGGGTTATTGGCCAATTTTTGGATGATTTCAAATAATGAGGATTCATTGACATAGCCTTGCTGAATAGAGTGTAACCAAGTTGGAATAGGCATAGAAATAACTGAAAGAGAAACATGGGCATAAATGTGTGGAAAAGAGCATCCACTGCAAGATTGTCCTGAGCCTTCTTATAGTCATAATCCCTGAGTTTGATAACCCATTTCTATTGTGTTGGGGATTAGACCCATTGTTCCAGGAAATATTTCAAACTATGGTGATCAGTCTTAATGCCGAAAGGATTCTCTAAGAGGGATGGCCACCACTTATGTATTATGTGCAAAATAGTCATCATTTCCTTCTCATATGTAGAGGTGGATAAATTATTTCCATATTTGGATTTGTCGGTGAAGGCAATGGGATGTTCATCTTGGAAGAGGAATACCCCAAGTCCATTGTCGTAAGCATCACTCTCAAGAGTGAAGAGCTTGGAAAAATAAGGCATTTGAAAGGTGAATCGGAATAAAAGATCCAATGGATTAGTTGAGACTATTGAAGGTTGCATCTGAATGAAATGGAGTTGAGTAATGACACCATGTGAATTCGTCTTAAGGAGATTTTCCATGCGATTGGAATTGATGATGCTAAGAGAACCTGGTTGTAAGCCATTGAATTTGTGTTTGCATCCATTGAATTTGTGTTTGTTCCTATTGACTGAAAAATTGCATCCATAGTTAAGAAAAATCCCATAAGATGGGTCCAAATGTGCATAACCATTGAGTTCCCAAAATCACATCACATCCTCCTAGAGGCATGGCAAACATCTTAGAGTGCAAGTTATAATCTCCAATAGAGATACACACATTGCGGCACTTTCCTTTGCAAGGTAAGGTGCTCTCATTGGAAACCATGACTTTAAAGATGGAGCAAGGATGGACAAAACTATCAGCTTGTTTGGAAATCTGAGGGTCAATGAAGTTATGGGTGCAACCAGAATCAATGAGTATTGTAAGAGGAATCTTCTTGAAGAAACCCTTGACCTGCATGGTTTGTGGGGCGGTGACTCCGACTAATGCATGCAGAGATATCTTGGGGTGTCCGTCATGAGAATGAGGATCAACAGGTGGTTGCTGAATGTCGACTTGATTGTCTACTGGATCCTGAGCAGCTTCACAAATTTCAAGTGCAAGCAGAGAAACCACATCCAAGGGATAGAGCTTTGGTTCAGTACATTGATGTCCCCTGGTGAATTTCCCATCGCAATTATAACAAAGTCCTTTTTCTCTACGTGCCCGCACCTCGGCTTCAGACAAATGCTTGATAGGAGTGGGTGTAGGAGTTGGAGGGATTAGATGTCTTTGGGAAACCATATTTTGGTATGGAACAAAAGTGGATTTGGGGCGTTGTTGAGCCCTGATCTTGTCCTCTGCCAACTTAGCCAACCTGAGTATTTTTATCATTGTGTTGGGACAGAACACGTTAACCTCAGATCGGATTGAATCCTTAAGACCACTGATAAAACAAATCCTGCAGAAGGCATCAGAAAATCCTTCTGTGTGCTTGAATAATTTCTCAAATTCTGTCTGATACTCTCTTACAGTGCCAGTCTGACTAAGTTTGGTGAGTGCTCCTGTGAATTCATCAAAACCACTAGGGCCAAATCGGTGCAAAAGGAGTTGGCAAAAATCTATCCATTGGGGCTCTTCATGATCCTTGATGTACCAACTGAACCATTGAAGGGCTTCACGTTCCAAATGAAATGATGCAAGTGGGACTTTGGTGACATCAAAAGTGTTATGCATATTAAAGTATTATTCTGCCTTATGTATCCATCAAGTTGGATCATCACCATTGAAGCGAGGGAAATCAATCTTCAACCCACGAAAGCTGCTGGAAGAAGAGAACTTAGTGTCTGCAAAATACTCAAGCTATTGTATGTTGCTCATGGTAGAATGCTGAAGATGGAGGTCGAGAAATCTTTGATCCAGATCTGCGAGTTTGGTCTTAAGGGTGACAAGTTCTTCTTCCATTTGTCTATTTGCTCCTGTGCGGGTGACAACAGCAAGTTTTTTTTTGGAGGCGGGGGGGGGGGGGGGGGGGGGGGGGGGATGGGTAGAAAAACAAAATTAGAGAGGGTTTTAGAAAAGAAAAATTTTGAGTTGGGAAAGACGTGAGTGGGTAATTGGAGTTGACTAGGTTTGGGACACTTTCTGAAAGAGAAGCGACTTCGAAAGCGGGGTGAAATAATGGGAAAATTTGTCAGAGAGGGACAATGAAGCAAAATTCAGAAACAAACACTCTGGCAAAATTTGAAGGCGATTGGGTGAGAATTGAAGAAGTTATGACAAATGTGGAATTTCGAGCTTCAAGAAGTGGAATTTTGGATAGGGTCCTTAATGAATGAAATATGCAGAATGGAATGACAGGGGTGACTATGAATTTTTAAGGGAAATGGAGTTAAATCAAGGAAGATGTGGCTAAAAAACAAAAAACAAAAACAAAAATTTATACTCGTTTTTTTTTTTTTTAAGAAATGATCTGTGGCGGTGCTAGAAAGTTGTGCTTTATCAACTTGAATTGGAGTAAATGATCTATGACAAGTCTAGATTTCTCCATGTTATAAACTGTAAATAAATATGGACCCCAAGTATATTCAACTTCCTAATGGTTCAAAGGTAGTCACTCGGCCACCAAGGCTGTCTCAGGCTTGAGTATTGGGAAAGTACCCCTCACTTCACGATGTAGGTAAAACTGCTAACTGCTTGGCCAAAAATGAGAGCTCTTTGGTTTTCCTCATGGATGGGAATCTAGTCAATCTGGTGGGGGTCGTTGCCCTTTTCACTTGGCAGGTCCTCTCAATGGCCAGCTGCTTCAGGGTTCATGTGGTACTCCTCACAATGAGTTTTAGGGCTATGCCCAAGTACTTCCCACAGTTAAGTGGATAGGGTTTATTCCCTGATCCGAATGAAAAATACCGCTGCAAGAAAAAGAACTACTGCAATAATCACAGTGCTAGAAAAAATGTGGCAGAAATTCCACCCAATGCTCAAAAACCCGTAATTAGAGCTAGAGTTTGAGACAAACTTTTAAAATGAGCATAACCCGATCTATATTACTCAGAATCGCTATTATAGCCTATTTCTGGAACTGGAACAACCACTATGCTTCTACCCGCGAAATCAGAATACAAATCTAGGCATCTGGTCAAAAGATTTTCGCTCTGCGATTTCCGCGGCCGTCACCGAAATTCTGAAAAAATATTGATTTTAAATCTACGATTTGTTTTAGAACTCCAAATGAGATGATTTGTTTTTTGAAACTACATATTTTTTAAAGAGGAATTCAGATATGAAACCTGTTTCTTTTTATTCTGTGTAAAAAGTTTCAGAAATTCATCTGAAAGTCGTTGCCCAATTTTGCCCTCTTTTTTTGTTTGGAAAAGAAGAAGAGAACAAATTTCCCACTTGTGCCAAGGAAAGTGCTCTGATACCAAATGTGGAGAACCTACTGCAATGAACAATCAAAATGAAAGATATAATAGAAATATTGGATCACAAAAGAGATTTTATTGATCACGGACCACTTCGAGGGGGCAACCTCCTTTAAGCAAGCTCAATACAAAATAACTCTTCGATGCTTTCATTAGCCTAAACATATACTTATATAATAAGTCTAATCTAAACAACTATTACTCCACATGAATGTGGGATAATTCAACCTATTAACTGGACGACTTAACAACTATTACTTACTCCCCATGAATGTGGGATAATACATCATACTAATGGGACGAATTACAAAGCATATGCGTCCGACAAATTATACCAACAAAATAAAGAGGGGGGTTGACACGGGTTATTAACATTTGGGTTATCATCCTCTTTTGATTCTCCTTATTGCTCCGCTTATACATGGCTCTAGGATGATCATGCTTATCTACTATATCCTTGGCATCCACACTAAGATAATTGTTGTTGATAGGTCTCATATAGTGGTACACTTACGGTTGCTAGGGAATAGTGATTTTTGCAATTCCATTAAGTCAATTTCTTGAGTTTTTTTCAAAATTCCTAGAAAAGATTTATGGATTTCATAACCTGCTTGATCATATATTGTTAACTTATACAATCTATGATCATTTTGTGACCATTAGATACTCAGCATTTTGTATTAATCCTTTTAACCATTATAAAGGACTCTATAAGTTAGGTTTCCAAATTCATAAATTGTGTTAGCTCAATGGAAAAGAGCTTGCCTTACAAGCAAGAGGTTGGTGGTTCGATTCCTCCATGCCCTAATGATATTGTAATATCAGTTACAAACAACTAAATTAGCAAGCAAAAAATAAGAGATAAGTGAGCAAACAATGGGAGATAAGTGACTAAACAAAATTACCAAAATTCGTATGTAAAACTACTAAAACCGACTAAATTAGTGACCAAAAAATGAGAGATGTGAAACTAGGCATTAAAAAAGATGCAACACATGGTTCTAATGATAAATCCAAACATGGCATTGATATGGTAGCAAAATAAGATGCAAAACTAGGCGTTAAAAGGGATGCAACATGTGGCTCTAATGATGAAGCCAAACATGGCGTTGATATGGTAGCAAAATAAGACGTTACTTTGGATGCAAAACACGGAGCTACATAGGAAGAAAAATATGGTGCAACAATAGAAGAAATATTTGGCGTCATTTTGATAGCAAAACACGATGCAAAAAAGGAAGCAAAAATTGGTGCAAATTTGGAAGCGAAAATTGGCACATGTTTGGAAGTAAAACATGGTGCAAAATGGGATGGTAAAGTGGTAGAAAAAATGGATGCAATATTGGATGCTAATTTGGATGCTAACATGGTGCTATTAAGGATGCAAATATGGTGCTAACAAGGATTTCATTTAAGAAGCAAAATAGGACACTCTCTAGGAAGCAAAATAGGATGTTATTTAGGAAGCAAACCTCAACGTTGTTTAGGAAGCAAAGTTGGACGCTATTTTGGAAGAAAAAAAATAGACGCTATTTTGGACGTCATAAAGGATGCTATAGAGGAAGCAAAAAATCACGTTTTTTGAGACGCTTTAAGTTTTTTCCATGACGCGTCCCATTTAGCATCTAGTTTGACCACTCAATGTAAAAAAAAATACACTAAAAAGGGATGCTAAATGGGACTCTAATTCCAAGATTTGTTGTAGTGTCTTTTAGCTTTCAAATATTTCAAAGAATTCAATCCTAACAGCAAAGCTTCATACTCTGCTACATTATTTTTATATTAAAAAGTTAACTTAAAATAATACACTTTAAATTCCCTATTTGGAGAAATTATCCATATACCAACACCAACTCCTTCTTTACTAATGGACCCATCAAAATACATTGTCCACAGTCCCTCTTCATTTTGTTTTCTCTCGAATGCTTCATGTCTTTTGGAAAACTCTTTATCTTCCTTTACTTCCACCACTATAGGTATTTCTAGATCAGCATGTGAGTCATTGAAAAATATGGAAGAACCCAAATTGGTATCTACATCATATATGGGATGGTTATTAGGTTTGTCTTGGCTACTAACCACATATGCTAACTTTTTTTCCATATACAATCTCTTGTCACCTCCAAACAAAGGAATGGTTGCATATGACATATCCATCTGTAATGTTCCTTTTTGTTTTTAAGCCCACGATATTGACAATAACATACCAAATTTGGGAGGGATGTTATCCACTACCACATCCATGACAATACTCTTGGATGGAATCTATGTAAGAGTTACCACCATGTCTTTTATCAAACCCAAACATATTACCTTTCTAGAATCAAAAGAATGTAGGCCTTTATAGGGCCTTGTAATTTCCATTCCTAGACTCTTTACCACTACCCTTTGCATTAAATTATGAGATGCGCCAGAATCCAACATAGCATTGTGTAAAATCATATCATGAATATTCAAGATTACATAGAATGGTGGGACATATTCATCATTTGTATCTTCAAAATTAGGCCCAAGGACAATAGTGGGAGCATCATCTGTTATCTCTAGGGTGTCTAGGCGATAATCACCTTCATTTTTTATCATCCTGGTTATTTTCTCTCTATACTCATTATTCCTCAACAACTCATTGAATGGGATGGAAATTTTTATTTAAGACAGTTCAGATTGTAGATTTAAAGATGAAACTGCTCTATCGACATCAATTGGTATTGGTTGTTTGACTTCTTTTGATATTTCTACTTTATTATTTAAACCTTTTGTACATAATTTCTTTTTCTTTTCTGTTTGTTTTTCTATATTAGGCTTACTACTGGAAGGTTGATTTGTGTTGGGCCTTCATTTATTGATGACTACATATCTACTTCTCAGTTTTAATTTCTTTTCAAAATCATCAATGGATTTTTTATAACCCTTTTGATACTGATCTGACTCTATATCAAATGCATTATAGCCATCCTCTTAAGAAAAAAATTGTGCTCTTCTTCAGTGAGATAAACCTCAGAATCTAGATCATCAAAGTGGCGTATTTGATTGTCCATTGGGTCATTTTCTTCCTCATCGTCAACATAATTTTTAGGGAACGAAGGCCTTATCTGTTGATCTTCAGGATTTCTTGGATTCCTTGGGTCTCTCTTCCTGATTTGAGGCGGAGGGGGAGGTGGTATTCTGAAGTTTGGATTTATTATTTGGGGTTCAGGTTTCTCTCTATTGGGTGGTATGTTATCTAAAGCCAACACATCCATCAATCTTTCCATAGTATTCATCATCATCTCAAACTTTTCATCATTTGAAGAAGAAGTAAAGGTAGAAGGTTGATTTTCTTCTCTAGTTTTTCTTTTATCCAACGAGGTGGTATTCTGAAGTTTG
The DNA here is from genome assembly GCA_001517045.1 of Pseudotsuga menziesii. Classification (NCBI taxonomy): domain Eukaryota; kingdom Viridiplantae; phylum Streptophyta; class Pinopsida; order Pinales; family Pinaceae; genus Pseudotsuga; species Pseudotsuga menziesii. The sequence goes on along the minus strand of LPNX010660331.1, from coordinate 149,183 downwards.
GATTTATTATTTGGGGTTCAGGTTTCTCTCTATTGGGTGGTATGTTATCTAAAGCCAACACATCCATCAATCTTTCCATAGTATTCATCATCATCTCAAACTTTTCATCATTTGAAGAAGAAGTAAAGGTAGAAGGTTGATTTTCTTCTCTAGTTTTTCTTTTATCCAACTTCATTATTTGTTTCATTTTCCCTGAAACCATCAAATTGGCTTCCACCTCCAAATCATATTTAAACATTGCAGGAATATTTACATATTTTATTTCTCTCAATAATAAGGCAAAGTCACTCTCAAAAGCACTCATGTAATGTAGTTTGGAAGCACCTACTAAGGGTTTGATATATGCTGGAATAGAATTACACACCCTCATGAACCTGTTAGAAAACTCATGAACTGAAAGAACTTGTAAGGGACTCTTCTTTTCTTCCCACTTATATAAGAACAAAGTTTTGAAAGCTTCAAATTTAGGTATAGATCTTGCAGTTAAATCCTTGAACCACCTTTTTTCCTCTCCAGACATACTTTGTGCAAAATAACCTCATCTTGGAATCATCATAGTCAACCTCTTCCATATTAGTAAAGTCTTCAAACCTATCCATGTGTTTTCTGGATGTAAAGTTCCCTTCCCCATCAAATAAAGACATTGTTTGTGAATAATTATGGGTTAAATCATGTAGCACATTAGGCAGAGCTAAAGGAGGAAATCTAGTTTCCATGGGTCTAGGAGGGTTTGGGATAATAGGATGACTTTGAACAATAGGGGGACTTTGAACAAGGTTATGTATATGGGGCTGGGAAATCTGTATAAGGGGATTATTTTCTTCAGTCTTTATAGTATCTTGGAGATTATTCCAAAGTGAGTCCAGCAAATATGATTGAAGCCCGTTTTTATTGATTTCAATTTGTTTCAAATCTTATTCTGATTTTGAGCTTAACTAGGACCTTTCAAAATTTGTTTCCCATTCAAAATCTTGAAAACTATGAAATTCTTCTTGGTTATGAGAAAAGGATCTTTCAACTTGAGAAGTATTTATTTTTTCTTTACCACACCTATGTCTAATCCAACTTTCTGGGTTTTCAACACTGTATAATATTCCAAAATTGGGATTGCCTCTAGTATGTGCCCTCCTGTAAGCCAGTATGTATTATTCTGAATATCCTTTTGAAAATCAATGTGGAGTGGCCATGGAAAATGCACAACCAACCTCAAATGCAAGAACTTTTGTTTTCCCACAGAAATCCTATATTCCTTGAATACTTTGTAATTCTCCCAGGATAGATTTGAACTCTCATTGCCCGGCAACGATGCCAAGATGTTAGCACTCATAATTTACCCCGATTGTGAAAGGGTGATCCCAAGGTAACCATAGAACCAATATCTAGGAAAGAAAGTTGGATTCTTTCTCTCCAGAGAGCAGTCTCTCAATATTTATCTCACTGGCCAGATGTATTTAACAAGAAACAAAATTTAATATTGAATGTGGTTGAAACAAGTGCACATTTGGCATGGAGTCATGTACGACAATAAAAATTTACAAGGATATTGCAAAGTAATTTAACAGAGGAAACGTATCTATCTCTTCACAGTCAAAAATCTTGTTGTCTATTGATATAGAATAAATTAAAGAAAATCCATCAATGTGGGCATCTATCAAGGATGAATCCACCATTAACTTTAGAAGAAAGGTTTTTTGAATTCGTAAAAATGATGAAATAGAGCATATGGATATGAATTATGAATCATTATAAACTCATTTAAGCATGAAAGTAAAACAAAATGGAAAATTAAACATGAAACACATACACTTATAAGGAAATAAAGTACATACTGAAAAGATGATAACACGGGAATCTCTGTCAAAAGGCATGCTTTGGCTCTGCAATTTTATTAATATTTGAATCTTAGTTATAATGCAAAATATCTCATAGGTTCCAACCCCTATTACATTACAAAAAGTTGCTTAATTACAAAATTACTCTCCATGAGTTGATAACTAACTTCTATGCTAAAAATAGGCAAATAACTGCCATTTTACATATGTCATTTGGTTCCCTAACTAATAACTTCTTAACAAATAAACTATAAATTGTTAACTAATTAATCTTCAAATGGTCTTCAACAAATCTTTATCCACACAGCATGTACTTGGCTTTCTCATATTTTTCAAATGTCTTCCATTTATCGACAGTTGGCAGCTCCAAGCTGGCCATTTCCTTTAACAACACCCTTAATTCCACATGGTCCACATAAGAAATCTCTGGCAGTTGCATGTACGTGGCTCTGAAAGTATTCAATATCTCAAAATATTTAGACAGCTTATCTACCAGTGTTTTCCCAAACACTGACTGTTGCATTTCTTCAAATTTCTTGTGATATAACCTGCATCTTACTAGCTGGGCATGATATTCCACTTGAGATAAAATTCTACCATTTTCTTCCCAGAAGAAAGGAAAACCAATTTTAAACAATGGTGTGAACAAACTAATGAACATTTTAACTTAATGATACATTATATCTATCTTAGCATGTACAATGTCAAGATGTTGATTCTTTCCAACAACATTTCTTTCCCAAGAGATGACTGAAATTATGTCTTTAATCACTGCTGCCTTTAGATCATCCTATGTCAAGCCATTCAGAAAACTAACTCTATTATTTGTAGTGTCTCATGGGATTTTTGTTCAAAATTTGCTTAACTGTTGTAACACTCTCTCTAGCAGCCTGCATGAAAATTTCCTTATCTAGAATATAATCAAGGTATTGTCTATTTTTTGTTGCTTCTGCTATAATCATGTCCTAGATGATATGTTTAGATCCTTGTATAGGCATTTTTCCAGACACTTGCTTCATAATTTTATCATTTTTATCTAGGAGGTATTTACATATATTCTTCATAGTCTTTCTTTCCTCCTCTTTTTTCAGAGCTGCATTTTTCAAATTCTTATTTTGATTCTTCAAACCAACAATCTCTAAATCTCTTAAGCTGACCTAGGACATTTCCTGCACAATGGATTCCTCATTAGCTTGTGCAGGAGGTGGAATTATGTGTACCTCGCGTTCCTTTCCTTTTTCATTTACTTCTTTCTCTAACAAGCATCTTGTTTTTTCTTGAGGCCCTTCTCATTTTTAATCAATAGGACTCTTTATTTTTCCCATTCCTTCTTCTCTTCTTCAAATTTTAAAAGCTTTGCTTTGCAGTTGCTTAGTTCAACATTCAATGTTTCTTTCTCTTTCTCCAATTTTGACAAATATGAAGCTTGTATGAGCTGAGTGGAAGGAACCTTCAGCTTATTTTTCTATAATTGAATTACATTTTCTTTCTCATTAAGCAAATTTTGAGTTACTTATCCTTTTTTGTCCTTTCTATCAGCATCCAATAGATCTCCTTGGATCTTTTTGATTTGATGCAGGTATGCTTTACTCTCCACCTTCTCCTGTCTCAACTGATTTTCAATTTTAGACTTGGTGGATTGTAACTAGGACACTTTCAAAGTTGCTTTGAGCAGATCACTATATATCACCTCTCTGTTTTGCTTGTGCAAATGGATCATATCTAGCACAGGGATACTTTCCAGATTCATCCTCATTTCTGCTAATTTATTCTTGGTGGCTATTGTTAGGTTTAAAGTGTTTTGAGTATGATCCCTAGCAGCAACCAAAGAAACATCCTTACTTGAAATTTTTATCACATCAGCATATAAGTTTAGGGATTAATTTGTTGACACTTCTTTATAATCTCTGTACTTATCAAAAAACTCTACTCTAGTCTTGAATTGAGTTGTAGATTCCTCAAGAGTCTCTGAGAAAGCATACTCCTTTATCTCAAAATTTGGGCCTTTTACCTTCATTTTTTTTTCTTCCCTTCAGTATTTTTCACCTTTACCATCTCACCTTCAACTTCAACCTTTTGTTTCTTCAATTTTGTCATTAGAGGAAATTTCAACTCAAAATGGGCCTCCTAAAATGAACTAATAAAATAATAGTTAAAATAATAAAATAATATTTATTAATTTTGGAGGAAGAAAAGAAAAAAACTACTTTTTTGTTTGTATTTTTGACATATCTCCCTGTGTTTTTACTCAAAATTCGATCGGGAGAGATCGTTGGATGCAGAATTAAATTCTGCATCCAACGAGTACCCACTCGACATACTTTTGATCGACACCTCTACCCCAAAAACAAGAAATACCTGAAAAATGGAATGATGATCATTCTATTTTTCAGGTATTTCTTGTTTTTGGGGTAGCGGGGTCCGTCAAAAGTATGTCGAGTGGGTACTCGTTGGATGCGGAATTTAATTCCTCATCCAACGAGCTCTCCTGATCGAAATTTGAGTAAAAACACAGGGAGATATGTCAAAAATACAAACAAAAAAAGTAGTCTTTTTATGATACCTATCCCCAAATTTATATTAAAAAAGTGTTTAAGACCTATACGGTATTTCAAATTTAAAGCAATTTCATTGGCTAACACATGATGACATGGAATTTGAATAAAAGTTAAAAGGCCCATTTTGAGTTGAAATTTCCTTTAATGTGAGTTGTCTTCATGCTCTATTTCCATAGCATCAAAAAAGGTTCTTTTATTAGTCATTTCAGAATGACTAGCAATAGGAGTAATTACCTGTGGTGTTGGGACAATAGCCAATGAATCTGGCTATGTGACATTAGTATCCTACACTAGTGATGTAGATATCTGCTGCATATCATCTTCATTATGTACTAGCAAGGGATAATCTGACCAGTTTGCACTTTCAGCCAATCTTTCACCGTCCTGGAGCTCAAATGGTTTATTCTTATTTACTTTCCTCCTTATGGAAATGATGTGATGGGGGTCATAGTTTATGGAAGTATATATTTGGAACCCCATCTCTTTCAACAATTTCTCCACTACAGGTAATGCAGCTTTACCTTTGATAATAAAAGGCCCAACCACCTAGGAAAACTTGATCTCTGAAGCTTTTCTTAAATTAGTAAAATGCTCATTTTCAACAATGAATTTATGTCTGACCAATTCCAATGAAAAAATAATGAGGGTGAGAAATCTAGGTAGGATATATGGTTCGTGGGTGAATCCATATACCCTAATGATAGTACATTCTTCCAAAAAAAACAATCACCAATTCTTTTTCTGGTGAAAACTACAGAAACTCTTTCATCATAGGAAACACCCTTGGTAACTAGTGTTGGAAAAATACCTTATACACTTCATCCATTAGAAAATTCATATATTTGAAGTATTTCATGTTCATCTCATCATTCAAAACCATCTCTAGAAACTGCAAATTATCCTCATTGAAAAACAAAAGCATCCTTACTAGGTGTGATTGAAATCTGAAATGTTTCGTAATGTGGAAATTCACTAGTTGTCAGTGAATACTCTTAGCTAGGAATTCATCATACTTAAGGAAAAATGACTAAGATGACTGAGGCTCCGTTGGACTAGTACTAATTTTGAAAAGGAGACTCATTAATAACTCAGCAACATATTTCTCAGTACTTAGCCCTAAGAACTGGATCATTAGTGAAATGACCAATTTAGTCTCATCTTTAAACAAATATATCTACGTGGGAGGCTTGATTTTGTAGGGATACATCTGGTTTAAAGTAGTTAATGAAAAAGGATTGCTTTTGTTCAATGGTTTCTTCACGGAATGACTGGACCGAGTCTTCTTCATTGAAGTCTTCACATTTTTGGGTAAATGTAGAAGGAACTGCAAAGGAATCACGGACAACTAACGACCTGACAGGACACAAAAATTTACTCTTTGCCACATCCATAATTACTCACTCTAAAGAGGAATAATTAGAAGTGCACCAGTTAATGAAGTCAAGAAAACTTAGGGTTTGCTCCAGACAGAAAAAATGAAAATAGGAACTACAACGCCATGTACGTATTTACCCTGTTATTTAAATGTTTTTAAATTGGTTTGTAACTGGTTAATGGATCCAAAAGACAACAAGGTATCAAAAATTTCATTATCCCTGTCCTCAAACACTTCTTCAAATTTCTGAAATTCGAGGCCCTGAGCCTCTGCTTCCCCTCCATTATCCATTTTTATACTATTTGGTAGGTAAAAAGTGGCCTACCTGGTCAACTAATGGGTGGAAGAGAATCTGTCTAAGTTGGCTTCTTCCATATGACTGGACTCTCTTCTTCTAATGCACAAAACACAAATGGTCCCCCTCCATGTGTTTTACTTTTATAGTATTTTATTCCTTGGAATCCTCTGCTATTATTCATACATATTTCCCATGTGAATCTTCCTTTGTCCGTAGATCTGGTCTCTTATATCTCTAATAGTCAATATTGATCAATGTTTAACCTTACATTCCCAATTTCTCTGCCCTATATAATTTAATCCTCCTTGCAATTCTCAGTTACAGATCCTTTCATAGTTGCAGATCCATCATCCCTTTATTCACCACCGTAGATATTTTCCCCGATTTACTGTCACCCATCAAAAAATTAAATAACCAACTTATTTCACCAGTGGATTAGCAAATAGACATTGATCTCATTCTCCATGAATTCCAACCATTGATCAATCTTGAGCTTTAAATATTCTTCTCGGATTCAATTTTCCAAACAATATGCACCTTTCTCTAGCGGATTCAACCTCCATCATAGATCTTCATCAGCCTCAATCCTAGACTTCTATTACTTTTTCCCTTTAACCGATTCCACTGGGGTTCATTAGGATTATATCCACACATCTTATAGTATTTGAATATCTCTAGACTGTAGATATTTTCATCACCAAAACTCAACCTTCGATCCTGCGGGCCCTTTAATCCATTTTGTTGATTTCAACATTTCTTTTCTCCTTGCAACTTCAATCAGTGGAATGATCAACAGTCGTTGATATTAATCAATATTTGATCTAAGTCGTTGATTTGTGTGGGTTGTACACCTTTCTGCTGATTTTCAAATTCATGTTTCCTGTGCATGTTCACCCATCAAAATGTTTATGGATCATCGATCATCTTCCCCTTCAGATATCCGTCGTTGATTTACTTGGCATGTAAGATTTTATGTTGATTGGAAAAGTTTATTTTTCCGCATTAGTTCCACCAGCGGAATCAATCTTAACCGCAAATATATTTCTCCTTTTTTGTATGACCGTTGATCTTTTCTCCCTTTTATCTCATTCTGTTGGTGGCCTAAACTTTTTATTCGGCACAACTTTAGCTAGTGGATTATTTAACAACCGTATATTTGCTCGTCCATAGATCTACACCATCAAAAGGTATATCATGATAACCTAGGTGTGGATTGTGATCTAAACTTATTTTTAAATCTTAAATACTGGTTTAGACTTTAGAAATAACTCCTTTATTATTCTTTAAGCACTCTATGATGTAACTTTAGTCATATTATGAAATTTTCCACACCACGCCTTATTTTTCTAAGGTCTGGACCTTTCCAAGTGCTAACCAGAAATGGTGCTAACACAAGGTATGTTGACAATCAATGTCATATTTTACAGTTGTTTTGCATCTCAACCCAGATAAATGGTCATTTATTCTATTCATATGGATCAATACTAATCTGTTGTCATGATTTGGTTCCATGTATTAATTTAGGAAGTCAAATTCGTTTTAGGGGTTGGTGGCTTCCATCTTACAATTATACTAAAATGTCAAAATCTTAACAAAGTTACACACACCATCATGTCCAAGCAGAGAATTGATCCCAATTCCAATGGTAGGTGGTACTCATGTACATGGAACAACAATAGTAAATCATCTAATTATCTCAATCCCCACGAAGGCATTGTGTGCTTGTCTATGATCATGTAAAATATCATAATGTCTACAATGTACTTGCAATATTCATTGATCACATCACTACCTTTGGGAGAATGTATTCACGTGTAAGAAGTTGGGGTCGATGAAGAGAGCTAAGCTTACTGTTGCTTGTTTGTTGAAGTTAGTTTCCATGGATTTATCATTAGTTTTTTACAAAATTCCACAATTTACAAATATTATACAAACCTAGTGCCAATAATGAGTTATGTCCAGGTGTAAGGAAATACACTGTCATTTACTAGGTAGGTCGAATTATCGTAGCTTCCTTTATGTTGGAGATAATGAACCAAGATAAAATTGTGGAGCTAGACTTGCCATTGTTTTCTAATGGCCAATGGGTGGCATGTTCCTCCCATTGTTCCTCATATCAACAATCATGGCAAAGAGTGTATTGGGGATATTCCCTATTAGATTGTTTATTCTCAAATCTAGGATTTTGGACCATTAAGTTTGTTATTACTCTAGTACAATGTAGGAGGAAAATTCACACCCTAAATCATGATTGTATCGTAGTCCTCTTGCATTTTTGTCGTGCTTCACATTTAGAGATAATTCCACATAAGTTCCCTCTATTGTTGTGAGGTTTTATATTGATGCGAGACTCTGTAACTAGGTAATATCTTGGGGAATGTATCATGAGAAGAAATTGTTTAACATTCCCAAATAAAAACATAAACTAGAGGAGCGGCTTCCTATCACTTTATTCCATGAAAGATCAAGCACCTGTAAATATTTACAATTATGCAGTCAATTGGGAACCTGACCTATAATGCCACAATTTCCATTGGCTAAATATTAAGCTATTAAGGTATAATACATAGTAGGAATATTCCCTCCTTGAACCAAGGTTGGGAGGTTTTTGCACTCTTGAAAAACATTTAGTGCACTTATATTTTTAATCAAGATTTTATTTGATCTCCTTACAATAAAATAATATTTTGTGGCTCCTAGATCCATAAATATCTCCAAGGGTCAACAATGAAATATTGAATATTTCTAGATTCATGGTTTTATCCATAAATTAACAAAAAATTATGTTTGATAGCTTCTAGATCCATACTTTTCTCCAAGGAATAATGATAAAATAGACATTCATAATATTCCTCAAAAGCTAAAAATCACTCTTCCTTGGAATATTGCAACAAATTTCTGATATTATGTTGAATGTCTCCCTTATTGGAATATGTGATTTTAGGATCTCATTTGATTATAATTATGCCACATATATTATCCTTCATGGAATTCTCCTCAACAGAGCGATTCAAACCTCTTAAAAATACTAAATAATTTTGTGTATCTTCTTTATCAAGGATGGTATTACCCCCAAAAATCTCATTGAACTCCTCAAAATATTGATCTTTTGGATGCATGTACCAAAGCTTGATCTCCTGGATATAGGTGCAATAATATCCTCAAAACGTGTGCATTGGATACCTCTTCAATGATGTCAAAAGTAGTGGGGTGTTCCTTCCATAGTTGAATTTTGACCTTTGAGAATGAGTTGGCTACCTTCAAACATGTGTGGAAGTATGAAACCGTGCATAGTTATGAAACATCCTTTGAAGCAATACCTCCAATGATATGCATCCTAGGGCTATGTGCATAGGATTATGCTGGGACATGAACACAATTCCCCCTTAAACATGGCTTCCTATGTATAACATTTCTCTAACCATACCTTCAAAGGATAACCACCATTTATCTTCTTCTAGGCTAGGGATTTATACATTCTAGGTACTTTTTTATGTTCAAAGTTTATTGGATTTACACCCTTATCATATCTATAGGCTTGTCTACCAAATGTTGCGACTTAGATATTTACTGCCAGTGTTATTATTAAATCCTACTCAAAACTATTATCAAGGAATGGAAAATAGTTTTCCTCAACATTAACGTATATGATCTCCTCATATATGCCATGGAGTACTTGTTGGTTTATCCCGCAATACTGAGAGGGGGAGGGGGGGTGAATCAGTATTGTCTTTTTCTTTTTAAAATCAAAACACACAATGAATCAAACAGGTTAAAACACAAATTTTATCGAGGAAACTTTAAAAAGAAAACCACCAATTCAAACTCATTAATAAGATTAATCTACAAAATTGCTTTATCTGCTGCTACAGAAAGGATGCAACCACACCCTGTGTTTCTTCCTACTACAACAGACAAGGATGCTCCAACACCCTGGGGTTCTTCCTGCTACAACAGACAAGGATTCTACAACAAGGCTAGTTTTCTATCTTCTACAACAGACAAGGATGCTACAACACCATGTGCAGACTTATAGTATTCCCTAGCGCCATCCTGCCTACCTGGACTGATTTTTATTAGTATTCTCTTCACTTCTTGGACTCTGTCATTCGTAATTATACAGACAAATAATTTCTTTAATACTCTGTCAATAAATACCCTCATGTTTTCTATGGATTCCTCTCTTCACAATTTCTAGACGCACCTCTTCTCTGTTGCGGACACACTTATTCACCATTGCTAGTGCACCTCTTCACCATTGCAAATGTACCTCTTCACCATTAGGAATATGCATAGCAGGAATTATGATATGATTAGCACAAACCAAACTTTTAAAAAAAATCGCAATCGTCTTTCCGCACTCATCATGAACCATTGGTCTTTGTCGCGGATTGTTTCCTGACCGTAGATCTGATATGAAATGCGGGTAGTGGATTTCCGAACCGTGATATTTCTCAACACGTCTTTTCACACTTAGATTTTTTCCTCAATCATTCTGCACCGTCAATATCCTTCAATCTTTTCGTGACCATCGATCTGAGGTGTAAATCAGATATCGAATGTTCCTTTTTCAAATATCATTCCATGATTTTCAAACCAATCTTTCTGCACCAAATCTTCTACGTCGTTGATCTCCTGCGGGATTCTTTATGACCATCGACCTTCCAAAAGGTGGGATGTGGAATTCATAAATTCAATGATTCAAAAGAATGAGCTTATGATTTTTCCACTTTCCATTTTCCACACTAACCTTTCTGCATCGTTTATCTTTCACGGAAGTTGTTCTAACCGTCGATCTTCCAGATCGTGGGATGCGAAAGTCGGAAACTCAATGTTTCAAAAATGAGCTTATGCTTCTTCCACTTTCCATTTTTCACACTAGCCTTTCCACGTCGTCGATATTTCATGGAATTCTTTCTGACCGCCAATCTTCCAAATTGCGGGATGTGGAAGTCAGAAACTCAACGTTTCAAAAATGACCTTATGCTTCTTCCGCTTTTCATTTTTCACACTAACCTTTCCGCACCATCAATCTTTCACAGAATCCTTTCTGACTGTCGATCTTCCAGATCGCGGGATGCAAAAGTTGAAAACTCAATGTTTCAAAAACAATCTTATGCTTCTTCCACTTTTTGTTTTCCGCACTAACCTCTCCGCATCATTGATCTATTTTAGCGGATCACTTCTCAGTCGTTGGATCTTGGATCTTTACTAAACTTCAACCTTTTCGCCTATCTTATGCAAAACTTATGCTCAATTGTTGGATCTTATTGTGGACTGATTCTCAACCGTCCTATTTGGATCAACTACGGAATTTCACCTTGTCCCTATGTACTTTCGGATCTCATCCACCAACCATTGGATCTTGTGCGGGAAACTTCCTAACCGTCGGATCTCGTATCGTCCTTAGATATTTTGCGGATCTAATGTGGATCTCACCATGACTTTGCAGATCTGCCTAATGTCTTTGCGGATCTTACCATAACAGATCCTCATCCATTATATCTATTGTAGGATGATTTCTAATCGTTCATTTTAGAACTAATTCATATCTTACCATAACTTTGTGGAATTCCTCTATGACTGTTTCTGACAATTTTGTCTATGCCATATCATCTTCCTTTGTCTTTCACTGATCTTACCCTGCCATCATATCCACTGTTTATCTCTTTGTAATCCGTGAACACCTTTGACATCAATGACAACTATATTCTTAACAATCTCCCCCTTTGGCATTGATGGGAACATTTAAGCATTCTCCCCGTTTGACAACAATGACAAAGGATAACATGTTAACCTATTTAGGATTTCTTGTCTTTCCTTTTTTTGATAATTCCCCCTATCATCATGTCTCCCCCTGAGATCATGCCTCTTTCTCTAATGTAATTAAATTACACCCATATGTTGTCTAAGATGCTCAAAAGATTCTTTGGGTAACGGTTTGGTAAAGATGTCAACAATCTGTGCTTTTATGTCAACATATTCTAATTTGACAACTTTCTGAGATACATGTTCTCTTAGAAAGTGATACTTGATTGGTATGTGTTTCTTTTTAGAGTGCATAACAGGTTTTTTTGACATATTGATAGCATTGGTATTGCCACATTTTATTATTATTGGATGTTCATATTTAACAAGTAAATATTCTAGTGTTTTTTTCATCCAAATAACTTGAGTGCAATAGGATGCAGCAGCAATGTATTCAGCCTCAGTTGTAGAGAGTGAAATGGAGGATTGCTTCTTACTTGCCCATGATACCAAGCAGTCCCCTAAAAATAATGTTGCTCCACTGGTGCTTTTTCGATCATCAACACTTCCTTCATAATATGCGTCAGTAAATGCCTTCAACGTGAATTCTTGACTTGTTGGGTACCATAACCCATACTCCATAATGCCTTTTAAATACTTGAAAATATATTTTACTACAATTACATGAGTCTAATTAGGGCTTGACTGGAACCTAGCAACCAATCCTACAACTTGAATCACATCTGTTCTTGTAGCTATCACATATAGTAAGCTACCTATCACGGATCTGTACATGGTGTGATCTACTTCCAAAGACTCATCGTCCTTACTTAATTTACACCCTGTGATCATAGGAGTACTAACAGGTTTCGATTATTCCATCTTAAATCTCTTAAGCATGTCTTTGATGTACTTAGTTTGAGAGATAAATATTCCTTTTGTCAGTTTGATAAATTTGTAACCCCAAGAAAAATGCCAGTTCACCCAACATTGACATTTCAAATTCTTTCTTCATTTCAAAGGAAAATTTAACACTTAGAATTTGAAAATTGCTTCCAAAAATGATGTCATCTACATAAACAACAATGATGATCATGTTTGTATCTTCAATTTTCAAGTAGAGATTACTTTCAGTGACCCCTCTCTTAAATCCTTGTTGCTTTAAATAGTTGTCTAGCCTTGAAAACCAAGCTCTTGGAGCTTGTTTTAGACCATAGAGTGCCTTTTTTAGTTTGAAAACATAGTCTATGTTTTCTGATAAAATAGAAAACCTTCGGGTTGTTCAATATAAACCTCTTCTTCTATTTTTCCATTCAAAAATACAGACTTAATGTCCATTTGATATACTTTAAAAATTTTATGGCTTGGGAGTGCTAGAAACATTCTGATTGCTTCAAGTCTTTCCACATGAGCATAAGTTTCTTCAAAATCAATCCCTTCTACCTAATCCTACCCCTTACATACTAATCTTTCTTTGTTCCTTATTACTTGACCATCCTGGTTGAATTTGTTCTTGAAACCCCATTTGGTCCTTATAACATTCTTATCTTTAGGTCTTGGGACAAGTTCCCAAGTTTCATTCTTCTCAATCTGATCTATTTATTCATTCATGGCTTTGATCCATTCATCATTCTTGATTGCTTTTGAAAAATTATAAGGTTCCACTATTGAGAGTAGGACTTGTTCATCAAATGTTAGTTGTCTCCTTGTACTGACTCCAGCATTTTTATCACCTATGATCTATGTTTCTGGATGATTCCTTTGTATCCTTCTAGATGGGGATTTTGTATCATGTCTTGGGGAGTCTTCTTCACTTCCATGTGTATATTCATTTTCTATTCCTTCTTATTCTTCATGAATACTTTCTTCCTCTTGCATCTCTTCCTTTTCTTCATTATTTGTATTTTCAACACTGTCTTGACTTCTTTCTCTTCTTGGTTTTATATCATCTACTTTTACATTTGCACATTCTACAATATTGTGTAATGTTTTATTGAAACATCTATATTCCTTCTTGGTGGATCAATATCCTATAAATATTCCTTCATCAGTTCTAGAGTCAAACTTTCCAAGGTCATCCTCATTCCTTTTGATGTAACAACTACTGCCAAATACTTTGAAATAGTTGACTAAGGTTGGTCTCCCATACCATAGTTCATAAGGGGTCTTGTCTTTATTTACTCTAAGTTTTCCTTTATTAAGTATATAGACATATGGGTTAATTATTTCCAAAATGCATCTGAAAACTTTGCTTCATTTAGCATTGTTCTGTGTAATGTCCAGATTCAAATAATTGTATAGCAAGACAATTCCATCAATCCTGCTAGCTCCCTAGGTTGGATGGATACATTTGGAATTTTAATAAGTGAGATAATAAATGATGTTGAGACAAAAGAATGTAATAAATATTTAATAATGGATCTAATTAAATAAATATAATATAAAATTGAAGTGGCAATGGAGCATGGAGACACATGGAGATTATGGGGCCCACACAAGCTAGAATTTTTGTGCCACATGGCATCCTCCTTTTGCAATTTCGAATCCATTGGAATCCTAATGTTCTTGGATGAGTTATAAGGCTACTAAAATTTTACATTTGCATCATAGATAAAATGTGGAAGGAAATTTAACTTGCATGGGAGAGGAAGAGTCAAATGGGAGCTTCTTGGACACGGGCTAGATTCCCTAACATCTATGACACCAATGATGAACATGCTATGACATTTATGACATATTGCATACCTGAAGGCTGAAATATGAACATTATTACATGTCAAGCATAAATATAGCATCCAAGAAGGCACTCATGTGATTTTAGGAAGCTCAATGGGTCCCTACTCGAATTGGGGGAAGATGGAAGGCTAGGGAAGGGAGGACACATGGCGAGTCTTGAGCACACGCCCTAATTCGAATTGGATTGAGTTTGTGGATGGATTGGTAACATTATAAGTCTAATTATGTTTATAAAATGTATGTATCATCCAAGAGAACAGCTTTTGATCACTTGAGAAATTTGCATTTGTGAAGAGAGAGAGCTAGTGGATGACTAGTTTATTGCCTTAACCAATTTCAAGGGTGAAATATTCCCATCCAAGTTGGTGTTTGGAGATGCAATTCAGGTATTTCATGGATATTTAATGGAGTTTGTACTTTTAAGTGTAATTACAAGGAATCTCTTGGTTTCTTCTAGTGCAGCATATTCTCTCAACCATTTTCAGTCTTTATTGCATATTCTTACTCATGGAGGGATTGCGCTTTGGGTGAGATATTTTACTCTTTGGGAGAGGTTATCCTAGTCTATTTATGATTTTAATAAGCTTAATATACTCTGTTATTCATATTCATAAAATCTTAGGTCAAAATACCAAATGGTTGTATGTAAAAGTGATTATTAATGAGCAAACAATGACCATTTCCCCGCTATATTGATGTATGTCATTCTAATGCTGATGATTTCGAATGAAAGAATTTTTATCTGATATATTTATGATTCACAGAATTCCATTTATTATTATTACAAGTTTCATGTCCATAAATCAAGCATTTTAAGTCATCTTACTCAGTTTATTTTTATTTGGAGAAGATTTGGTGCCATTTCCCCAAGGGTCGAACTAGTGATTTTGTAGATGTTTGGGAGAGGGTTATAACAGCCTTTATCAAATCAATAATGATGCACATGAGACCTTAATAATTTCCCTTAAACATCCTCTACCTCTGTTCATAAATTCGAGTGGGTTTGGAGCATTTGGAAATCCATTTTCAACATTTACCTTGGGGGAATTTGAACCCCAATTTGCTAGTGAAAACTCCTATCTTGGATAGAATATTAAACAAGTTTTCAGAAGTATTTGGAGGGTCATAAATCATCCTTGCACATCATATTCAAGTCTTAATATAATTCATATACCTTCTTAGAAGGTTTGGGATGATTTGGGTCAATTTGGATACCTAGACATCAAAACTAGCCAAAGGTCGAAATAGGGAAAAAAGTGAAAAATTGTCATTTTAATAAAATTTCTTAAAAATGGGAATTACATTCTGGTAGCCTCTTGGACTATTCTATTTTTCCTTTCAAAAACGTCGTTCTGCTGAGTATTTTTTGTGGCTGAAAATTGTCTCTTAAATCCATGTGTCTCGTAGAACTCATTAAACTCATTTGAGGTAAATTCTCCCCCATTTTTGGATCTAAGAAATTTGATCTTCACGAGTGTCTCATTTTCAACCATTGCTTTGAAGATTTTAAACTTATCAAAGGCTTCTGATTTTTCTTTGAGGAATTTCACCCAAGTCATCCTTGTGTAATAATTAATGAGAAACATGAAATAATATTCTCCTTGCATACT
Source organism: Pseudotsuga menziesii (assembly GCA_001517045.1). Taxonomy (NCBI): domain Eukaryota; kingdom Viridiplantae; phylum Streptophyta; class Pinopsida; order Pinales; family Pinaceae; genus Pseudotsuga; species Pseudotsuga menziesii. Next base: position 133,026 of record LPNX010660331.1, on the reverse strand, counting down.
TTTAGCTCTTGTTGGTCCACAGAGATCTGTGTGCACTATTTCCAGAGGATGTGAAGTCATATGTTCTTTTGTTTTAAAACTAGATCTAGTTTTATTCCCATGTTGACAATGTTTACAAAGAGTTTAGAGGTTTTACAATTTTAGGCAAGTCCCTTATTGCTTCCTTCTTACTTATTTTGACAAGATTGTCAAAATTTAAGTGTCCCAACCTTCTGTGCCATAACCAGCTTTCATCAACCATATACCTAGGAAACATTGATTTTCATTTTCTAGGATGTACACATTGTTTTAGTTTCTTATAGTCGTGCCAACAACTCTTCTTGATTCCTTTTTATTGATTTCACATTTTTCTGAATCAAAAATACAGATGTACCCATGATCACATGTTTGACTCACACTGAGAATATTAGGCTTGAGGTTTTCTACTAGTAAGAGATTTTCTTCTTTGATATTGTTGTTAACAACAGTTGTTCCTTTACTAATTGTCTTGGAGGATAGATTGTCTCCAAAAGTGAATTTAGCCTTATTATATTTTAGTGTTATGACTTTGGTTTGGTCACCAGTCATATGTTTTGAACAACCACTATCCAAGTGCATTAGGTTTTGGCTTTCTATTGCACATAGAGAAATCATGGAACTTTCTTTTTCTTCCCTTTCCTTCCAATACTTATTTTTTTGTGTGCCTTGAGACTTAGTTGCAACAGTATTCCTTGTAGGAGTCCTCAATTTACAATCTCTTGCCATATATCTATAGTTATTACATTTGTAACACTCTATGTCATACTTTTGAAGAACTATAAAAAGGTTACGATTTTCTTTTGGTATATGACATGATGTCTTCTTCTTGTACTCTAGAACCATTCTATTCGTTCTACAATTTAAGGATTTATAACCAAAATTATTACAGGAGTAACAGTTACCTAAAACTATCTGTAGATATCTGTTCGATCTCTTCAGCACCATATTTATGTTTTTATCTTGAGTTTTTGGGGTAGTTTTCTTGCTTTCTTCCTTTGTCACTGCACTTTTTAGTGATTCGGCATAACTTTTTGTGTTTCCTCCTTGATTAGTGAAAGATAAACTTTCTCATTTCTTTTCTTTGACAAAACCCAAACCAAATCTATCATTTGATGGTCTTTGGCTTTTCAGGATGTCATCTAGAATCCTTGAGGTATTTTCAAATTTTGATTTAACAGATCCTTCATCAAGTTTTTTCTTGAATTTCATGATCTCTTCTTCAAGTTTCTCATATTATTGTATTCTTCTTTTGAGATGCAGGTTTAGATCCTCCTCAATTCTTTTGGCATCTAGGACTTGAGCTTCCAGCTCATTAATGATATGATTTTGTTGTTTGTTCTTTTTCATGCATTTATCAAGTTATTCAAGAGCGTTAACAAGTTCGGCTCTTAAATATACTTCTCCTTCTTCATCTGAGTCATCATTTGATGCTTGAGTATCTAGACCCATCAATAAAATCTCAGTTTCCTCATCTCCACTTATATCTCCATATTCACTATCTTCCATGGTATAGACAATTTTCTTTTTCTCATAGATATTCTTCTTGTTTCTTGTTTTACCTTTCATGTTTTTCTCTCTCATCATTATCCTCTTTTTTAGGTTAAGTACATTTTGAATAAAAATGTCCAATTCTTCCACAGTTAAAACATTTCAGGGGTAGATTTCCTTTATATTTTCCAGTACCCTTCTCAAGTTTTTTAATAAAAAGAGCTTCCTCGTCATCTAGGTTCTCTGTTTGATTTTTGGATGAGGCCTTAAAGGTTGATTCCTTTTTCAAATATTCATTTAGTCTTGTCCTCGTATCATATGCAGTGAGGATTCAATGTAGCTCATCTACTGTCACTTGGTCAAGATCATCTCGTTATTCTAGGGTGGATACTTTTGAATCATACTTCATTGGTAATGTTCTCACTACCTTACTCACCACTTCTCTCTCTTTTAATTTTCCTCCAAGACCTCTAATAGCATTTACAACTTCATCTACCCTTAGAAAGCACTCTCCAATTTTTCATCTTCTTTCATTTTTAGGGTCTCAAACTACCCTTTATATGTCCAAAGCTTGTATTCCTTGACCTTAGATGCTCCTTCATAGATAATATTTAATTTATCCCAGGCTTCTTTGGCAGTATTGCATCTCATAACTTTTGTGAAAACAAATTTTGTCAACCCACTCAGGATTGCATTTAGGACTTTGGCATTTCTTTCATATTTTCCTAGTTCTATATTGTATGTGGGTGCTTTATCGCCTATTTTATATTCCTTTAAAGTTTAATCCCAAACCTTCCATCCAAGGGACATCATATGGCACCTCGTTCTCACACTCCAATAAGCATAATTTTATCCTGTGAACAGTGGAGGTTTGTTGGTGGCTAAACCTTCTTGTTGATCCATAGTGGTTTTTAAACAATATCTACCTTCTAGTGGTTAAACTATGATGAAGGAACCTGCTCTAATACCAATTTTTGGTTTACCCCACAATACTAAGAGGGGGGGGTGAATCAATATTGTCTTTTTCTTTTTAAAATCAAAACACAAAATGAATCAAACAGGTTAAAACACAGATTTTATCATGGAAACTTTAAAAAGAAAACCACCAATTTGAACTCATTAATAAGATGAATCTACAAAATTTATTTATCTGCTACTACATAAAGGATGCAACCACACCCTAGGTTTCTACTTACTACAACAGACAATGATGCTCCAACACCCTCAGCTTCTTCCTACTACAACAGACAAGGATGCTACAACACCCTATTTTTTTGTCTGCTACAACACAAAAGGATGCTACAACACCCTGTGCAGACTCATAGTCTACCCTAATTCTACCCTGCCACCCTGGACTGATTTTTATCACTCTGCTCTTCACTTCTTGGACTCCATCATTCGTATTTACAGAGACAATTAATTTCTTCAATACTCTTTCAATAAATACCATCATGTTTTTGTGGATGCTTCTCTTCACAATTTCTGGACGCACCCCTTCACCGTTGCGGATGCACTTCTTCACCATTGTGAACGCACCTCTTCACCATTGTGAATGTACCTCTTCACCATTGCGAATTTGCACAACAAGAATTTTGATCTTATTAGCACAAACCAAAATTAAAATGTTTTTCGCAGTCGTCTTTCTGCACTCATCATGAACCATTGATTTTTGTCTCAGACTATTTCCTGACCGTAGATCTAAGACGAAATGCAAGTAGTGGATTTCCAAACTATGATATTTCTCAACATGTCTTTCCACACTTAGATATCCACCTCAATCATTCTGCACCGTCGATCTCCTTCAAACTTTCCATGACCATCGATCTGAGGTGGAAATCGGATATTGGATGTGCCTTTTTCAAATATCATTCCATGATTTCTGAACCAATATTTTCGCACCAAACTTTCTGCATCATTGATCTCCTACAGGATTCTGTCTGACCGTCAATCTTATAGAAGGCAGGATGCAGAATTCGAAAATTCAATGATTCAAAAGAATGATCTTATGCTTCTTCCGCTTTCTGTTTTCTACACTAACCTTTCTATGCTGTCAATATTTCACGAAAGTATTTCTGACCGTCAATCTTTCGGATCATGGGATGCGGAAGTTGGAAACTCAATGTTTCCAAAATGAGCTTATGCTTCTTTCGCTTTCCGCTTTCCTTTTTCCACACTAAGCTTTCCACGTCGTCAATCTTTCATGGAAATCTTTATGACCGTCGATCTTTCGAATCACGGGATGCGAAAGTTAGAAACTCGACATTTCAAAAACGAGCTTATGCTTCTTCCGCTTTCTATTTTCTGCACTAACATTTCCGCACCATCGATCTTTCATGGAAGTCTTTTTGACCCTCAATCTTCCAAATCTCGGGATATGGAATTCAGAAACTCAATGTTTCAAAATCGAGCTTATGCTTCTTCCACTTTCCATTTTCCACACTAACCTTTCCGCATCATCGATATGTTTTAGCGGATCACTTCTCAGTCGTTGGATCTTGGATCTTTGCTAAACTTCAACATTTCCACCTATCTTATGTGAAACTTATCCTAAACCATTAGATCTTGTTGCAACTTGATTCTTAGCCTTCCGATTTTGATTAACTATGAAACTTCACCTAGTCCTTATGTACTTTGCGGATCTCATCCCCCAACCGTTGGACCTTATGCAGGAAGCTTCCTGGCCATCAGATCTTGTCTCGTCCTTAGATATTATGCAGATCTAATGTGGATCTCACCATGACTTTTTGGATCTGCCTAATGTCTTTGGGAATCTTACCATAACGGATCCTCATTTTTCATATCTAGTGCGGGATGTTTCCTGGCCATTCATTTTAGAACTAATCTGTATCTTACCATAACTTTATGGAAATCCTCTGTGACTATTTCTAACAATTTTATCTATGCCATATCATATTCCTTTGTCTTTCACTTATCTTACCCTGCCATCATATCCACTGGTTATCTCTTTGTCATTCGTGAATACCTTTGACATCAATGACAACTACATTCTTAACAGTACTTCTAATGGCTAGTTGGAGATGTGAAGTTGGCACATTAGACGAAATATGTACATAGATCAATCAATGATTCCAAATGTGGTAAATCCTAAATACAAGCCAACTCTTATCTTTTGAAGGAATATTATTATGACAATAGATTCAATCTAAAATTTCATGCCTTTGATCCTCCTAATGTGCAAATGATATCTCCATTCTGATAGCATATTTTCAACTTGGCTTCAACTTTCCCCTTTTCCGCGGCGGTTTCCTTTATGACATCAAGTGTAGGAATTTTGTTGTCTCAAATAGTACATCGTCAAAATCTTGAAAGGAATCAAGAAAATATCCAATGATAAACATGTTGTAGAAAAAAAATTCGAAAATGATGGTAGCAAATCATTCCATAAACTCAATGACAAATCAGTCCCACTGTCATCTACAGGGAATTTTATACTCTATAACACAGGCTTGATTTGTATCTTTGGGTTCTTCCAAAATTTACAATTTCGTATTGTGTAATAGTATCCAAATTTTGATTTTCCTTTGTTGCTTCATATCTTATTTGTGATGATGTAATGAACACATGACATGACTTTATACACTCTTCATTTTGTTTGAATATTGGACATGTGCCATGACCTAGATCACCCTCAAAAACTAAGCAAGTAGCATACATTTATTTTCCACCACTCGAACAATCATGAAAATATCAAATATATGATCTTCCTTTCTAAATCCAAGGTTAGATCCAACATTACCTTCAAGAATTCGATATGCACCAAAATTATACAATGTACCATATATTTGAAATAAATATTGCTCCAAGGTTGAGACGAGCTTTCGTGGTGAAAGGATGCAATCACCTTAGTCTTTATTGTTTTCTAATGGCTTGGACCCAAGGAAATATTTGACTCTCAAACATCAGTCTATTGATTAAAAATTCAAGAATTATGGGGAAAATAATAATTCCAACATACTTAGTTTATTTTATAGGAATTTGAGAAAACAATCTTGGAAGCATTGTGCTTTAGAAATCAAACAACACTTTTCCCATTTTCACAATTTCAATTGCTTTGTTCACAATCAGATTGTTGTTTTGGTTCTAATTATGTGATTTCGTGTCATGCAAGACAGCACAAGCAAGGAAAAAAGTGTAGATAACTTCTTTGTTGTTATACTTAGAGATAAGGACTCTATAAAAGGTGGCAATGGTAAGGTTGTTGACAATGGTCTTGGTGACCATATTTTCATTTACTACACTGACCATGGAGGACCAGAGTTACTTGGTGAGTGATTGCACAAGATGCACTTTAGCAAGTACTATAGTCTGTGTTAGGTTCCATGTGTTTCCTTCATCACTGTTTTTTACTCAGTCCATGGAAAAATTCTCTGAACTTCTTTAGGCCTTGGTTACATTGGGAAATTAAAGGGGCACAAGTTGTAGGAGTAAGGGGTTTGTAAAACAAAAATGAACCAGCTTCTTCATATAAATAAGAGGAAAATAGGGAATTTATTCAATAGGGTTTTTGTTTCTGTTGTGATATCAAAAGGGTAGATAAGTGCTGGATAGGGATTTTCTGTGAATTGATATTTGTAAAACTTATTTTCTTATATTTGAAAGTGAAAGTTTTTGCATTAAAGAATCTAATTTAATACTTGATGATTTTATTTTATTTATGTATTTGTCAAATCCATCAATATAAATTGTATAGCATACTAGGTGCGACAACTCCAGTGCATCTTGATTGCTAGTCACCTTTGGAGCCTATGGGCAGGTTAATCGTTAAATCATTCTACAACCTTTGGAGCCTATAAAGAATTAATGAACATATAAAATTTCCCAAAATTTGATGATAAAACACCCATATACAATTAGCAAGATAAATATAGGGAAAACAACCCAAAAGAGATCAGTGGCACATCTTAGTTCTTGATGGTGCACAGGGAATAGCTAGAATATGTTTTGAAAATCAAGGAAGATTAATAAAAATATATTGAAAATACACATGAAATGGTGCATCAATAAGGAATGAGATGAAATGTTGATCATTATATACTGTCAGGACATTTAAAATATGTCAAGGTATACCTATGCATGGAGAATCCAAAGATTCCTCCTTAAAATTTAAGTATCTATGAAGACTTTAGAAGAAATGCATATGGATAAAACAAAATGAATTTACAGTTGTGAAAAAACAGAGTTCATGTAAGTTCTTGGAACATATTGGAGACTATTTCTTATGCAACCTAAACTCGCTGTGAATATCATGGAAGAAGAATAATGCAAATCTATAGAAACTACATAGGTCATGGTGCACTAATGAGGAATGAAATGAAATGTTGATCATTTATGAAGAGGGTATATAGAGTCTAGATGTTTAAAATCTATCAGAATATACATGTGCATGGAAAATCGAGGGATTCCTCCTTAAATTTGAGTATTTGTGCCATGTGAAGAGTTTAGAAGAAATGCATCTAGATAAAACAAAATTAGTTCATGAAACTTGATTCAACTGCTCTTTAACAATTTTAGCAAATAATATCGTGAAGACAATAACTTAATTATACAACCTGAATATGTTGTGAAAATCAAGTAAGAATGGTACAAACCTATCGATACTACAAAGGAAATGATGCACAGATAAGGAATGAGATGAAACGTTGATTATCTATGAAGAGGTTATATAAAGTCCAAGATTTAAAATCTTTCAGATTATACCTGTGTGTGAAGAATCCAGATATTCCTCCTTAAAGTTTGGAGTATCTGTGGAGACTTTAGAATAAATGCATCTGAATAAAGCGAAATGAATTTAACACTTCTGACAAAAGAGAGTTCATGATAGCCCAATGGGTTAGCTCAATTGGTTGTCACCAATGTTGTTGGGCATTTGGCTAGTTCCATGCCAGCAAGTGCTCGGTTAAAATCTCCCTAGGTCAAGTGCACTAGAATACACTATTGAATTTACTAAAGATGTCATCCACGAATGTGGGGAAGAATTCCTTGAGTTTCCACACAAGATTTTCCTTGGAATAAAGATGCCAAGTTCATGAAACTTCCTATCACATCTTGTTGGACTAATTCAACTTCTCTTTAATAGTTTTAGCAAATAATATGTTGGATACGATAACTTATTTATATGACTATGATTAAATCATAATATAACCAAATATCATGCAAACATTTCACCTGAACGAGTCTAGAGGACCAAAAAATGAGTTAAGGAAAAATGAGAAGAATGTGCTTAGTTGGCAAGCATCCAAGCACTGTGTTAAACCTTTCTCCTAGAATAACTGAAATCTAAAACAAATATTAGGAATTATAGTGCATCTAACATAAGTTAATAAATGTATGTAAGGTTGTGTTCTAGTGGTTGAGACGAGCCATGAAAATGATCCAGGTTTAAACCGCGGAAGGCATAAATCCCATGTATGCATGTTGGCCAAGTGGAACATGATAATGTGGGATGATGGGGTCATAGCTCCTTGTTGAGAATATAGTTTTCATTGATGTCAAAGGAGTTCACAAATGAAAAAATAATAACCAACAGCAAGATGAAATCAATAAAAGACAAAGGATCCATTACATGAATCATCATTGATCTCAAAGGAGTTCAACAATGACAAAGGGAAATCAGTGATAGGGTTGAGCGATAGGGAAAGTCAGTGACAGGGGAAAGATCAATGCAAGAGGCAAAGGAAGATGAGTATTTGCAACAGAATTCATTACGAAGACTCAGAAACCATTCGATCAAGGAAATCAACGGTGCAGATTGATTTTACATTTGGGATTTATCCCACATTGGCAGCACGGTTGAGTTTGTAGGTGCTTATATGCACTAGTCTCACTAGACTTATTCGACGCATAGAGAAAAGGTAATGTGGGGGCTCTAGGTGTTTGGAATCCACAAGAAGATCACCATCTTGGAGCCCGGGATGATGTTCCAACCCCCTAACTTTTTTGGAAGGATCGGCAATGTACAGATCGATGGATAGGATTAAATCCACAAGGAAATCTACGATGGGGAATGATTTCCGCACAAAGAAAAGTGAAGTTCTGCGATCCACATTTGATCATAGATCGACAAATAGGATTCAATCCGTAAGGAAATATACGGTGGGGAATGATTTCCACAATCCACATTAGATCTTAGATCGATGGTCAGGAGTGAACCCGTAAAGAAATCAATGGTTCAGAAGAAAAGAGGAAGGCAGAAAATGGAAGGAGGAAGGCGGAATATGAGAAATGAAAATCTAAAATCATATGGATTTCCGCAACCCAAACTTCTCCTGCAGAATGCAAAAATCAAAAAGCAGAATGTGGAAAGCGGAAGGAGGAATGTGGAAGATGAGAATTCAAAGTATAAAATAATATGGGTTTCCGCAACTCGGTGTCCACCAGCGGAAGGCGGATTGTGGAAGGTGGAAAGCAAAATGCGGAGGGAGGAATGCGGAAGATGAGAAATCAAAGTATAAAATAATATGGGTTTTTGCAACCTAGTGTCCACCAACGGAATACGAAAGGTGAAAAGAGGAAGGCGAAAGACGGAATGCAAAAGATGAGAAATCAAGATCTATGGGTTTCTGCAACCTGAAGTCTGCCAACGGAATGTGGAAGGAGGAAAGCCAAAGGACGAAATCGTGAAAAGGAATTTTTAGAAATGTTACAATTCAATAATTCGCATCCTAGCATTAGATCTATGGTCTGGAAAAATCCTGATATAAAATCAACAGCTCGGGATGGTTGCGTAAATGGAGAATGCGGAAGGTCACGACTGAAAGATTCATGAAGAGGCATGATCAATGAAAAGGTGCATTAGTGAAGAGATGCATCCACAAGGAGAGTGAAGGTATTTATTGACAGATTTATTGAAGGAAATGTTTTTTCTCTGTGATCATGAGTGACAGAGTCCAAAAGTGAATGCAGTTCTATAGCAGACTGATAAAATTCAATCCAGGGTGGTAGGGCAACACTGGGGCGAGCTACAAGTCTGCAAAGGGTGTTGTAGCATCCTTGTCTATTGTAGCAGGAAGAAACCCAGGGTATTGTAGCATCCTTGTCTGTTGTAGCAGGCAGAAAACTAAGGTGTTGTAGCATCCTTATCTATTGTAACAGGCAAAAACCTAGGGTTTTGTAGCATCCTTATCTGTTGTAGCAGGCAGAAACCCAGGGTGTTGCTGCATCCTTTCTGTGGCAGCAGATAAAGCAATTTTTTAGATTCATATTTTTAATGAGTTTGATCTTTGAAGTTTCCACGATAAAAATTGTGTATTAACATGTTTGATTCATTGTGTGTTTTGTTATTATTAAAAAGTGAAAATTACAATATTGATTCACCCCCCCCGCCTCTCAGTATTGTGGAATAATCCAACAATTGGTATCAGAGCAGGTTCCTTCACCGCAGTTTAACCACTGGAAGGAAAATCCTATTTAAAAACCACTATGGATCAACAAGAAGGATTATCCACTAACATACCTCCATTATTCACAGGAGAAAATTATGCATACTGGAGTGTGAGAATGAAGTGCCATCTAATGTCCCTTGGAAGGAAGGTTTGGGCAGCAACTGAAAAAAAGAGTATAAAATAGGATACCAAGTACCTACTGACATAGAGGAACTAGGCTAATATGAAGGTAATTCCAAAGCTCTAAATGCAATCTTGAGTGGATTGACAAACTCTGTATTTACAAAAGTTATGCGATGCAAAACTGCCAAACAAGCCTGGGATAAGTTAAAAATTATCTATGAAGGGGCATATAAAGTCAAAGAATCCAAGCTTCAGACACATAAAGGGAAGTTTGAGAGCCTTAAAATGAAAAAAGAATAAAATATTGGGGAATACCTTCTAAGAGTAGATGAGGTTGTCAATGCTGTTAGCGGTCTTGGAGAAAAATTAAAAGAAAGAGAAGTGGTGAGCAAGGTACTAAGAACATTACCAATGAAGTATGACTCAAAAGTATCCACCCTAGAAGAATGAGATGATCTTGACCTTGGGAGAGTAGATGAACTACATGGAATCCTCACTGCATATGATATGAGAACGGGACTAAATGAATCCTCAAGAAAAGAAGCAAAATTTAAAGCCTCGTCCAAAAACCAATCAAAGAACCTAGATGATGAGGAAGCTCTTTTTATTAAAAACTTGAGAAAGGTATTGGAAAATATAAAGGAAAGTTACCCTTGAAAATGTTTTAACTGTGGAAGAATTGGACATTTTGATTCAAAATGTACTTACCCTAAACAAGATGATAGTGATGAGAGAGAAACTTCAAAATTCAAAAAGGGTAAAACAGGAAACAAGAAGAAGTCCTATGAGAAAAATAAGATTGTTTACACCATGGAAGATAGTGAAGATGAACAAACTGAAATTCTATAATTGGTCTAGATACTCAAGCTTCAAATAGTGACTCGGATGTGGAAGGAGAAGTAGAGTTAAGAGTTGGACTTGTTAGCGCTCTTGAAGAACTTAAGAAATGTGGAAAAAGGAACAAACAGTCAAATCATGTCATTAGTTAGTTGGAAGCTCAACTACTAGATTCCAAAAGAATTGAGGAGGACCTAAATTTGCATCTCAAAAGAAGAATACAGGAATCTGAGATAATTGAAGAAGAGATCATGCAATTCAAGAAAAATATTGATGAAGGATCTATCAAATCAAATTTTGAGAACAACTCAAGGATTCTAGATGACATCCTGAATAGCCAAAGATAATCAAGTGATAGATCTAGCTTGGATTTTAGCAAAGAAAATAAGCCAGAATGTTTAACTTTCACTAATCAAGGAGGAAATAAGAAAATTTATGCCGAAGCACTAAAAAGTCCAATTAAAAGGGAAGATTGCAAGAAGGATTCCCTAATCTCTTAAGATAAATAAAGAATTAATATGGTGCCTATGAGACCAAATAGATATCAGCAAATATTTTTGGGTCATTGTTACTCTTGTAATAATTTTGGTCATAAAGCCTTAAATTGCAGAGCTTATGGGAAGGTTTGTCAATACAAGAATAAGTCATCATGTAACAAAATAAAAGGAAATCATAACCTTTTTACACTTCTTCAAAAATATGACATAGAGTGTTACAAATGTAATAACCATGGACATATGGCAAGAGATTGTAACCTAATCACTCCTACAAAGAATATTGTTGCAATTAAGTCACAAGACACCAAACAAAAGAAGTATTGGAGGGAAAAGGAAGAAAAGGAAAGGTCATTGATTACTATATGTGCAACAAAAAACCAAAACCTATGGCACTTGGACAGTGGGTGTTCAAAACACATGACCAGCGATCCAAACAAATTCATGACACTAAAAGATAATAGGGTAAAGTCACATTTGGAGACAATTTTTCTTCCAAGATAATTGGCAAAGGAAAAGTTGTTGTCAATAACAAGATCAGAGAAAAAAATGTATTACTAGTAGAAAACCTCAAGCCTAATCTCCTCGGTGTAAGTCAAACAGTGATCAAGGACACATCTGTATTTTTTACTTAGAAAAATGTGAAATCCGGAAAAACGACTAGGGAAGAGTTGTTGGCATTCTATAAGAAATTCAAACAATGTATATATACTAGAAAATGAAAATAAATGTTACTTAAGTATGGTTGATGAAAGTTAGTTATGGCATACGAGGTTGGGACCTTTAAATTTTGACAATCTTGTCAAAATAAGTAAGAAGGAAGTTGTAGGAGACTTGCCTAATTGTAAAACCTCTAAACTCAGTTTGTAAACATTGTCAACATGGGAAGCAAACTAGATCCAATTTTAAAACAAAAGAACATATGACCTCACATCCTATGGAAATAGTGCACACGGATCTTAGTACAACACTGTGGGCCTTTCCCAACAGTAACCCAAAACCCTACCTTGTGACAGTCAGCATATCTGTACTTTGAACTGCTGTTTTCCGTCACACCACAGCTTTCTGCAGTCTTCCACGCTTCCCGACGCTGATCGTGGGTACAGGCGCCGCTTCCTCAGTCACTCCCCTTCTGTCCTTTGTCTTCAATACCTCGGCCTGTTGCTCCTTTTCTCTTTATGAGGGTAGTTGAGCCCTCCTGTCTTCGTCGCTGCCTTTAGTGCAGTGGTTGAGCTCTCTCTTCTCGGCCGCTCAGACACTGTTTCCTTTGATTTTCCTGTCCCGATATAGCAGCTTTTCCTGTAGCTGCGGGACCCTGCTCCAACATGACATTTCTCAAAGAAAAATCAGAAGCCTTTGAGAAGTTTAAATTATTCAAAACAGTGGTTGAAAATGAGACATATATGAAAATAAAATGTCTTAGATCAGATAATGGGGGAGAGTTTACTTCAAATGAGTTCAATGAGTTTTGTGAGATACATGGAATCAAGAGACAATTTTTAGCTGCAAAAACTCCTCAGCAGAACGGTGTTGTTGAAAGAAAAATAAAACAGTCCAAGAAGCTACCAGAACAATGCTAAATGAAGCAAAGTTGTTAGATGCATATTGGAAAGAAGCAATATACACAGCTGTCTATATACTTAATAAAGGACAACTCAGAGTGAAAAAGGACAAGACCCCTTATGAACTATGGTATGGAAGACCAGCCTCAGTCAAATATTTCAAACTATTTGGTAGTAAGTGTTACATTAAAAGGAATGAGGATGACCTTGGAAAGTTTTACTCTATGATTGATGAAGGAATTTTTCTAGGGTATTCATCCACCAAGAAGGCGTATAGATGTCACAATAAAAGGTTACACAAGATTGTAGAAAGTGCAAATGTGAAAATAGATGATATAAAACCAAGAAGTCATGATAGTGTTGAAAATACAAATAATGATGAAAATGAAGACTTACAAGAGGACAAAAGTACTCGTGATGAAGAAGAAGGAATAGAGAAAGAAGATTCATAGGAAATTGAAGAAGACTCCCCAAGACCTGATACAAAAACTCCATTTAGAAGGATACAAAAGAATCATCCATAGACACAGATCATAGGTGATAAAAAAATGTTGGAGTCAGTACAAGGAGACAACTACCATTTAATGAACAAGCCTTATTCTCAATAGTGGAACCTAAGGATTTTACAGAAGCTAGCAAAAGTAATGAATGGGTCAAAGCCATGAATGAAGAATTAGATCATATTGATAAAAACAAGACCTGGGAACGTGTCCCGATATCTAAGGATAATAATGTTATAGGGACCAAATGGGTTTTCAAGAACAAATTCAATCATGATGGTCAAGTGATAAGGAACAAGGAAATATTGGTATGTAAAGGGTATGCTCAGGTAGAAGGGATTGATTTTGAAGAAACGTATGCTCCTGTGGAAATACTTGAAGCAATAGGAATGTTTCTGGCACTCTCAAGCCATAAAAATTTTAAAGTGTATCAAATGGATGTCAAGTCTTCATTTTTTAATGGAAAAATAGAAGAAGAGGTTTGTATTGAACAGCCTAAAGGTTTCTTATTATCAGAAAACAGAGACTATGTTTGCAAACTAAAAAAGGAACTCTATGGTCTCAAACAAGATCCAAGGGTCTAGTTTTCAAGGCTAGACAACTATTTAAAACAACAAGGATTTAAGAGAGGGGCCACTGAAATTAATCTCTACTTAAAAATCAAAGATGAAAATATGATCATTGTTGTTTTTTATGTAGATGGCATCATATTTGGAAGCAATTTACAAATACTAAGTGTAAACTTTGCTTCTGAAATGAAGATGGAATTTGAAATGTCAATGTTGGGTGAACTAACATTCTTCTTAGGGTCACAATTTTACCAAACAGACAAATGAATCTTTATCTCTAAAACTAAGTACATCAAAGACATGCTTAAAATATTTAAGTTGGAAGACTCCAAACCTGCTAGTACTCCTATGATCACAGGTTATAAATTAAGAAAGGACGATAAGTCTTTGGAAGTGAATCATACTATGTACAGATCCATGATAGGAAGCCTGTTGTATGTGACAACTACAAGACCAGATGTGATGCAAGATGTAGGCTTGGTTTCTAGGTTCCAGTCAAGACTCAAAGAAACGCATGTAACTGCAGTAAAAATAATTTCCAAATATTTGAAAGGTACCATGGAGTATAGGTTATGGTACCCAAAAATTCAAGACTTTATTCTAAAAGAATTTACTGATGCAAATTGGGCAGGAAGTGTTGATGATCGAAAAATTACTAGTGAAGAAGCATTATTCTTAGGAAATTGTTCAGTTTCATGGCTAAGTAAAAAACAATCTTTCATTCCACTCTCCACAGCAAATGCCGAATATATTATTGTTGCGTCATGTTGCACCCAGGTCATTTAGATGAAGTAGACACTAGAAGACTTACTTGTGAAGTATGAGCACCCTATAATAATAAATTGCGATAATAGTCATGCCATCAATATGCCAAAAAACATTGTCACGCACTCCAATACCAAACACATACCAATTAAATATCACTTCCTAAGAGAACAAGTGTCCTAGAAGGTTTTCAAACTAGAGTATGTTGACACAAAATAACAAGCCACTACCCATGGAAGCCTTTGAGCATCTTAGACGAAAGTTGGGAGTGCTCCCCTTACAATAGTTGTAGAAGAAGAATGGCAATCTCAGGGGGATATATGATGACAGGGGGAGTTGTCAAGAAGACGGGAAATATTATATCAAAATGGGTACATCAGTACAGGTTATCCTTTGTCATTGTTTTCAAAGGGGGGAGATGTTAAGATGTTTCCATCAATGCCAAAGGGGGAGATTGTTGAGAATATAGTTGTCATTGATGTCAAAGGAGTTCACAAATGACAAAAGAATAAACAACATCATGATAGAATCTATAAAAGACAAAGGATCCATTCCATGAATCATCATTGTTGTTAAAGGAGTTCAGCAATGACAAAGGGAAATCAATGACAGGGTCAAACGACAGGGAAAAAATCGATGCAAGAGGCAAAGGAAGATGATGATTTGAAGTAGAATTCATTACGAAGACTCAACAACCATCCAATCAAGGAAATCAATAGTGCATATTGATTTTACATATGGGATGTATCCAACATTGGCAGCACAGTTGAGTTTGTAGGTGCTTATATGCATTGGTCTCACTAGACTTATTTGACGCATAGAGAAAAGGTAGTGTTGGGGCTCTAGGTGTTTGGACTCCACGAGAGATCAACAGCTTGGATCCTGGGACTATATATCAAGCCCCATACCTTTTTTGGAAGGATCGACAATGTACAGATTAACGGATAGGATTGAATCCATAAGGAAATCTATGGTGGGGAATGATTTTCGCACAAATAAAAGTGAAGGTATGCAATCCACATTTGATCGTATATCGATGGATAGGATTGAATCCACAAGGAAATATACGGTGGGGAATGATTTACACACAAATAAAATTGAAGGTCCGCAATCCACATTATATCTTAGATTGGTAGTCAGGACTGACCCCGCAAAGAAATCAACGCTTCAGAAGAAAAGAAGAAGGTGGAATGTGGAAGATGAGAAATCAAAGTATAAAATGATATGGATTTTCACAACTCGGAGTTCGCCAGCGGAAAGAGGAATGTGGAAAGTGGAAGGAGGAAGGCGGAAGATGAGAATTCAAAGTATAAAATAATATGGGTTTCTGCAATCCGGTGTCCACCGGCAAAATGCAGAAGGAGAAAAGCAGAAGGAAGAATGCGGAAGATGAGAAATCAAAGTATAAAATAATATGGGTTTCTGCAACCTGGTCTCCACCAGCAGAATTCGGAAGGCAGGAAGCGAAAGGCGAAAGACAGAATGTGGAAGATGAGAAATCAATGTCTATGGGTTTTTGCAGCCAAAAGTCTGCCAGTGAAATGCGAAAGGCGGAATGCAGAAGGCAGAAAGTGGAAGGAGAAAATCGCGAAAAGGAATTTTGAGAAATGTTACAATTCTACAATACGCAACCTAACATTAGATCTACATTCCAAAAAAATCCTGATATAAAATCAAGGACTCATGATGGTTGCGGAAATGGAGAATGCGGAAGTTCATGACTGAAATATTAATGAAGAGGCGCGATCAATGAAAAGGTGCATTAGTGAAGATATCTATCCGCAGGGAGCGTAAAGGTATTTATTGACAGAATGATTGAAGGAAATAATTTGTCTCTATGATCGTGAGTGACAAAGTCCAAAAGTGACTGCAGTTCTATAGCAGACTGATAAAATTCAGTGCAGGGTGGCAGGACGGAGCCGGGGCAGGCTACAAGTATGCAAAGGGTGTTTTAGCATCCTTGTCTATTGTAGCAAGAAGAAACCCAAGGTGTTGTATAATCCTTGTATGTTGTAACAGGCATAAACCTAAGGTGTTTTAGCCTCCATGTCTATTGCAGCAGGAAGAAACCCAGGGTGTTGTATAATCCTTGTCTATTGTAACAAGCATAAACATAAGGTGTTGTAGCCTCCTTGTCTATTGTAGCAGGAAGAAACCCAGGGTGTTTTTGCATCCTTTCTGTAGAAGCATATAAAGAAATTTTGTAGATTCATCTTCTTAATGAGTTTGAATTGGTGGTTTTCTCTTTGAATTTTCCACGATAAAATTTGTGTCTTAACCTGTTTGATTTATTGTGTGTTTTGTTATTATTAAAAGGGTGGAAATACAATACTGATTCACCCCCCCTCTTCTCAGTATTGTGGAATAATCCAACCCTCCTCATTGATTAAAAAATGTATTTGCAATAGAATAAAACATAAACGGATCAATAATTCACAATCCTTGCAGGTCT
>LPNX010660331.1:66179-109674 GCA_001517045.1 Pseudotsuga menziesii | reverse complement strand
TAATATTAAGCTTCGCAGTGAATTCCCTGTAGTGGGTTACTCGCGTTTGGTTTATCTTTTATGCTTTGAATTTATATGTGAAGGAATGATAAGTAAATATAAAGTTGAATAATAATCTGTTGAGAAAGGCAACGGTACAGTAATCCCCCTCTTTGCATGCAGAAACCTGATTCTGCGGCACCCCATTGCTGTTTCGGGTGAGACTGCAACCTGCGCGCAGGTTGTTGCCGAAAGGGCCAACACAGTGGGTCGTTTGTTGGTGCGAAGTATACGGTGTTAACCCGGGTCTGCCCAAGTGCCAACATCTTGCAAGAATTTTGTTTATATTTGGCATTTTAAATTGATTTTCAGACTGATCATCCCATAAGGATAGCAACAAAACGCGGATACATCTTTTACAATATTCAATTACTTGCCTCATGAATATGATTAAGATCAAAACACCTTTTCATTTTCATTCCTGGATTCTCCAACCCAGAGCTTTCCTTTCTCATCCTTTAAACATATTGCAATGTTCCCATCATATACTCTAGTCACCTACTTCTCTAAAGTCTCATAGGCTCCCCAATGTCTACAAATATTTGACACAGCCCAGAAATCCCCAAAATGAATATCGTTTGGGTTAATATTTGCAATCCAGGGTTGAAGACGTTGTTCAAATGATGCCCCATATGATTCTTAAGAAATGCAATATTTTAATTACCCAAACCATAGTTTTAGAACAAAGGCAAGACACCCCACAGAGATAACAATGTTGCCAGCATTCTTGACAGCATAAGTAACACATACATCCCATTTTTCTTTACCTGCAATAGTAATGGTTGATGCAAATATTAGCCTGATATAATCACAAAGAGAATTCAGTGAATACAAGTCTTAAGATGTGTTATATTACAAAATATAGGGAAAACATGCATATTCAAGTTCTATTGGTTCTTCACATGCTTCAATGTTCAATGTGTGCTCTCTTGCAGTAAAATAGTAATCCCATGTCACTCGAAAAGGGGTGGAAAATACATAAATGTCAACGCATGTCCATTTGTGTTTATTTCTAGTCTATAAATATCAATGATGTTTGTAATACAAGAGACAGCAAATGTTTGACAAAGGAATTAACCTAGTTTATGAAATAGAGAAGGATAAATTATATGTTTAGATTTTAAGACTTTATGTTTAACTTATGTTTAGTTTTTAATACTTTACAAGACCACCATGGTGGTTTTGGATCATATGCATGCTCCATGATAAATAAAATCATCTATGCCAAATTCCATTCCAGTACATATTCTCTATGCCAAATTCCATTCCAGTACATATTCTCTATGCCAAATTCCATTTCTAGTACATAGTATCCATAGTTTTTTGGATACAGGTGCTTGTTGAAATATTTTTATATTTTTGGGCTCGTAGCCCCCAAAATATTTGGATTTTGTAATTTCCCTTTTTGAAATTTTATTAAATGACCAATTTTTTCACTTGTTTTCCCTATTTCAACCTTTGAGTAGTTTTCATGTCTAGGTCTCCAAATTGGTCCAAATTCTCCCAAATATTCACAGAAGGTATATGAATGATATTAAGGTTTGAATATGATTTTTAGGGAAGCTTTAATACCCTCTAAATGCTTATTCAAACTTGTTTAATATTATGGTCGAGGTAGGAGTTGTGGTTAGAAATTTGGGGTTCTAATTCCCCCACAATGAATACTGAAAATGGCTTCCCAAATGGACTCAAGACAACTCAAATTTCTGAATGGAATAAGGGTACATGTAAATGAAATCAATATGAATTCATATGAATCACCATTCAACTTTTAATTTTTGCTATAACTCCCTTAAATCAAATCCAAAAATAATAGTTTCAACCTTGGGGGAAATGATAGGCAAACTTCTCCAAATGCTATGAAACTCAACAAAATAAATCCAAATTCTTATGTACTGAACATTAAACTCATATAATACATCAATAAAATTCCATTCATCCATAAACCATCATTATTTCACTTATCCATTCGAATCTATCAACATTATATTGGTTCACAACAAGGTAGTGGGGAAATGACTCTATTTATTCATTGTTTAACATTTATACATGAAATATTTTGGGTATTTAAACCTGAAATTATTTTTAACTGTAAATACATAAATAACATTCCATTCATCCATAAACCATCATTATTTTACTTATCCATTCAAATCCATCAACATCAAATTGGTTCACATCAAGATAGTGGGGAAATGGCACTATTTCTTCATTTATTAACATTTTTACATGAAATATTTCAGTATTTCGACCTGAGAGTATTCTGAACTTGAAATAAATATCATTTACATCATAACATAAAATAATGGGGCACTATAAGCTTCCCCAAATATATCAATAGCTCACCCAAAGCGCAATCCCTCCATGAGCACGAATATGCTATAAAAATTGGAAATGGTTGAGAGAAAGTGCTGCAATAGAAGGAACCAAGAGCTAACATGTATATTAAAAATGCAAATACAAATCCATTAAATCTCCATGAAATACCTTAGAGGCCTCTCCAAACACCAACTTGGATGGGAATCTTTCACCCTCAAAATTGGCTAAGGCAAGAAAACTAGTCATCCAACCGCTCTCACAATTCACAAATGACAATTTATCAAATGAAAAAAATATATTATCTTGGTTTATTACTGTATTTTATAAACATACTTGGCCTTATAAGTTTACCAATATATCCACAAACTCAATCCAATTCGAATTTGGGTGTGGGCTCAATATTTGCCATGTGTCGTCCCTTTCCTATCCTTCCATCTTCCCCCAATTTGAGTAGGAACCCATTGAGCTTCCCCAACTCACATGAGATCCCTCTTGGATGATATATTTCTACCTGACATGTCAAATATGTTATATTTCAGCCTTCAGATCTGATTTTTGTTATAGGTGTCATAGCATCTTCATCATTGTTGTCACAGAGCTAAGGAATCTAGTCCAAGTGTCTCACTAGCTCCAAAATGGCTCTTCCTCTCCCATGTAAGTTACATTTGCTTCCAAATTCAACCTATGATGCATATTTACAAGTGTAGTATCCTTATAAATCATCCAAAAAAATTTAGGCTTCCCATGGAGTTGAAATTGCAAGAGGAGGATGCCATGTGGCACATAAATTCTAGCTTGCGTGGGCCCCATAGTCTCCATGTGTCTCCATGCTCCATTTCCACTTCAATTTTCTCTTGTATTTATTTAATAAGCTACATTATTAAATATTTATTCCATTCTAATATATGAACATCATTTATTGTCCCCATTATTCCAAATCCCAAAGCTTCCACCCCCAACCTAGGAAACTAGTAATTTTCCTCCTTCACAATTATTTGACCCTTAGCATCAATTTGAAAAAATCTCATGAATATGGAAAATGTGATTAGGAAATTGTGACACAATGAAAAATTTGGGACATGACAAATCCTCCCTTCCCAATATTTCTTGTCCTTAAGAAATTTCAAACATGGGTGTTGAAGAACCTGCTTTCTGTATGATTCTTTGAAGTTGCCACTGAGTTAGCCAACTTTGAGTCTTTGAGATTCCATGAATATTTGAGAGAGGAACCACCATGCTTGCTGCTTCACTACTCTGATTAAAATAACTTTATTAAGTAGGGAATCCATCTCCCATACTTCTTGTTTCCAAAAAAATTTGAAATCAATAGGACTAAAAACTATCCTAGGGTCCCATTGCTTGTATTGCACTCCAACAATTAAGAGTGCTCTCCAACACATACCATTCGGAAAGAGAATTCCAGGATCCCATTTTATTGTATGAATTCATCCAAACATCATGATTACATAATATATATCATCAAAGTATGTAACAACATAATAAAAATTTACATCAAGGAGGTGCCTCATCAAAAAATCATGAAAGTGCTGATACCTCCAAGTAAGTAGACCACCATTTGCCAAGTGCATACAAGCTTCAAGTGACCAATCAAATATGCTCCCATGACATAGCTGAGGATCCCATGTCCTATAATTCTGCTCCAAAAGGATGTGATATGCATCAAAATATTCAACCATGTATTCTTTCATCCAAGAAGTGAATGAAGAATCTCCACTAAAATCTGAAGCAAATAATGAGCAAAAAAACAAGGAGACCTCAAATGACTCAAATAAGTCTCACCCATACATACATGAATGATAAAATCATAAATATATAACAAAGTATGTGGCTAGAAACAAAAATGTTATCCAATCATAATTCTATTCACCCCAGTGTTGGGTGAAGTTCCTCCAACATCAAATGAACCAAGTGTTGAGCAAGAAAAACCATGAGCCTTCAAGTGACTCAAATGTATATCATAGGTGCATCCATGTAGATGTTCATCATCATAAAGTAAAAAATGGTGTTGTTGAAAATGTAAATAATAATGTGCTCCAACCATGTCATCATAAAAAGTAAATCTAGGAGTTCCATACTCCTCATGTGGCACCAACAAAAAGAACCCTTTCACCCATACTTCATTGAGGATCATGCTACAAAACATGGAATTGTAGGATGTAGGAAAATCAACTAACTCACCCAAATGATAAAAAAGTGCATAATTTTCATCATGGGAAGGATCCATATTGGTAGTATCATGAAGCTCCTTCAAAAGTGTGAAACCTTTGTCATATATTGGTTCCAATGGAGAGGAATCATGCTCTTCTTTAAAAATTGCATAACCTTCATCAAGAGATAATTCAATTTCATCTTCCACCACATCAAGTGTTTGGATCTCTTCAATTTCATCTTCAAACAAATCAATCACGTTCAAATTTCTAAATTTTTCATGATCCACCATGTCATGAGAGTCCTCCAAGCAATATACCATATGACAATCTAAAACATGGGAGGAAAAAGAAGTATCTTGCAGCCTCTCTAGAAGTTGCTCATTTTGAATTTGGAGATTATGAATATCCTCATTATTATTCAAGTATGCTTCATGTAAACATCCATTAAGCTCAACCAATTTTTTTCTATGAAAAATCAAAGACATGAAATTACCTTCAATGTTGCACATTGCTCTTTGAATCTTCTCCATGTCTTCAAGGAAGGATGGATCCTCCAATGAAGAAATTTTCCAACAATAATTTGACACACGTGCTTTAGTGTCATGTAGTGTCCTAAGGGAATCTTGGATATTATTTTCATTAATCTTTAAGGACCCTTCAATAAAATGAATCTCTTGCAAATGAACCTCCTCATCTTCTTCCTTCTTGCTTGGACCAACTTCATAAATCTCAAGTGGTGATGGAAAAGTTGATATTGTTTCTTCTTCAACTACTACCAGGTATTCATTTTCATGTTTACTATAAATTTGGCTTGCAACAACATTTTGAAATTTGATCTCTATGTCACCAACATAGAGTTGTGAGTAACCATCATTAGGTACTCCTTCATAGTTCAAGCATCCATGAGTATATGCTCGTTGTTTCATTTCCAAGGTAGAATGTGTCTCGAAATGATCTTTAGTATTTTCAATAGAAACCTCTTCATACTCATGTGATGTCTCTTAATATTTTTTAGAGTCACTTGGGAGTGAATTTTTATCCTCTTCATGTACTACTTCTTCTACTTCGCCTATTTCGGAACTAGCTGGTTCATGGGTCTCCTCCTTTTGCTCCTTCAAGCAAGCTGATGCATTTTCCCCCTTGGTTTTCTTAAGATCAATATATTTTCTCGAACCTTGGATAGCTAAATATTTGAACCCTTTCATAATATTTTTTTTCATGTCTTCAAATATAGGTTCCATAATTTTTATATGCTCCTCGCCATCATCAAAGGTTCCCTTTTCATCCCTAGTCATAGTTTCCTCTTCAACAAAAGCACGTTTGGGTTTAAATATCCAATGGTGGTACATGACTTCTTTTCCTCATTAATATTAGACCACATCAGGCTCCAATATCATGCTCTGATACCACTGTAATTCTATTTTTTGAAATTTTATTAAATGACCAATTTTTTTCACTTTTTCCCTATTTCGACCTTTGACTAGTTTTGATGTCTAGGTCTCCAAATTGGTCCAAATGCTCCCAAATATTCACAGAAGGTATATGAATGATATTAAGGTTTGAATATTATGTTTATGGAATCTTTATGACTCTCTAAATTCTTCTGCAAACTTGTTTAATATTATGGTCGAGGTAGAAGTCGTGGCTAGTAATTTGGGTTCTAATTCCCCCACAATGAATACTGAAAATGGATTCCCAAATGGACTCAAGACAAATCAAATTTATGAATGGAATCAGGGTAAATGTAAATGAAATAAATATGAATTCATATGCATAACCATTTAACTTTTAATTTCTTCTATAACTAAATTAAATCAGATGCAAATAGACTAGTTTGAACCTTGGGGGAAATGATAGGCAAACTTCTCCATATGCTATGAAACTCAAAAAAATAACTCCAAATGATTATTTACTGAAAATTAAACTCAAATAATCCATAAATAACATTCCATTCATCCATAAACCATCATTATTTCACTTATCCATAATAATATATCAACATTATATTGTTTCACAACAAGGTAGTGGGGAAATGGCTATGTTTCTTCATTGTTTAACATTTATACATGAAATATTTTGGGTATTTAGACCAGAGATTATTATGAAATTTAAATACATAAATAAAATACCATTGATCCATAAACCATAAGTATTTTACTTATCCATTCTAATCCATCAACATCAAGTTGGTTCACAACAGATAGTGGGGAAATGGCACTATTTCTTCATTTATTAACATTTTTACATGAAATATTTCAGTGTTTAGACCTGAGAGTATTATGAGATTTAAAAAAAAATTAACTAGATAAAAAAATAAAATAATGGGACATTATAAGCTTCCCCAAAGATATCAATATCTCACCCAAATCGCAATCCCTCCATAAGCAAGAATATGCCATAAAAACTGGAAATTGTTGAGAGAAAGTGTTGCAATAGAAGGGACCACGAGCTTACCTGTATATTAAACCTACAAATAAAACTCCATTAAATACCTAAGAGACCTCTCCAAACACCAACTTGGATGGGAATCGTTCACCCTCAAAATTGGCTAAGGCAAGAAAACTAGTCATCCACTGGCTCTCACAATTCACAAATAACAATTTCTCAAATGAAAAAAAGATATTCTCTTGGTTTATTCTTGTATTTTATAAACATCCTTAGACTTATAAGGTTACCAATCCATCCACAAACTCAAGACAATTCGAATTTGGGTTTGGGACCAATATTTTCCATGTGTCCTCCCTTTCCTAGCCTTCCATGTTCCCCCAATTTGAGTAGGAACCCATTGAGCTTCCCCAAATCACATGAGATACATATTTGATGCTCTATTTCAACCTGACATGTCATATATTTCATATTCCATCCTTCATATCTGATTTGTGTCATAGGTGTCATAGCATCTTCATCATTGTTGTCATAGAGCTAGGGAATCTAGTCCAAGTGTCTGACTATCTCCAAAATGAATCTTCCTCTCCCATTTAAGTTACATTTCCTTCCAAATTAGACCTATAATGCATATGGACAAGTGTATTATCCTTATAACTCATCCAGGAACATTTAGGCTTCCCATAGATTCGAAATTGCAAGAGGAGGATGCCATGTCTCACATAAATTCTTGCTTGTGTGAGCCCCATAGCCTCCATGTGTCTCCATGCTCCATTGCCACTTCAATTTTATCTTGTAATTATTTAATAAGCTCCATTATTAAATATTTATTCTATTCTAATGTATGAACATCATTTATTGTCCCCCTTATTCCAAATCCCAAAGCTTCCACCCCCAACCTAGGAAACTAGTAATTTTCCTCCTTGGAAATTATTTGACCCTTAGCATCAATTTGACAAAATCTCATTAATATGGAAAATTTTATTAGGCCATTGTGACCCAATGCAAAATTTGGGACATGACATATTTTGAAATGTGCTCCCTTTTTACCAATGGGGGAGCATCATTTTCCTTCTTGCAATTCCAAATAAGATAGATAAGATAAGATCATTTTCTTAATGTCAGTGAATGACCACAAAGGTAGGTCAATGTGACTAAAATATACATACATTGTGAATTGAATGTGGGAGTGTGAAGGACGCTCCACAGGAATTTAAAACAAAGTTTTCAAATATTATTTTGAATGCTAATGGCAATATAGGTAAGAGAGTGCCAAAAACATGGTGTAGCCTCTGAAAAGTCTTTTACTAAAGTAACTCTACCATGTAAGGATAGCCACCTATTACTCCATGAGTTCACACAACAACCATATTCTCTATTTTTGTGTACAACCAAAACCAAGTATGGAAATCGTAACCATTTGGATTCAAGGAGAAGCTCATGTGCTTGATTCCTTGGTTGGCATCTACCTCTAAGAAAGGAAGAATCCACTTTATAATTGTTATTTTGAGGCCTTAATATACCATTGAAAGAGATGGGGGATTCCAGGGTATTTACTTCCATTCCAATTTCATGCATGTAGAAATCCAAAATTTCTTTATTTCTCAGTGCCTTTGTAGGTGCCATTTCAAACAAAATAACATTGTATCAAAGGTTGTGCAAGGAACCATTTCCTATCATTTTGTATGACTTTAATCTTCCATTTCCTATCATTTTGTATGACTTTAATCTTCCATTTCCTATCATTTTGTTACTGTTATTTGTTGGAGGGAAGGGATCCATTCTCATTAGTTCTTCCACTCCTTGCATAGAAGCTTGATCCAGGAGGATATTGGTGGCCACCCACCTATTCCACTTGGACCCCCACCATTGTTTCTTTTAGTTTTCCAGTTTCCTTAATTGTAGCACAACTTACTATTTTTGGAAGTTTTCGAGTCCTAAACTTTTGGAGTCATTTTGAGGCCCTAAACGACGTTTTTTCTGCATCGACTGTTGGGGAAAATATGAGTCCATTTTGGACTCAATATTTTCTATTTATGGATGTAGCCCTTAAACAAATATTTCTAACGGTGTATCATGCGCGTCAAATGGAGGTAGTATGCTAAAGTTACGACCCTGGGATATTGATGTACCAAGTTACCCAACAGGGCCCACATTCTAGCATTTCACCTCCTAGGGTTAGGTTTTTGGATGTGTAGGGTTTCCATTGTTTCTTAATAATATATAGGCCTTCAAGCCCCATTGTAAGACAGAGAGTTCAGAGGCATGTAGCCGCCACATATCTGCTCAGAGATAAGCTACCAGCACTCTAGCTAGTTTATTTCCATTCTGTATGTAAACAAGTTTCAGTTATCAATTAATGAAATGAAGTGTTATTTTCGTTGCACATTTGTTTCTATGGTTATGTGTGTATTCTTTTGCATTCCTTCATAAATCTGAATCAAAGCTACTACAGGATTTTTATGAACCAAGTCATGGATTCCCAAGGAGATATTATGCTACCATCACTTTAAGAAGTTGTGGGTACCATCCTCTCAGTGACTTGACTGTCATATTGTGTTATTGTATTGTGGTGAAGTCTTATTCATAGTTGGGTGTGAATGTTAGGTATTGAGAGTGTAAAAATTGAGAAGAGATATTTCCCACGTGGACCAAGAAGGAGTTCTACACTACCTAACTCAACCATCCAAGTGACCAACGCAGTCGTCTTTTGCCTCTATTCTCAGCTCAGTAAATAAGTCTGCTATGCTACAGGAAATGAAACATTCAAGAAGTTGATTTCCCTATCTTTCATTTGGAAAGGAAACAGTCAAGCCACCTTGAATCAATATTCCATTTACACCTCCACCCCCTGAATCTACATCAAGTAGAAAATCCAGATTTCGGTGTTGTTTTGATTAGTAAATTATGTCATTACACCACCCATACCTATCAAGTTGTATACAATTATCCAAATTCCAACTTTCTCTCTAACTCCAACAATTTATTATGTTCACTGATACAGAGGGTATGACTTTCTCTCTATTTCAAACATTCTGTCTTTTTGTAATTGACTTCATTTGAAACAATTTATGTCCTTCACTCAGTTGCCCAACTTTGAGTCTTTGAGATTCCATGAATATTTGGGAAAGGAACCACCATGCTTGCTACCGCACTACTCTTATTAAAATCACTTTATTAAGTGGGGAACCTATCTCCCATACTACTTGTTTCCCAAAAAATTTGAAATCAATGGGACTAAAAACTATCCCAGTATCACATTGCTTGTATTGCACTCCAACAATTAAGAGTGCTCTCCAACCCATATTATTTGGAAAGAGAATTCCGAGATCCCATTTTCTTGTATGCATTCTTCTAAACATCATGAGTACATAATATATATCATCAAAGTACATAACAACATAATAAAAACGTACATCAAGGAGGTGCCTCATCAAAAAATCATGAAAGTGCTTATACCTCCAAGTAAGTAGACCACCATTTACCAACTACATACAAGATTCAAGTGACCAATCAAATCTGATCCCATGACATAGGTGAGGATCCCATGTCCTATAATGCTGCTCCAAAAGGATGTAATATGCATCAAAATATTCATCCATGCATTATTTCATCCAAAAAGGGAATGAAGAATCTCCACTAAAATCTGAACCAAATAATGAGCAAAAAAAACAAGGAGACTTCAAATGACTCAAAAAAGTATCACCCATACATCCATGAATGAGAGAATCATAAAGATATAACAAAGTATGTGTCTGGCAACAAAAAATTTCTCCAATCATAATTCTATTCACCCCATTGTTGGGTGAAGTTCCTCCAACATCAAATGAACCAAGTGTTGAGCAAGAAAAACCATGAGTCTTCAAGTGACTCAAATACGTATCATAGGTGCATCATCATAAAGTAACAAAGGATGTTGTTTCAAATTTAAATAAGAATGTGCTCCGACCATGTCATCATAAAAAATAAATCTAGGAGTTCCATACTCCTCATGTGACACCAACAAAAAGAACCCTTTCACCCATACTTCATTAAGGTTCATGCTACAAAACATGGAATTGTACGATGTAGGAGAATGAACTAACTCACCCAAATTATCAAAAAGTGTAGAAGTTTCATCATGGGAAGGATAAATATGGGTTGTATCATGCAGCTCCTTTAAAAGTGTGAAACCTCTGTCATAGATTGGTTCCAATGGAGAGGAATCATGCTCTTCTTTAAAAATTGCATAACCTTCAAGAGACAATTCAAGTTCATCTTCCACCACATCAATTGTTTGGATCTCTTCAAGTTAATATTCAAACAAATCAAGCACATTCAAATTTCTACATTTCTCATGATCCACCATGTCATGAGAATCCTCCAAGCAATCTACCATATGACAATCTAAAACATGGGAGGAAGAACAAGTATCTTGCAGCCTCTCTAGAAGTTGCTCATTTTGAATTTGGACATTATGAATATCCTAATTATTATTCAAGTATGCTTCATGTAAAAATCCATTAAGCTCAGCCAAATTGTTTCTATCAAAAAGAAAATACATGAAAGGAAGGATGGATCCTCCAATGTTGCACATTTCTCTTTGAATATTCTCCATGTCTTCAAGGAAGGATGGATCCTCCAATGAAGAAATTTTCCAACAAGAATTTGACACCAATGCTTTAGTGTCATGTAGTATTATAAGGGCCTCTTGTATATTATTTTATTTCATCTTTAAAGACCCTTCAAGAAAATGAAGCTCTTGCAAATGAACCTCCTCATCTTCTTCCTTCTTGCTTGGACCAACTTCATGAAGATCGAGTGGTGATGGGGAAGTTGATATGGTTTCTCCTTCAACTGCCACCAGGTCTTCATTTTCATGTTTACTAGAAATTTGGTTTGCGGAAACATTTTGAAATCTGATCTCTATGTCACCAACATAGAGTTGTGAGCACCCCTCAATAGGTACTCCTTCATAGTTCAAGCATCCATGAGTAGATACTCGTTGTTTCATTTCCAAGGTAGAATGTGTCTCAAAATGATATTAAGTATTTTAAATAGAAACTTCTTCATACTCATGTGATGTCTCTTCATCCTTTTTAGAGTCACTTGGGAGTGAATTTTTATCCTCTTCATGTACTACTTCTACTTCGCCTATTTCAGAACTAGGTGGTTCATGGGTCTCCTCCTTTTGCTCCTTCAAGCAAGCTGATGCATTTTCCCCCTTAGTTTTCTTAACATCAATATATTTTATCCAACCTTGGATAGCTGAAAATTCAAACCCTTTCATAATATTCTTGGTCATGTCTTCAAAGATAGGTTCCATGATACTTATATGCTCCTCACCATCATATGAGGTTCCCTTTTCATCCCTAGTCATAGTTTCCTCTTCAACAAAAGAACTTTTGGGTTTCAATATCTAATGGTGGTCCCTGAATTATTTTCCTAATAAATATCAGACCACATTAGGTGCAAATATCATTCTCTGACACCACTATAATGTCCCTTTTTGAAATTTTATTAAATGACCAATTTTTTCACTTTTTTCCCTATTTCAACCTTTGACTAGTTTTGATGTCTAGGTCTCCAAATTGGTACAAATACTCCCAAATATTCACATGAGGTATATGAATTATATTACGGTTTGAATATGATGTTTAGGGAATATTTATAGCCCTCTAAAGGCTTCTACAAACTTGTTTAATATTCTGGTCGAGGTAGGAGCTGTCGCTAGTAATTTGGGGTTCTAATTCCCCCACAATGAATAATGAAAATGGCTTCCCAAATGGACTCAAAAAAACTCGAATTTATGAATGAAATCAAGGGACATATAAATAACATAAATATGAATCCATATTCATTACCATTCAACTTTTAATGTCTGCTATAACTCCCTTAAATCAGATGCAAAAAGACTAGTTTCAACCTTGGGGGGAATGATAGGCAAACTTCTCCAAATGCTATGAAACTCAACAAAATAACTCCAAATGATTATGTAATGAAAATTAAACTCATATAATACATCAATAATTTTCCATTAATCCATAAACCATCAGTATTTCACTTATCCATTCGAGTCTATCGACGTTATATTGGTTCACAACAAGCTAGTGGGGAAATGGATTTGTTTCTTCATTGTTTAACATTTATACATGAAACCTTTTGGGTATTTATTAGCTGGAATATTTCACCTTCTACGAATAGTAAGGTGTTCCACTGGTCTGAATGGTTCAAATCTAGAACAAATGAAGGACAAAGGTTGAAGACCCTCCCTAGACGTCGTAGATACCTGGAATGTGATGCTTCGATAGTAACCCTGTGTACCTGCAATCAGATTAAACACGCAAAAACATCAAATCTTCCAGAATATAATCTACTAATACATGTTAGTGACTAAGGAATCTAACAACATACATGTGAAATCATACAACAACAGTAATGTGGGACGGAAATCAGCTTTGCATTAAGATAAAATGGAGAAGTTTACAACCAGTTAAGCCTTAGTGTTGACATGCATCTCCATGAAACCAAGATCTCTCATCCCTGTAAGCTCTGACTTTTCCTCTCTATGCTCTTCAATGGCTTGGGCCAAGCAATCAATCCAACAGCATAACAATACCTTAAGATTTCTCTCCTCAACCATGGACATGAGCTTGTATTTATAAAGCTCAATGGATAGGGATGGTTGAGAGATTAGTGGATGAGGTGGAATCTAAGATCCTAGGATGAGGGATCCCAATCTCAACTGACCCACAATGATAGGGATAAGGGAGGACACAAGGCTCATCATTTAGAAGCCTCGAGAATCTTCTCTTTTTCCCATTTTACCCAGGGTACTGCTTTTCTCCTTCAATGACAGAGCAGTTCAGGTAAGAAACGCTTATGGACTAAGGGCCATAAGCGGTGGCACTGCTTGTGGATAAAAAGGGATAGGTGGTGCGAGCAAGGTACCGCTCTTGGGAAAAGGGGAAAGCGCGGTGCTGATAATTTTTGTGAAAGATTGACAAATGGTATGAGTTTCCACTCCAAGTGCTGGGATTAAGGGAAAATAGGTATGTCAAAGGTCTTATCACATGATGGTGACAGGATTTTGGTATAATAGGATGCCCCCCAAAGCATGAGTCTTAGAGGGATACGATAAATGAGAGATTTGAGAGAACAAGTCGTCGCTACAAGGTGAAAATGTCGGCTCGATCGGAGCATGTTGTCAAGTAGGCATCTGTAGTACATCGGTATGTTGACTCATAGACACAAGTAACCAACCCATGGCTGTAGACCAATACAAGGCAGATCCATGAGAGGAATACACAAGCATGGCTACTAGAATACAGCATAGATCCATGTGATAGAGGACTCAAACTTGGACATAGCTACCAAACATACAATGTAGATCTATGTCATACACACGCAAATTTGAGCATAGCCATGACCATACAAATGTGGATCCATGTTGGATATGCAAAATTCCATCACAACCTGGGGAAAAGCAATGAGCGCTTTAAACAAATACCCAGGGTCTTCGTCTCGTCTTCCACAAAGTACAATTCTATCCATGTGATTACAATGATCTGAAGTCAAACATGGTAGAAACCACTTGATTACCGGCCAATGATGTGAACCGTTAACAAGTGCAAGGGAGATCACCATTGATTTCAATGATTTCCAAGGTACTCTAGTACAATCTACTGAGTGTGAATAGATGTCCTGATGTCGAACACTCAATCGATTCTATCGATCAAAGGCCAATGATGTGAACCTATGTCGAGAGTGAGAGAATCTGTCATTAAGGCATACATATCTCAAGGTACTAAATATTGTTTCTAAGACTATTTCCCGGATGATGAGCTGATGTCGATGGGAATAGTCTCGTCAAAGGAGGGCCATGATGAGTCCCACATCGATGACATGAAACTTGGAACATAGTTCTAGAAATATGTGAATGTAGTAACCATAAGACTGACTCAAAAATACTGAGACAAGAATATTGTGTAGACTACAAGGGTAAAACTTCTTCAAATCCCCTTTGAACATTGGGTGGCATGACAAAAATACTTGGCAACATGATTGAATGGGACAAACACATAATGTGACAGTGGACAATGCATTATTTTGAAAGACTCAAAGGAGTGACATGACTCATGAAAGTGGATCGTCATGGAGATCAGCTGAATACCCAATTGACTGACATGATGTGTAGACAAGTGCCATGTTCAAAGGTAACAACAAACAACTGCCATTATTTACAAAATGATTCCCTTCCCATTTCCCCCATAATGGTTGATGAGTGCCTCTTTTCGGTTTTATGACTTGAAAGACGGTAACAAACACTCGATATAGCTTGTCAGAAGACAAGTCCAGACTCATATATTTTACGAACCTGAGAGAGGAGGGGTTCGTTCCCAAAATAGGCCTCTCAATGTTTAATTTAACAAGTCCACTGAAAGAAAACTCGGTATCATTCATGTTTAGAGAGTCTGAATGATTACGGAAGAAGACTCTAAAGGGATCCTTTTTCGTATGATTTAGTCCCTAAGGCCCGAAAAAAGTATAAAATCATACCTTAGGGAACTCTTCCAGTCATGATTGACTAGAGTGTTCCTTTTTCGTAAATAGTCCTATCCGAACCAAAAAAGAGATAACCTACCATCGGACAGACGACTCTTCAAATACTTTAACGAGCGTGAAGAAGACAAGATCGCTCAACAATCTTTTCGTATTTAGAGAGCTTGAAAAGAGTTTAAAGAGAACTCCATGAGGTTTCTTTACACAATGTCACTTTTTACGAGCCTGGAAAGAATTGAAAATGGACTCGACAATCTTTTCGTGTTTAAGGAGCTTGAAAAGAAGGTGAAAAGAAGACTCCATGACGCTTCTTTACACAACGTCAACTTTTTACGAGCCTGGAAAGAAACTGAAATGGACTCGGACCTTTGATATTGGGTTTAAAGAGCATGACCAAAGTGTCGTAATAAACGCTCATCGACCTTTTCCATTTAATGAAAGTGCAAAAAATCCGTAAACAAACTTCCAAAGATTTTTCTATAGTTCTCTTATCCTGCAATCGGCTCAGAAACAAGTATTAAATGCATTTATAACTAGAATTAAGGGATTACGATAGATAAACTTTGACTAAAATATGATTTTATATCAAAACTATAGTATGTCAGACCCAAAAATGCCTATATAAGTCATGTAAATAGTAAAAAATCAAATCATTTCACTATTTACCCATAGTGAAGAGCACTTGGATTACTTTCCTAGCCATATCTTCAGCAGCTGATACTGGGACTTCCCACCGTCAGTTGCAGGTAACAGCTAAAACCCTACTCTTTCATTTCATATCATTTATTTTTCATTTTGGTGGGGTTTTGGGCTCATATGGCAAGCCCTAAAACCTTAAAAGCGGGCACCGCGCCTACCCCTTGTGGGATAAGCAGTACCACCCGAGAACCACGCTTATAACATAGTTGACAGGCAGTGCCACCGCCTGTCTCCAACAGTGCGCAGGTGGTGTCGATCGTGGAGATTTCAAACTAATAGCATGAGCAATATAAAGTCATTCTTTTGATTTTTAATTATTAAAGATGATTCTAATGCATGCTATGATTGTTTTTTACAGGTCTTGGTTGCTCAAAACATGGTGATATGGAAAGAAATAACACATGACAATGATGATGCTTTTGCTGAGAGAAATGCAGGTTGTATTGCCGCATTACGAGACTGTGGGCTCCTGAATTTTTTTCGGACCCCAAGCATGGTGTCACACGAGTGGTTACTAGAACACATACTGTGGATGTGGAATCCAGAGCAGCAGTATTTCGAGGTGGGGGCCCATATTCTTACAGTGGAAGTAGAGGACATCTACTTCTTGACTGGTCTCTTGAGACGGGGTGCCCCCATCTCACTAACAGGTTCCCATGGAGGGGACATTACCACTGGAGAGCTTATAGATCATCACTGTGTTCCAGGGATGAGGACATCGGGGAAGAAAATCCCCATTAGAGCAGTGACGGATGGGCCCCTACGGACCGTCCTATTTACTATGCAGAGGGTGGCCAGGAGTCAGGGTGTGCACCAAGATTCTAGGGCACACATGTTGTATGCCATAGAGGCCATGGCACCCACGGTATTCAACTGGGCAGAAGCCATGCTTCCCATATTCAAATATCAGCTGACTAAGTGTCGGTGAGTAGAGATAAAGCAATTTGTCTTTGGCTCCACTTTAGCCTGCTTCTTCTTTGAGTGGGTTCCACAAATGAGACCTCAGGTGGTATTCCGAAGTCTGAGAGCGCAGGAGCCCCATATGCTGAGGTGGGTCCAGGTCATGGCTCATATAGGAGCAGGTAGGGGAAGGGTGAAGTTCGGTGACCCATTCTTCAAATGGCTCCGAGATCAGATCCTCATGGTTGCGAATTATGCTTACGCAGGTACGGAATTCACCGGAGATCCTGACCTACCACTCCCACCTGGCGAACAGTGGGGCAACATCGGTAAGAAGCAAGAAACTCTAAAATGGATGAAATTTCTTTATGTTTTTTAATGTTTTATATTTTTATGTTTAAGTGACGAGACCTTTATATTCTCATGCAGATGTTGGAGCAGCGTGACCTGGAGGAGCTTCTCCATTGGATAGGCGAGCTGGAGCCCGCTTTGTACCACATGGTGATGATATCACTGGGGAGCTAGAGGAAAACCTGGAGAGGTTGACCTTGGATATCCCAGATGTTTCCATTGATGATCTCTTGATGAGATATCAGATATCCACAGCGGGAGTACCGGGTCAGTTCAGTAGGCTTCTACGTAGAGTAGCTCGAGCAGTGATGTGCTATAATGAGCACCACTAGTGTATGAGATATGTATTGAAAGCTGACAGCTTCAGGAATTTGTATGGTGATTTTTCCTGAAAGCCTACATGCTTCTGATGAGGTCTCGGGACCTATTTTTTGTAAACTTTTCATATATACATACAGACTTTTACCTGGTGTTCATATGTCTCAAATGGGAAATGTATTTTATATGAGTTTTATGTGTCTTTCAATGTTTATTTACAATGTACCATGTTTGATTTCAATGTCATGAATGGGCAATATGCCAATCTAGGATGTAATTAGCTAATGAGTCAGCAACTACATTATGTTCCCTAGGGATATGACTATAAGTGATGGTTTCAAATGATCTTTCTAGTAAATGTACTCTCCGGAAGAGGCAGAGGAGTACAAGGTTTCTAATGGTGTAAACATGGTTTAAATGGCAAACCACGAGTTGTGAGTCCATCAAGACTACTAGATCATGAACATCCTGGGAGGCAGCTTCAGTCAGAAGACCGATGACCGCTTCATACTCGGCGATGTTATTAGTAGTGGGACCTATACAAACCACTTCTGAACTGACCAAATCTTCAACTGCGAAATAGAGGACCCAAGCAGCCGAGGAAAGATTCAAGGTGTGGTGGCAAGCACCATCAGCAAAACCGTAGAAAGCCATCTGCATGACCAAAACATGGTATGAACAGATGCGGACACTAAACTCAAAACCGTCTTGAAAATACTGAAATTCAATCAATATACATATATACAAGATACTATCCAAGAAATACCTAGGCATAGTACCTTTTCAGGTACAACCCATTGTGAGGCTGCCCCAAATGGATTCCATCATAATCAACGAGCTCGTAAGCTCCTTTCTCTAACACCTTAGAAATAACGAAAGGTCCGTACCACATGGACTCGAACTTACCCTTCCCTAGTTTGTCATATCTCTGATCATAAGTCAAGACTAGGTCACCCTCGTTAAAGACACGAGGTTGGACGGATTTATCATACTGCACCTTGACGCGTTTCTTATGTGCCTCATTAGCTAAGGCAGCATCTCTCCAAGTCTCGTAAAGGTTATTCAAGTACAAAAATATTTCTTCCTCTACGGAAGTGTCTAGGAGAAGTTCGACGGTAAGTTGTAAAGATGGAATCTGACATTGAATCGGTAAAACAACTTCAAGTCCATAGACAAGCTAGAATGGCGTGAAACCAGTGGTTGTTTTCACAGAAGTCCAATAAGCCCAAAGAGCGAAGAAAATAATGTGGTGCTAGTTGGATTTATGATCTCCAACCATCCGACAAAGCATAGTTTTCAGAACTTTGTTAATGGCCTCTACCTGACCATTAGCTTATGGCTAATATGGTGTAGAGTTTTCAAGGCGAAAACCTAGCTTGGCACTTAGTTCATCCATCATTTGATTACGGAAATGGGATCCGTGATCAGTAACGCTGGACTACGGAACTCCAAATCTAGCTATGATATGATTGAACAAGAAGAGAGCGGTAGTCTTACCATCTTCTGCGTATGTAGGCATGGCCTCAGCCCATTTTGTGAAATAATCAATAGCTACGATGATGTAACCATGCCCCCCGGCTGAGGTAGGCTTACAATGCATGAAGTCAATACCCCATTTGGCGAATGGGTCAACGGCAATGACGGGGTGTAGCGGAGCAGGATGTGTGTGCTTTTTAGGATAAAAGTGTTGACAATGTGGGCATTTCTTAACAGCCTCATGACATTCTTTGAAGACAGAAGGCCAGAAATAGCTAGCGCGAAGGATTTTCTGGGCTATAGCCATCCCAGATAAATGACCGCCACATGCTCTAGAGTGGTAATCATTCAACACATGTACAGCCTCCTCATGGGTGAGGCATCGCCAGAGAATTGAGTCAATCCCATGTCTATACAAGGTATCATTCAAGATGAGATAGTATTTCATGTGGTGATGGATACGGCGGTGTTCATCATGGGATAAATGCGGCTGAAATCATTGTGTTTGGAGATAAATAAGCAAATCTCCATACCAAGGATCGGTAGTGCTAATCAGGAACAGGAATTCATCCGGAAATGAATCACTAGGCTCAGATTTCGTCGAAGCACAGGGAATATCACACATAAGCTCAACAAAGACCAAGGATTTCTTTGATGTGGCTTTGGAAAATTCCAGATCAAACTCCTAAAGTATGACTATCTAGTGAGAGTACTTGCCTCCGAGCACCTGACGAATCAGGATGTAATGCATAGGGTTCTGATCTGCCAATATAGTAGTAGTGCGGAGCAGAATGTAGTGACGAAACTTTTGTACAGCAATGACCGTGGCCAATGCTAACTTTTCCACACGTGAATAGCTAGTTTCAGAATCCATGAGATTCTTACTCGCATAATAAATCACATGCTCCTGACTGTGGAGATTTTCCTGCACTAAAACCATAGCGATGGTAGTGGCAGAGGCAGCAATATACAAGAGAAAGTCCCTTGAATAATCCAAGGGGTGTATCATGGGTGAATGAGTCAGAGCGAGCTTAAGATTATCAAAGGCGCGTTGGGCCTGGTCATCCCAGAAGAATGGAGTGTTCTTCTTGAGGAGACGCATATAACCATGCGTTTTCTCTGCGAAATTGCACATGAAACGATGGAGAAATTTTTCATTCCCTTGCAAAATTTGGAGTTCTAGGAGATTAGTTGGGGCTAGTAGATCTAAAATGGCAGCAATTTTCAAAGGATCAATCCGGATGCCATCTTTGGGTACCACAAAACCTAGTAGACGTCTTGTCTCAATGCAAAAAACACATTTATGCGGATTGAGCTGTATATTATAATGACAACACCTTAGGAATATCTCTCTAAGATGACCAGGATGGTCCTCCCATCACTGTGAATGAGCAGGGAGGTCATCAAGGTACAGTTCAACAATACGTTTAATATCGTGAAATGCATAGGACATCGCGCACTGGAACGTGGCTCTAGCATTTTTCAAGCCAAAAGGTAACTTCTTATATGCAGAGGTTCACCATGGGAAAATGAATTCCATCTTATACTGATCAAAGGGTAATATCTCAATCTGATTATAGCCAGAGAAGCCATCCATAAATGAAAAGATGACACTTCCAGCACAGTTGTCGATAATCTGATCGATGTGTGGAGTAGGAAAGTTGTCCTTAGTACAAGCTTTATTCAAATCCCTAAATTCGATACAAACTCTAATGGTGCCCTGCTTTTTATTGGTAGGGACAACATTCGATACCCATTCCGTCAGGGGTACAAGATAAATAAACCCAACTTTGAGAAGTTTCTCAATTTTAGCTTTAATAGCTGCAGCCTTCCGAGGATGGACTTGCCTTAGTTTTTGCCTAACAGGTTTAGCCGTGGGATAGGTTTTAATCTCATGGACCACAATGGATAGTTCAATCCCCGGCATCTCTTCGTAAGACCAGGCAAAAATATCACGGAATTCTTTGAAAAGTGCCTTATAGGCTTCAGATTCATCTGTCAAGCAATTCTGCCCAGCATGAACATGCTCGATAGTATCAGGCTTAGCTGATATGTCAATCGGATTCGTCTGAGTAATGTTGCAAAGGTTTCCTTCAGAATCTATATCTTGCAACAATATAGGACTTTGGGGTACGTTGACAAGATCAGTAGGAAACAAGGATGCAAAATCATGGCTAACTGAACTGGTGTTGGGGAGGAACATGGATCTATGATGGTGATCCTCCCAAATGGACTCATCTGTATTCATTATCTCCATAATGGACTCATCGGAAGGGAAAGTCTCAGTGAGATAATCTATAACAGGGAGATAAGGCTCTAACCAATACGATAAATGGTAAGGATTTGAAGCCACTAAATGAAGGTCATCCGTGTGATCATCGAAAAAGGTTTGAATGGTGTCATACAGTGCTTCGTGTCGACCCAGCGGAGTCGCCAAATTTGTTAGCTAGAATATTTCACCTTCTGTGGATAGTAAGGTGTTCCACTGGTCTGAATGGTTCAAATCTAGAACAAATGAAGGACAAAGGTTGAAGACCCTCCATGGACGTCGTAGATACCTGGAATGTGATGCTTTGATAGTAACCCTGTGTACCTGCAATCATATTAAACACGCAAACACATCAAATATGCCAGAATATAATCTACCGATCCATGTTAGTGACTAGGGAATCTAACAACATACATGTGAAATCATACAACAACATTAATGTGGGACAGAAATTAGCTTTGCATTAAGATAAAAGGGAGAAGTTTACAACCAGTTAAGCCTTAGTGTTGACATGCATCTCCATGAAACCAAGCACTCTCATCCCTGTAAGCTCTGACTTTTGCTCTCTATGCTCTTCAATGGCTTAGGCCAAGAAATCAATCCAATAGCATAACAATACCTTAAGAGTTCTATCCTCAACCATGGACATGAGCTTGTATTTATAAGGCTCAATGGATAGGGATGGTTGAGAGATTAGTGGATGAGGTCGCCTCTAAGATCCTAGGATGAGGGATCTTGAGCTCAACTGACCCACAATGATAGGGATAAGGGAGGACACAGGGCTCATCATCTAGAAGCCTCGAGAATCTTCTCTTTTTCCCATTTTACCCAGGGTACCGCTTTTCTCCTTCAATGACAGAGCGGTTCAGGTAAGAAACGCTTATGGACTAACGGCCATAAGCGGTGGCACCACTTGTGGATAACAAGGGATATGCGGTGTGTGCAAGGTACCGCTCTTGGGAAAAGGGGAAAGCATAGTGCTGAGCATTTTTGTGAAAGATTGACAAATGGTATGAGTTTCCTCCAAGTGCTGGGATTAAGGGCAAATAGGTATGTCAAAGATCTTATCACATGATGGTGACAGGATTTTGGTATAACAGTATTTAGACCTGAGAGTATTTTAAAATTTAAATACATAAATAAAATTCCATTCATCCATAAACCATCAATATTTTACTTATCCATTCGAATCCATCAACATCAAATTGATTCACAACAAGACAGTGGGGAAATGGCACTATTTCTTCATTGATTGACATTTTTACATGAAATATTTCAGTATTTTGACCTGAGAGTATTCTGAACTTGAAATATAGATAATTTACATCAGAACATAAAATAATGGGGCATTATAAGCTTCCCCAAAGAGATCAATATCTCACCCAAAGCGCAATCCCTCTATGAGCAAGAATATGCCATAAAAATTGGAAATGCTTGAGAGAAAGTGTTACAATAGAAGGAACCATGAGCTACCCTATAGATTACACCTACAAATACAACTCCATTAAATCTCCATGAAATACCTAACAGGACTGCATGTACTACACTCGATTTTAGTTGCATTTATATTGATCGCCATTGCTCATCTTTGGACGTTTATAAAGTTCTTTTTTTTATTTTGAACTTTGATCTTTCACAAGACAATCATGCACAAGAAGACTAATCACATTTAGCCTCTAAAACGAGTTGGATATTAGATCTCTGGCGCTAAGAGATTATCAAGAATGCAAGTTTTGACATTTTTAGATTGATTTCACATTTTTAGATACTTTCATGTCTCGTGTCCTCATGTCAGGTGACTCACTATAGAGTGTTCTAGGAACCTCATTCACCCATCAAACAACCATGTCACTTTATTCTACTAATCTATACAATGCAAGTAGTATATTACCTTTCTTTGCTCAACAGTCCCTTAGGGGTATTATTCCCTTCTAGAGCTCTTCAATGCAGGAAGAAAGAGTCCAATATGCTGAGTACTTTCTGGGAATACCTTGAACGAATAAAG
This sequence comes from Pseudotsuga menziesii, assembly GCA_001517045.1. Classification (NCBI taxonomy): domain Eukaryota; kingdom Viridiplantae; phylum Streptophyta; class Pinopsida; order Pinales; family Pinaceae; genus Pseudotsuga; species Pseudotsuga menziesii. Next base: position 86,201 of record LPNX010660331.1, on the reverse strand, counting down.
TGTGGCTCTCAATCAACTAATCAACAACAATAACTAGCCGTTGAAGGCTTCCTAGATTTCCCAACCTATCTCCTCACCAATGACCATCTATTCATCTTCCCATGTTTGCAACTCCTTATGAATGCTCTGATTTGCTCACCTTTTGGTGTAGTCGATCCTTAACTGTAGAAATACACAAGAATCATGTAGCTACAAAGGCACAGTTTAAAACAGAAAACAATTAGTCTATACATAAAGGAATAGAACTCAACTCAATCATACACAGATCATTTTATTTCATTAAAATACTCAACTAACAGAAATGAGCTAAATGCTCTCAGACCCCAAAATAGGATATGCGGGTCCTCATACACATACATGAACTACAACTGCAACTTGAAGACACAAAAAATGCATAAAACAGTAAAAACCAATCTCCTGAAAAAAACCAATAAAAACTACCGCTCATTTCCCAAGCCCAGCCTTTTTATTCTGCAGATTTCCACCCAAATCCAGATCCAGAAAATATGCAGTCATGTTCAGTCATTCTTATTTGAACTCGGTGTGCTCCCACCAGTCACGGATCGAAACAATCATTATGTTATGAATCCTATGCTCCGCATCATCCTCCTCTTCTTTTAAAATTTCAGAACCTCATGGTTCCAAGTCATCTGATGTAACCTCTCGGTTGTGCTTAAGTAACTCTGCTTCTGTGATCCAAGAGTTGTAGGAATCATATAGTCTTTCCCAATTAACTAGGTATAACTTATCATCCTTGGAGCGTGTAGCGGCTAGTTTCGTGTCTAACACACATTCAACTTTTTCTCTCTTTTTCTTGGGTAAAAGTTTAGTCCAGTCCCCCCTATGTCATGCTAATCATAAATTGATTGGTCTTCAATGGCCTCTTTGTTTGACTCAGTCAGCAGCAAATAAAGATCAGCCACATTGAAAATAGGACTGATGTCTAATTCTTCTGGTAGATCCATTAGGTAGGCGTTGTCATTTATTCTTCTCTTAATTTTACAAGGACCAAATTTCCTGGGTTTTAGTTTGTTGTAGGTTCCCTTGGGGTACCTTTTATTCCTCAAATGTACCATGGCCATTTCTCCTTCCTGAGAGACCTTTCTTCTCCTATGTCGGTCAATATATTCCTTGTATTGATTAGTCATTGACTGCAACTTCTGCTGGACTTGTTGATGTATTCCTTGAATATTTTCCACAAAATATATAGCATCTCTGCTGAGATAGGGATCTGTAGGAAATTCCACTAGGTCAACAACCCCTTTGGGATTGGCTCCATAGACAATTTGAAACACATATTTGCTTGTTGATCAATTGATGCTTGAATTATAGGAAAATTATGCTTGTGGTAAGACCAAGTCCCACTGGCGAGGTTTGTCACCTACTAAACAACGCAGTAAATTTCCCAAGCTCTTATTGACGAACTCGGTTTGACCATCAATCTGGGAATGGTAGGCAGAGCTGAATTGCAATCTGCTGTCCAAATTTCTCACCAATACTCTCCAAAAGTGGCCTAAGAATTTGGTGTCCCAATCACTCATTATAGTTTTTGGAAGACCGTGTAAACGAACAATTTCCTTAAAAAACAGTTTTTCTATTTGACTAGAATCATTTGTCTTTTTACATGGTAAGAAGTGGGCCATCTTGGAAAACCTAACCACCAATACAAACACTGAGTCGTGACCCCTTTAGGTACATGGCAATCCCAAAACAAATCCATGGAAATACCAGTCCATCATTCCTTCAGGACAGGTAGGGGCATGTACAGGCCTGTATTTTGATGTCCTCCTTTTGTTGTCTGGAAAACTCTACAAGAAGCAACAAATATGTTCACATCCCTCCTAATATTAGGAGAAGAGAATTTTTCTTTTACTAGTTTGAAGGTTTTATCCATTCCAAAGTGTCTAGCCCACCCATTCGAGTGCATTTCTCTCACAAGTTTTTCTCGTTGGGATCCAAAAGGGATCCACGGTTGGGAACCTTTAAACAAAAATCCATCTAACAAACGGAACTCCTTAATTGAATGTGAATCAACTTGTTCTTGCCCACTCAGAATTGCAATAATTTGGTCAAAATAGGGATCACTGGAGTATTCTGTTTTCATTTCTTCAAACCCAATCAGCACATTACTCATTACTACCAGTAGATGTCTCCTCCTACTCAAAGAATCTGCCACCACATTAGTTTTACCACTTCTATCTTGCACAACAAAAGTGTAATCCTACAAGAAAGACACCCATTTGTCATGTTTGTGGGACAACTTATTCTGGGAATTGATGTATTTTAGTGCTTAGTTATCAGTCATCATAATGAACTTTCTATGCAGAAAGTAATGTCTCCAGTATTTCAAGGCCTGGACTGCTGCATAGAACTCTTTATCAGAAGTTCTATATTTATGTTTAGATTCATTTAGTTTCTCACTAAAAAAGCTATAGATCGGCCTTCTTGGCTTAAAACCCCTCCAATGGCAACCCCAGAAGCATCACATTCTACTGTAAAATTTATGTCAAAGGCTGGTAGGGTGAGAATAGGGGCCTTGGTAACTCTTTTCTTGAGTTTTTCAAAGCTTACTATAGTAGCCTTGGTCCAATTAAATATTTTTCCTTTGGTGTAGTCAGTCAAAAAAGCGCTTATACCACTAAAATTTCTAATGAAACTCTTATAAAAGTTTACTAACCCATGAAAACTCTTCACTTCAATAATATTTTGGGGGATTGGCCACTCAAGGATGGCCTTGACCTTTTCAGGATCCATGCTCAACCAATTTGCTGAAATTACGCTACCCAAAAATATTAATTTATCCTTGCATAACTCGCTCTTCTCGAGGTTGATAAACAATCTCTTAGTTTGAATGATGTCAAGTATTACCTTCAAATGCTCTACATGTTCATCCATAGTCTTACTAAAAACTAAAATATCATCAAAATAGATTATTATAAATTTCCCAATGTGTGATCTAAATACCTGGTTCATAGTTCACATGAAGGTATTTGGGGCATTGGATAGAACGAACGGCATCACCACCCATTCAAATAAGTCGTCTTTCGTTTTGAAAGTTGTCTTCCACTCATCTCCTTCCCTAATTCTAAGTTGGTGGTATCCACTTTGGAGGTCAATTTTGGAGAAGATTTGGCACCAGACAAACAATCTAGCAAGTCATCCATTCTTGGTAGTGGGTATCGGTACTTCACAGTAATCTTGTTAATAGCTCTAGAATTCATGCATAATATCCACGTCTTCCCTCCCTTCTTGGGAGAAAGTAAGGTGGGAGTAGCACAGGAACTCATGCTTTCTCGTATGAACCTTTTTTCTATTAATTTTGTTATATGTTGCCTCATCTCCTCATCTTCGAAGGGATTCATCTTGTAAGATGCTTGGTTTGGAAGCTTGGCACCCGGAAATAGATTAATTTGATATAATACCTCTTGTGGGTGGTAGACCCGCGGGTAGATTTGTTGGTGTCAAATCAGGTTATTGCTGAAGTAATTTCTGCACTTCTAGGGGGACTGTTTGCTGCTGCAATGACTTCTATTCTCAGGGGTATAATACATAGAAAACACCACTCCTTGACTCCTTGGAAAACCTCTTCCATCCCATGGTACTCAAGGACAGGGTTGTTGATTCAGTCGGTCCTTCCTCCTTGAATGGCTTCAAGATATGGCGCCTATTCCCGTGACGAAACTCATATGTGTTCTCCTTACCATGGTGAATTACATCTCGATCATATTACCAAGGTCTACCTAAGAGTACATGGCATGCATCCATTGGAACCACGTCACACCATTCTTTGTCTTCATAGGGCCCAATTTTAAAGTCGACTAGACAAGTTTGGTTTACCAACACACTATGATCTTTTTTTAGCCAAGAAATACTATAACGATGAGGTTTGGGAATGCAAGTAAGTTGTAATTTTTGCACCATTCCTATACTTACTAGATTGTCAGTGGATCCTCCATCTACAATTACCTTGCAGACCTTGTCCCTACACTTACACTTGGTACGAAACATGCTTTTCCTCCTCCAATCCGCTTCAGGGGTGACCTTGTTACCAGATATCAAGGTCCTCCTTAACATGATATTTTCACCTTTCTCTGCCTCAACTTCTTCTGGAAGAAGTTCTACTTCCTCTTCTTCTTGAGTCATCATCACCCTTTTTGGGTTTTGTGGGAAATCCATTGCCTTATGGGGTTCACTGCATATAAAACACTTGAAGGGCATCCAACCCCCAGCAAAATCCCACCCTCTTCCCCTGTTCCAAGGGGTCTCTCTACCTTGGGAGTTAGACTTGTTGTAGGTGCCACAGATCCCATGTTATCCAAAACATGGGAGCCCCAATTACACATACAAAGGTAGTTGTTATGTATTCCTTAAGTCGTTTTCGGATCCCCATAACGTTTGTCATGGTTTCTTCTTTGATTTAACTTAGTTGAATTTTTGGAATTTATGCATGATTTGTGTGCTTTTGGCGAGTTGTGGAAGACTATCTTTCAATAAAATTGTTTCATCCCGCAACCCGCAATGCAGACTGCGGGAGCTTGAAGTTTAGTATTTGTGAGTTTTCCATCCCGCAATCTGCATCCCACAATTTGTGGAATGCGGGAGCATTTTTGTAAGTAAAGTGTGTCATCCCGCAACCCGCAAACTGCAGGATGCGGATTGCAGGAGTAATTTGATTGATTTATTTTGTTGTGTGATCCCGCAACCCGCAAATTGCAGGATATGGATTGTGGAAGAGATTGAATAAAACTTTGGTACTTTTATATTCCCACATCCCGCATCCCGCAATTGTGGAATGCGGGTTGCGGGATGGTTAATAAAATTTAGATCCCGTGTTATGATCCCACATCCCATAAGGTTTAATCTCAGCCGTCCATTTATTTTAATCCTATGGTCCTAATTTGCCCCCAGAAAATCTATATATAAGTTGGTATTTTACTATTTCTTTACCATTTTACTGCTGCGAATTACTGTGTTGCGTGAATTTTCTTTGCGTTTTTACCAGGAAACCTCATCATAGTCCAGTTTGATTACAGGTTAGTGTCTTAGTCATTTCTTCATTCAAATTTATTATTGTAGTTTAGCTTGAATTAGCTTTGATTTCTCACTTCGCGTTGTTTTTAAACAGAGTTTTCTCCAATTTCCAAGAATGGCAAGAATTACCCACTGCAAAAGCCTTCAAAAGGATATGTTAACCAAGGACCTGACTTTGGTATTTTCTCGAACACCAGCGGAAAAATCACTGATACTTACCAAATTGAATGGCCTAGGGTTTACGCAATTTTTGACAATGATGACTTTTCTCATATCCAAAACAACCAGTTGGCCTACCAAAGAATCAGGGATTCTGGACTTCACTCCATTACTTCCAGACCTGTTATCCTCCCCTATAATGATGCAGTCAAATGGATCATGGAACACGTGAACCCCAAAGACCATTCCTTCAACGATAGTGCAAGGTCACAACTAGCCAATTTCCTTCCCGAGACATTTACCAGGGCTTATGGCCGTAAACCAGCTAGATAACCCCTCAACGCAGAATTTGCTCAATCCTCTAAGACTAGATTCAATGAAATGAAATGTTAAAATCTTGGATGCACGAACCTGGTAAATTCTCCCAGAGGGTCGATGACCTTTACCCTATCACCTGGTTCAAAGAACCCTATTCCTTATTGGCAACCATGTTATGCAGACTATATGGCCTTCCAAATTTTTCTATGCTCAAGGCTGAATGGGATCCAATAGCTCATCATGTTTTAGCAACCGGTGATTCTTTCCTGTGGGCATCCATATTGTCACTAGAACTCAAAACCTCTATCCAAGACTACTAGAAGGCCACTGCCAGAAAGAAGCCTAATTTCTTCTTTTCGGCCTTCATTTTTTATGTATTCTGCACTAAGTTCCAATATCCCAATTTGGGATGGAACTGGACTTTACTGGCTCCCCCGGTGCCCATTTATTAATCAGAATTGTGGGATACTAACTATGCATCTATTTTCTATGATATACGTGAACACTTCCTCGACAGCATCTATTTTTCAATCTTCAAAAAGGAAGCTCCCACATTTTCAGTTGAATCCAGAAATTTCATTGCTACAATGGGTGATTGGTACATTGGTGAGTCTTTTTCGTACATCAATATTTGGGGTGGCAACACTGTTCACATGCTGCCTAGGATTGTCCCTCACCGGTTGGTCCTAGAAGAAGTGACTTTCTAGAATGTCAGTGATGGGGTTTATAAGAAACTCGTTGGCCCTAAAAAAAGGGTTGGCCCAAATTCCCTTTGAACCTTGGATTGTTGGTTATCCCAACTTCAACCTGGGCTGCAATACTGGGTCAACAGATAGTTTCCTTGAAGCTCGGCTTTGCTAGCAAGAGAAGACATGATCCCAAGGGATTCCTCGATACTCACTTTAAGCAATACCATATCAAAATTGCTTATGTGCATGAGGAACTTCTCGATGATTCCATTTACCAAGGTGTCAATACATCTTCTGAAGTCTTGGCTAAAGCCCAAAGTAAAGATGGGAAAAGTCACATCTTACAGCATCAAAAGGAACTTAAGGACAGGACCTCTTGGAGAAAATGAGAAAGGACCTCAAAGTTATAAAGCAATGCAAATGGACCTCTTGGAGAAAATAAGGACAGAGAAGAAAAGAAAGCCTAAGTAGCAAAAGTTCCATCAATGGAAACCCATCCAGATGGGAACAAAGGTAAAGGTCTAATGGAACACTTCCCAAAGGTAACAGTTGCTCAGCAGTTGAAATCCTTAATGGATACCTCAAAACAGTCAAGATAGAAGCTAGCAATGATGACCTCTGTGCTAGACACTTAGGTATAGGCATCTACAGCTGCTTAGACTATCGCTAATATCCAGGTGATTGTTGCAGCCACTCAACCAAATGATGTTCAAGAAATTGATGAGCAAAATCCATTTAAAAGACTGAAGATGCAGGTTTCTTCCTCTCCAACTCCTACTATAAATTTGGTTGATTCTGACTTAGAATAAGAAGTAATAGCCTCCATGCATGTCACTAAAGAAGTGGATCAATATTTGCAACCATTCACAAATTTGCTCAATGGTGATGGTAAGAAAGATTTTATCCTTGTCCGTTCAGTTTCACAATCTAGTTTTGTTTCTAGCTCCTCGTCTTCAGCATTGCTCCTTTCATCCATTCAAACTTTGTCTACTCTACCTGCTGGAGCAGCCCTATCACCTGCAATGTCTTAGTTGTATGAGGCTTTGACCTCCACATCTCTATATATCACATGTGCTTCTGTGCAAACCCCCATGCCGCAACTTGCCACTATAGAAGCACCATTTTTTAAGATTCCTCTACACCTACCCTTAGTTACTCTGTCATCATCATCTAGTCTTGAAAAGACCTTGATGCCTTCCTTACCACTTACAGCTGTCAACGTCCACTTCCCATCCTCTAAAAATTCAACCCCACTCTTCTCTCCAACTTCTGAAACAGTTGTTGTTCAAAACACTTTTCCTTCCACCACTCACATTACTATGCCCATTCCCCCTCCTATCATCACTCAGATATCCTCTTTGGTGTCCACAGTGATTGGGGCTTCTGCATCCACTGAGCCAAGAGTTGAGTTTGATGAAGACATTGTCATCTCTCTTGGGGATTATTATTATAGCAAGTATGATAAAGCAATGGTTAAAAAGGGAAAAAAGAGGACTAAGGATCAAAGTGGTATGGATGTATCTGTTACTGATCAAATAGTCTGGAATCAGTAGTCCAGTGACCCACAAGTAGATGCAGTATATACAGCTGTTGCTTTGGGTGCATTCATAGGTGTCAACCTCCATGTTGTTAACACCTTGAACAGGGAGTTTAACAAGAGAAAAGAAGAGATAAACAAGCTGAAGGAAGAGCTTGAAAATAATAGAAGGGAACATGAGGTTCATGTTGTTGATCTTATGAAGACATATGAGGACAAGTATAATGAGCTACAGGTCAAAAGTGCTTATCTTCAGGTTGAGCTACAAAACAAGAAGACTGCAAATGTGACCTTTACACAGAAGATAGCCTCACTCGAAAAGGAATGAGAAGATGCAACTGCAAGTGCAGCTTCCTCTTTGTTCTCCAGGTTTTCACAAGAGGAATTTAAAGAATTGCCATATCAGAGAAAATCAGGAGCATTATGAGTTAATAACTGACTTGTTCCAAACTTTGAATGATATTTATGAAACTCATATTGATTTTGGTCAGATGTTTGTTGTCCTTGAAGATCAGGTAGAAAAGAGAGAGAAAGCATCCAAAGCTTATGATGTTATTGTAGATTGGCAAAGATATATGAAGGACAAGCCATAAAACATTATCATCCTCAGCAATTTTCAATTGAAAAGGGTCAGGGCTGTACTAAGTGCTTGGATTGACCTTAATGAGATGGTTGAAAATACTATCAAGAAAGCACAAGCCGTGTGTGGAAGAAGGTGGTATGAAAAGGGTCAGGGCTGTACTAAGTGCTTGGATTGACCTTAATGAGATGGTTGAAAATACTATCAAGAAAGCACAAGTCGTGTGTGGAAGAAGGTGGTATGTTGTTGACGGTATCATGGAGACGTTTCATTTTCCCACAATAGATCTCATTGAGAACGCCTGTCCGCCCAGACTGATGATCGAGCAGGTTGAACACCGACGAGATGAAGCAAAGGAGAAAATCCAGGGACTCGATCATATCACCATTGAAGACGTGGATCATTTAATCAGACAACCTTTGGATATTGAGGGAAAGATCCATATTTACATCTGCATCTAGCATAAGTTAGCTAAAAACGAAATGGAAAATTATAATTGTGATGCTCAACTTGGTTTCGAATCAACTGACTATCCCAACATTGAGGAATTGTTAGGGATTTGGAACAAATGGCAGGATTTCCTTGGATATTAGTTTTATTTAGATTTTTCAATCCCAGTTTGATGTGAATCTACTCCTTGTAATAATTATTTAAAGGGTGGGTTTCAGATGTAAGGGGGACTTTTGGAAGGGAAAAATCTAGACAAGAGACTAGAGATACCTTTGTTTACTTGAGGTTTTGTAATTTTTTGCAAACTTTACTTAATACAATAATGATATCCTTTCATATCTCTTATTGTTTATTTGATTAAGTTTCCTTAACGAATTATGATTTTTCCTGTTTCAGATGGATCAATATTGTTGTTAGTCCTTTGTAATTAATGAGTACATTTATTCACAGCCTTGATTTCTCTCTGTTAGTGATTTATGTACTGATAAAGTTATAAAGAGTTTATTCTGTTAAAATCTTTATCTTTTTTTGCAAGTGATTACACAGTAAATTATATAACATATATGTTAATTTTTTAATTGGCATACTTATATGCAAGTTGACCTTGAATGTGTTAATTTTAAGTTGTAGACAGTTAATTTTCATTAATTGATTGTGAGTTAAATGATAAGTAAATGATCTTGTTTACATTTCTGTCAATCTGATTAAATGCTTATATGTCTTACATCTTAGGTTGATTTGTGAACAAACCAAATATCTCTCTTAGAGCAGTGTAGATCAAGATTAGATTTCCTTTTACAGTTAGATTACATTTTCCTTTTATTTCCTTCATCAAACATGTTTTCCTTCACACGAAGACGGATCCTTCCATGATCTAAACTCAATGACTCAGAGAGTGCCAGCGAAGGCCAAATATATGTGGGTGTTAACAGCACCAAATAGCTCGAGGATATGGTAACACTTGCGTAGGATTGCCTGAAGCCTTTGGTTGGGTTTTCATCCTTTGTTGTGAGCCTTGGACCCTTTTCAGCCACATACAAACCCGAGGCTTTAGCTCACTACTAGATTCTAAGTTTGCTTGTCGGTATAGAAGAACTTCCTCTACCCTTATTCATATTACTACCCCCTCACTTAATAGATGCCTTGCTCCGCCTATTCAATTTTTCTTCAGCCTTTAATGCTAACTGGTATGCTTCGTCCACAGATCTCACCTTGATTAGGGCTAATTCATCTTGTAGATGAAACCTAACAGCATTGACATACCTAGTCGCTGCATGTTCATCATCTTCTTGTAAATCAGTTATAATCTGCAACTTCAAAAATTCCTCCATAAATGCAGATATGGATAAGTCCTTTTGCATTAAATTTCAGTAGTCTCTAAAAAGTCTCTATTAATAGTCGAAGGGCATGAAATTAACTTTCAGAAGCTTCAACATCTTCGGCCACGGCTTGATCTTCTCTTTCCCTTATCTCTTTCTACGATTCTAGAGATTCTCCCACCATAGAGCAGCATGCGACTTCATTTTGGATGCCACTATTTTAGTCCTTCATGGATCAATCCCCTTGATCCCTTCTATATCAAAATACTTCCTCAACTCTTGAATCCAATCCATGAATAATTCTGGATTCAATTCACCTTTGAAATCAGGGACCTCAAATTTAGCCTCGGTTCCTTGTTTGGCTATTTCCTCAATAAGCCTCTCCATGTGGTCTATAACTTTGACCCGACCTTGTGGAACCTCCAGTTCCTCCTCAGATTCTTCATAGGGAAATTTGGACTCGATGGCCTCTAATCTTCGGTGTAGTTCCTCATCAAGGGTTACTCTCCGTCTAGCATTTCTCCTACCTCTCCTTCTCGAGTTCAGATGGAAACCCCTCTGAGCCATCATTGTGCTTTGATACCAATCTGATGTAGTCGATCCTTACCTGCAGAAATACACAAGAATCCTGTAGCTACAAAGGCACAGTTTAAAACGGAAAACAACTAGTCTATACATAAAGGAACAGAACTCAACTCAATCATGCATGGATCATTTTATTTCATTAAAATACTCAACTAATATAAATGAGCCAAATGCTCTCAGACCCCAAAATAGGACATGCAGGTCCTCATACACATTCATGAACTACAGCTGAAACTCGCAGCCACTAAAAATGCATAAAACAGTAAAAACCAATCTCCTGAAAAAAACCAATAAAAACTATCGCTCATTTCCTAAGCACGGCCTTTTTATTCTGGATATTTTTTTCCCTAAGCCAGATCTGGAAAAGACGTAGACGTGTTCAGTCGTGCTTATTTGAACTCGGTGTGCTCCTGCCAGTCACACATCGAAACAACCATTATGTTCTAAATCCTATGCTCTGCATCACATTTAGATTTGGATAATGGTTGATAGAAAGAATGGAGAATGCAACATGAATGGAGAGCAAGAATGTGAGAATGATGATGAGAGAATGAATGATGATGAGAGAATGGGGATGATGACTTATCTACTTTTTGGTAGGAGGTTGAAGTACTCTTACATTCCCCCATTATGTTTGTGTTGAGTGCATGCTTCAATAATATGTAAGGTAGACTTCCTCATTGGCCTATACCAACCTTCATTTTTGGCTCTCCAAGTAAATGGAGGTAGATGGCTTTGTTTAAAGCACATGGTGGAAAAGAGATGGGTTTTTAGGGTGACACTTGGCAATAGAGAATTATTCTTTCATAGGCCCCCTTTCTCTTCCCCTTTGGTGGAATCATAACCCCTCTTATGCTCTTTGAAACCATCTTGAACCATATATATTATACTCAAGCATTAATATTTATGTAGCTTAAGTTTACTGTGGCAATCTTACTAGATGGTCGATACAAGTATATTTACAACAACTACATGCCCAGCTATTTACTAGTTGGCCATTGACCTTAGATCTTCTCTAGAAATCCAAACATGCATATTTACATCATTTACAATATCGGGTCATTTATTTAAGCTTGCATGGCCTCGCTCATTATTATAACCACACATTTAAAAAATTTACATATTGTGATCTAATACATTCAAGGGGTCAAAACTAGGATATTACACAATTACTTTGCCCAAGCCCATGCAAACAAACATAATTAGAAAAGTTGTTTCAAGGTTTCAATTCACCCACAGCGGGGCAACATGGATTTTCTACTCCTAGGTGAGTAATTCTTTTAGCTTATAGGTAAACCATCCATGACTAATTACCAAACAAGGAAATATTTCTACTTCACTTCACTGTCGGACCAGACCCCGATGCAAATCGTCTAGTAGATAGCTTACTCCTTTCTGGAATTGCTTAAAGACAAGAGAAAATATAAAACTTCTAAATGAGAACACACTTACAAGCCTCCTAAAAATGCTATGAAATTTCATGTATTATGTATGGCATATCTTTCCTCTGTAGTCCCTAGCTTAAGCCCTCTACACAAAAGGTAAAAAAATGTATACAACTTTTTGTCATAAAATAACATGGTTCAAATCTACAGAGCTTCAAAACACATTTATTTGTTGTTACTTTGTGTGCTATACAGTAGCATGATCATAATCAAGAAAACTAAGTGTCTGCCTAGGTGGCATAATATTCCTTTTTTTTTAATTTCAATTGTTGTGGAGAGGGAATGTAAGGTTCAATTTGTATTCTCAATCCTAGCTATATAGCTTTCAAATATAAAAGAGAGCCAAGTTTCAACACTTAATTTGAGTTTGCATTCAGTGTGATGGCTATGTGAGAAGACATTATTTGTTAGAAGCAATTAGTGGGTTAAAGGGTGAAGTATTTAAAGTAGGGTTAAAGGGTGAAGTATTTAAGACAAAGCTTAGCCATCCACTTCCAAGAGTAATGGGAAGGAGGTAATCCTCGACGCATAGAAAACAAATATTAATTTTGTTTAGAAAACAAATATTAATTTTGTCTTTATTTCTATGTGTTGCTATTATGGACAGTTTGAGATTTCACAAGTACAATTTAAAACCTTTCTAAATTTCTTCATTCATCCTAACCCAGTTCATATTTCCTTTTGAATGAGAGTTTGCTCCCGATTTTCCTTAGTACAATGTGTATTTTCCTAAGAATGACAATGGCCAGCATTTAAATTTGTCTTATTGCTAATTATTCAGAGTAATACAGTGGTCAATTTCTATAGTTTTTATTTTATGGTAACATGAACAAGCTAACTCCTACATTTAAACCCCTCTCTAGTTAAAATGAGATACACCTGAAATGGACCTTGTTAGTAGCATTTCCGACCTTAGCTTGACAAGATTTTGGTTAAACCTCTATTGCTACATTTCATGTATGGAATTAATTATAAGGAAAAAAAACAGGCCATAGAGAATTGAAGCTCTTTCTCAAGGCTATGTAGCCTAAATAAGATCATTAACATTCCCCATTGTATAATTTGAGCAATATCTAAGCAAATCTGTTGGATGATGTACACGAGCTGGAACTCTGCCTTGCATGGAACTTTACCCTGGATGGCATAATGGAAAAGCTTGAGTTTCTATTTTGTAAATTTTTTCTTGGTTTCTGGTTGATCTATTTGGTTCAATGATCTGTATCTTGTTTCGCTTATATGGTGGTTTGAAACCTCGTTCATGGCCAATTAACCCTAGAAGCTTCAATGAAAGCCTATAGCCCTTGATTTCCTTCCCTAGCATTGTCAAAGCCTTGAAACTTATCATTGGCGAATAAAATGTCCTAATGGTGGTGGACAAATATACGTTACGATACCTTGTATTGACCTTTGAGCCCTAAGAACTATGCCCCGCCTGGAACTCTGCCATAGCTGGATCATTGCCGCGCATGGAACTCTGCCCTACCTGGAACTCTGCCCTACATGGAACTCTGCCTCTCTTGGAACTCTGCCCTGCATGGATCTTTGCCCTGCTGGAACTCTGCCCCGGCTGGAACTCTGCCCTACCTGGAACTCTGCCCCTGTTGGAACTCTGCCCGGGCTGGAACTCTGCCCCGACTGGAACTCTGCCCAGGCTGGAACTCTGCCCGGGCTGGAACTCTACCTTGACTGGAACTTTGCCTCGCCTGAAACCATGGCCACCTGGAACTCTGCCCTACATGGAACTATGCCGGGGTTGGAACTCTGCCCCGGTTGGAACTCTGCCCTGCATGGAACTCTACCCCGGTTGGAATTTTGCCGTGCATGGAACTCTACCCGGCTGGAACTCTGCCGTGCATGGAACTCTACCCCGCCTAGAACTCTGCCTCGGCTGAAACTTTTCCTAGGATGGAACTTTGCCCCACCTGAAACTATGCTTGCCTGGAACTTTGCCTCGGTTGGAACTCTGCCCGGGCTGGAACTCTACCCTACTTGGAACTCTGCCTCGCCTGAAACCATGGTTGCTTAGAACTCTGCCCTGCATGGAATTCTACCCCTATTGGAACTCTGCCCCGGCCAGAACTCTGCCTTGCATGGAACTTTACCCTGGATGGCATAATGGAAATGCTTGAGTTTCTATTTTGTAAATTTCTTCTTGGTTTCTGGTTGATCTATTTGGTTCATTGATCTGTATCTTGTTTCGCTTATATGGTGGTTTGAAACCTCGTTCATGGCCAATTAACCCTAGAAGCTTCAATGAAATCCTATAGCCCTTGATTTCCTTCCCTAGCATTGTCAAAGCCTTGAAACTTATCATTGGCGTATAAAATGTCCTAATGGTGGACAAATATACGTTACGATACCTTGTATTGACCTTTGAGCCCTGAGAACTATGCCCCGCCTGGAACTCTACCATAGCTGGATCATTGCCGCGCATGGAACTCTGCCCTACCTGTAACTTTTCCCTACCTAGAACTCTGCCTCACTTGGAACTCTGCCCTGCATGGATCTCTGCCCAGGCTGGAACTCTGCCCGGGCTGGAACTCTGCCCGGGCTAGAACTCTGCCCCGGCTAGAACTCTGCCCTACCTGGAACTCTACCCGGGCTGGAACTCTGCCCTGGTTGGAACTCTGCCTCGGTTGGAACTCTACCCCGCCTGGAACTCTACCCGGGCTGGAACTCTACCTTGGCTGGAACTCTACCTTGACTGAAACCATGGTCGCCTGGAACTCTGCCCTGCATGGAACTCTGCCATAGCTGGATCATTGCCGCGCATGGAACTCTGCCCTACCTGGAACTTTGCCCTACCTGGAACTCTGCCTCGCTTGGAACTCTGCCCTGCATGGATCTTTGCCCGGTTGGAACTCTGCCCTGGCTAGAACTCTGTCCTGGCTGGAACTCTGCCCCGGTTGGAACTTTTCCGTGCATGGAACTCTGCCTGGGTTGGAACTTTGCCTCCTTTTTCATATGTAACAGGTCTCACTCAATTTGGCTCTCAACCTAGGGTTTACATCCCAACCCTAGGTCCTCTTCTCTTGCATCACACAAGCACAAAGACCTCTAGACAATGGTACAATGGAATATCAAGAGTACATCAACATAAACTCCAAGCCTTCTTTAAGCTAAGCATCACGCCAAGCTCTAAGACTCCCTTACTCCTCCAATGTTCCAAATTGTTGCTCTAGGGTTTACATAACACAAACCCTTGATCTTATTCCCTTGCATTACACAAGTTCTAAGACTCAAGCTCATTCCTAGTGCTAACATTCATCATATCTCATCTAGGGTTTACATCAAAAACCCTAGGTCTTACTCCCTGGAGACATATCCAAGACAATTACAAAGCTAAAATAATGAGCATATCAATAGTGGGTAATGAAAAAGTCTCCCTTCCCTCTTTACATAGAATAGGTGATGGAGACCAACATAAAACATGGACTACGTCTGCAACACAAGCACCTTAAGTCAACAAGGAAACCCCACATGGAGTGCTATTTACAATTTACCTTCTTCAGAAAATGAGACTATTCATTAAGAAATGGGGATATTAACTTAGATCTTACTCTTGGAAAACTCAATTTTGTATAAGGCTCTTCTATAAGTGTCCTCAGGAGTCCCAAGAGCATAAGACCACAAGATGTCAAAATAATCTATGATATTTAGCTTTAGGATCTTGACACTTTTGTGTCATCTGTTATTGTTGGCTATTGTAAAAGGCCTAAATCTTTGTTAGTATACTTAAATTTAATCCTTTTACATTGCCTCACCTAATCTGTCAACATTTTGTTGGGATACTCACAGAATCAACTATGCTTGCATAAATCATAGCGCATTAAAAGAGCATAAGACCACAAGATGTCAAATGAACACTAATCATTTCCACCTTTCCTAAAAGTTTTGGATTGGGTCATTTGAAAAATACATGTCGTTCTCCTTTCAAGTAACTCAGAACCAGCAAGATAATCCCGCTCTGAAACAAGAAAGAAAATGTATACCTTCATTGCATTTGAGGATATCAGTGATTATCTCTTTCGCTATTTTACATCTCAAATGAATGTATACCCAAAACTTAATCAATAATATAGAGAAGCATCATTTGCATCAATGTTTCATACGAACATGAGAGAATACACAACCAACAAGCGTATTTGGACAACTCAACTAGAAAATAATTAACCTCATTATCATGTCCACGGAATTTTTATCTCCTCGGCAAGAACATATCTTGGAATTGTCTTTGCAATAAAAATCCAGCAAATAATTGTTTATTAGTTAGTTTCCCTAATTGAATCAGTCGTGATTTTCCAGACCTAATATTAAAATCAAAATGAAAAATACCAAAGTAGCTTTTTTCCTCGCCACTTAAAGGAACTACCATTTCCAGATATCGTAAACTTACCATCCCCTTATTCAACAACATTTCAAGATGTATGCATCCATAACCATGAATAAAATCCCATGATACAAAACAGTCTCTAAAGATTCAGAATTAAAAGTGAAAAATCTCACAAACCAAGGGGAATTAAAAGTGAAAAAGCTCGCAAACCCCAATGACTTGTATATGTGATAAATCAACCTGCATATCAAAATTGATACAATGGCAGCTTTAGCCATACAAAATAGCGTACTAACTTTATGAAGGGTTACATAAACCAACACATACTTCCAATAATCTTCCAACAAACTTCAATGTTCTTCCTGTTCAATTCCTGTTTGAAATTGATGTTTAGAAGTAGTTGACATGTTCCTGTTTGAGTTTGCTGATTTTAATTGTTATAAATGAAACAGCTACCTTCAAATGTAATTGACAAATGGTATTCTAAAGTATGTATGTCTCATGGTTTCTGGTCGATCTATTTGGTTCATTGATCTGTATCTTGTTTTGCTTATTTGGTTCGTTGATCTGTATCTTGTTTCGCTTATATGGTATCCTGGAATAATATTTGATGTGCATGGTAAATCGAACATCTATATTGTACTGTTAATTTGTGATTTCAAAAATGGATGGTCTTGCATAACATTTGTTACTAAGAGTATAAACGTTGTTATTTTTCAGGGTTTTGTTTGCTTGGAGGCTTGTGAAACCAAAGTTGGCCTTCTGATACTATGGCCATAATATAGGTTCGTGTTATATCTGAACAATCCAATATCTTTATTGATGTATTGAGTTATATGAACTAAATATGTTATTGGCTGGCCATCTCAGGAAGACTTGACTTATAAAGTCATTAAGGAAAGTAATGGCCGCAACTTCTTTTACTGTTTGGGAGTTGAGTGCAATGGTCTGCGACGCAGCAAGTGTCGCGCATTTAATAAACATCGTGAGCAAGTACATGGGTGGGAACCCATAACATTGCATGTCGGTGCCCCGCGGGGCCATAACTACAAGCTTCGTTCTGCATCAAGAATGGAAAGAGAACGCAAGCGATAAAATTACGACGTTGAATATCGGTTCAAGAAGAATAGGAAGGCTATGGAGATTGCTGCCATTCGCTGAGAGGTCCAAAGTGAGGTATGATCTTTGTATTGATGTTTTATTTTCAGACATATTAAAAAAAGGATGCTGGCTTAGCTTATTATCTTTGTTTTTCTTGTAATAGGGGGTGAAAGGTGCAGATGAGTTGAGCGAAGATGCAGTGGCACGCATCAAAAGAATCGTTGCTCAATACGATGCACAAGCCAGTAAAAAAAAATCTGTACTTAGGAATATTGTTCGTAAGAAGGTTATCAAAGATAAATATTGGGAGGCCCTAAGAATAATCTTCAATGAGTCACCGCCGGTAGGAATTTTCAATTCCTATTCAATTCCAGTCTTGCATGGCATTTCGAGAACTAACATATATTGAATATCCTATCATTGCAACAGAGATATTTAGATAGCTCTTCTGATTCGCCCCTCGATGATTACATGTCTGTTGAAGAGACAGTCAGTGTACGTTTCGTAAACCCGTCCATGTTTTCATACATATTGAAAATGCTTGAATTAATATCCATCTTATTGACAATATTTCCTCTTTTCTACAGGGAAACAATATATCTGGGGGTCAATCATTTAGATATGACTTGAATCAAACCCCTGATATATCTGAAGATGTTGACAAGACTCCAATTGATTTAAATGTTGCATTTGATTTTTCACAAAGTCCTGAGGACAATATCATGTCCATTGAAGAGACACTCAGTGTAAGTTTTATAAGCCGCTCCTTGTATTGTAATTTTTTCCAATTGCTATTCAAATTAATGTTTGTTTTGTTGTATATAATAGCAATGTTGTAAGGTATTTAAAAAAACTTACTTTTTTAAAACATTCTTTCGTTGCAACAGAGAAATGTTTGCAACTCTTCACTATTCGCTGAGGACAATATCGTGTCCGTTGAAGAGACACCCGCTGTAAGTTGTATAAGCGCTCCTTGTATTGTTACACATTGGAAATACTTTATTGAAACCCCATTTTATTGACATTGTTTCCTTATAATGGCAGAGAAATATTGTATATGTTGGTGACCCATCGTCATCAAATATGAATGAATGCATTGAACAAGGAGAAGGAAATAGTCAAACCCTTGATGTTGGTGAAGATGTGGATGTTATTCAGTGTTCTTCTCATTCATTTTCTAGGCCTATATTTGATAGGTCACCTGGTAGTGTTCCTTTAGGCCCCACAATTTTTGACATGACACCCGATAGTGTTCCTTTAGGCAGCCCAATATTTGACAGGACACCCGTTGTTGTTCCTTTAGGCTCACCAATATTTGACAGGACACCCGCTGTTGTTCCTTTAGGCTCACCAATATTTGACAGGACACCCAATTCTGTTCGTTTAGGCCCGCCAATGTCCAAAAATGTCTAAAAGACTCCAAAAGAAAATGTCCAAAATGTGCTAAATGAAGAAGGTGACAGAGTTGGAGAGGACAATACTGTTGTAAATCATGGAAAGGTCCAGAATGCAAATACACAACGTAGGGGTCACAAACGGACCTTTCTCACCCCAAGTAAAACAAAGGATAAGAATTCAAAATACCATCACCCTTCATTCTATTCACAGTCTATCTCCAACACAAAGAGGCCACGCGCATGCACTATGAAGAGAGACAGATGTGAAGTGTTATTTTGTTTGTACTTTCTGTTTATTTTTTCAAATTAAAGTACGTTGTTTTGTATATTGTTTAATTTTTCACATTTACAAATATTGTTTTTTGTTTTCTTTTAACAGGTAGTTGTCCAACAAAGAGATAGGCTATAAATTGTAAGTTATTAGCTTCCTTTAAACTTCCTGCAAATTGCCTGAGTCTTTCATCTTGGCACAGGTAGACTTTTGTACATACAAAACTTCCAATTGACATTAGACTTGTTGTGTAATGAGATTTTGCAGGTGTAAACAGCAATTATCCACATCTTTATGCATAGCAGGCCAGTAACAATGTCTTTGCATATGCTGCAAGGCATACCAAAGTGTCCTCCATCAGAGGACAAATGAGCCTTCTTAAACAATTGCTTGAGCAGTGCCCTGGTGGATAATGTTGATCCATTTTGCATAACAGCTCATCTGCATGTTGAAAAACTAACAAACATACCTGATTGGTCTGTGTCAGTTAAAGCAATGTGGAAATAATAGGTCTGAAACAGGGATTACCAACACAGAGAAGGAAAAGAATAGGTCTTATTCTTGTTGTACTGCCTATTATGGCATGGATGTATCACAACTCTTATTAAGTGTATAGTGATTTTATATAATTTTCCATTGTACATCATGAATTCTCAGTGCATGTTTGTGGAATGTGATTTGAAAGAGGTCCTTTTTCTACCAGATTAGCTTACTTAATGTCTCCTTTGAATTGGAACCTTATGTCTCCGGTGAATTGGAACCTTGGTGAGGAACAATAACACCCCAGATTTTCCAATTAACCAAACT
>LPNX010660331.1:7477-51135 GCA_001517045.1 Pseudotsuga menziesii | reverse complement strand
ACAAGGCATCTCAGTATTGTAAGTTGCTAATAACTTGAGATTGTTTTCTGTGGTCTCTGCAGTATTGCAATTTACAAGGCTTTGTATAAGGGATTTGGGGGATTCGCTGCAGATGTTGTAGCAGCTATAGATCAGGGCAGATTCTCTAGCCTTGAATTGGCTAGGATTTCTTCAGAATGAATTGGGCCAACTTAATGATTTTCTGAAAACGATGGGAATTTCCTTATTTTCTATAGATCTCTTCTTGACAGACAACGAAATGAATTGCCCAATTTTTGCACATGTTTAATACAGGCAGCTCAAGATGGGGTTGATATATTGTCTCTGTCAATCACGCCTAACAGGCCACCTTCTGGGATTGCAACCTTCTTCAACCCAATAGACATAACTTTGTTGGCTGCTACGAAAGTTGGAATATTTGTCGTTCAAGCTACAGGAAACAATGGACCTTCGCCAAAGAGTATTTTATCCTTTAGCCCATGGATATTCACAGTGGGGGTTGCTGCCTACGATCGTAGTTATAATAATTCTATAGTTCTGGGCAACAATCTCACAATCTCAGGAGTTGGACTTGCTCGTAAGTTAAATCTGACTGATAGTGTTTCTCTGCATTTGCATCAGTTGGCTTTCTGTGCTACTCTTTGCAAGCATGATACAATGTAGTTATGTTGACCCCTTAATAAAAGTTATTACTGTGGTGCTTTCAACTGGAACAATTGACGATGATATGTACAGTCTAGTTGCTGCAACTCATGCCCTTAAGAATGGAACTGGCGATATGTATGCCAACGAATGCCAAGATCCCAATGAAATGGAACAGAGTCTAGTTGAAGGAAATATCTTAGTCTGTAGCTACACTATAAGGTTTGTCCTTGGTCTGTCTTCTGTGAGACAAGCAGTTATGACTGCTAGCAATTTGAGTGCAGTTGGCATCATCTTCCCCACAGACCCTTTTGCAGGGCCAACATAGTAGCAATTGCAGGATTGGATCTTCAGATCTACACAAGCAAGCACTGAGTGCTGGAAGATCACCTAGGAAGACGCCAACAAAGAAGCAATGATAATTACTGAAGAAAACTAACGAACTTAGTAGGATAGAATTCAACAGTCGCGGATCATGTTGCAGACTTCGGAGACAGAGCAATGGAGGCGCGACCGGGAAACAGAGCAATGGACCAGCGGGATCGTCATTTGAATTGAAATGTGGTTGGTGGCGCATTGATGGCTACGTCCAAGGCAGAAGCAAGGTGGTCGATCACTTAACGGAGCTGAACGGCGATCACGTTAACGGTGATGAGGTTGATGGAACGGCAACGAGGTTGAAGCGGCTGCCGGCAATGGAGAGGAGCGGTCGCCGGCGGTGGTCGGAGCGCCGGCGCGACGGTTGCCGCCGGGCAAAATCGTCGCGTCGGTAGCCCACTCCCTTTTCTAATATTATTCCTGAAAAGACAATAAGAATTACCGGGTTCTATCCGCAAAGTTGTTCTGCAATTTCCTTTTAGGCAAAACCTACTGTACTGTTTGCTTTATGTTTCTATTCAAACTCAAAACTCATTATAAATATGAATTGACGTACCATCATACCAAAAGGGTTAATGCATCATGCAAGGTTGGTCGGCGACAAATACTCTACATGTTGTAGAGCATTAAATGCGACGCCCGTCGCACTCGAAAGTAAGATCCAAAGGCGGACAGTGCGACGGCCGTAGCATTTAATGCTCTACAGCATGTAGAGTATTTTTCGCCAGGTCGGTCCACTAGCTTTTAACGGTTTGTCAACTCCATTTTGACCCATTATTTCATGGAAGTATGAACACATAATCCACCGGTGTGAGTGAGTGAACTTTTATTTATAGTATTTAAATTTATTAATCAAATATTATTAAAAATGTATATTTTTTTATTACAATAGTAGTAATAATAATGTTAACTAGTCAAGTCTGGTTAACCCAATTGATTTGGAGGGATTTCTTTTATTGGACGCTCAAAGGTTTAAAACTTCCCTCTAGTGAGAGGAAACACTTAAAATCCAACTATTTAAAGGGTTTTCTTACCAACAAAATAATAATAATATAAATTAATTTAAAAACATGTGAACTCTAAGCATGATGTGGTGGAGACTTATAATGTAAGTTACTTAGACTAAAAATATTTAAATTTTTAAGTTATTTATATAGTTTGTGGACAATTTTGGCGATATTTAGAGTAAGATCATTTTATCATATGGAATTTGGGTGTATCAATTTAGGAAAAAAAGAAATTGGGGAATCTTTGGTGGGGGGGGGGGATTACTAAGCATTTTATATAGTTTGGGGACAATTTTGACAATATTTAGAGTAAGATCATTTTGTCCCATGAAATTTGAGTGAATCAATTTAGAAAAAAAAAATTGACCAGGGCTAAATTTTAGCTCCTAAAATTTTCCTTGTGTTGTGTCATTAAAAATTAAGTTTCCTTGCTATTCATTAGAATCAAAGAAAACATGTGTTAACATCAATTATGGATAGATCTCACTCAGTTGTGAAGTCATTCAAAATTGTCAGAGTATGAAAAAACTAAATGGCCACCATGTTTCTACATGTTCCTTTCAAAAATATTCCTATTATGGCACTCAAAATTTGAAATACAAACTATAAGTCTAATCCTAGACTTGTCTAAACATATACAATTCTAAAAAAATGAAAATACAATCATCCCACTTTTTCAGATCAAACTTATGAGAAGAAAACATGATAGCCCTCATAAATAAGGACCCCCCCCCCAATATATTCTTCATAAAACATAGTTCATTTGGACCAGCTAAAGCATTTTTAGAAAGCTCATCAGCAATGGACTTATACTCCTTGAAAATGTATTATTTATACTCATTATCCCACTTTCTTTGCATCCCCAAATCCTCCAGAATCATTCAGTAAGAGCTAGAATCCCTCATCCAATTTGGTCTTCTAATATGTGCAAGGGTACATAACCCAAATTTTGTTAGATATTCCATAATGGAGGTAGATAAGACAAATAATCCCCCCCGCCCCCCCCACCCCCACTCCCCCCGCCCCCCTCATGAAAGGATCTACTCCAATAAGTACATGTGACCCATTTCCAATCCTCTAGGTTAACCAATTCCTAAGTAAAGGAAGAGCCTTTACAAATCCATCCCAGAAGTTTGAAACCAACTTTGTTGTTTTGATGGGATTCATGAGCCAATGAGTTATACTAAGTTACCTTTTAGATATTTAGATTTGAGGACACCACTCCATATTGCTATGCCATAAATACCACGCCAAATAAAATTCAAGCATAAAGTTTGATTGAATTTCTCCAAATTTTTAATGCCACATCCTCCCATGGTATTTGGAATGGATAATTCGTCCCATCTAACCAGGTGCATTTTGTCCCCTTTATCAAAAGAAGACCATACAAAGTTGAACATTTTCCTTCTAATGAGGCTCAAAATTGTATGTGGTATTTTTGTTGAACACGTCCAATATACAAGAATCCCTACAACAACATATCACACAAAGGTGAGTCTGCTCCCTAAAGATAACATCCTATAGCACCAATTTCGTATTCTTTTTTCCACTTTCTTTACCAACCACGTCCAATAGGTCTTACAAAGTTCCCCAAGCAGGGTATTTTTTAAGGATTTTAATACTATACTTAATTATAGTACTTTAGGAGATTATTTTGGATTGAAAAAAAACATGTATATCGATAGGTTGGCAAATATTAAATATGAAACATGCAATTTACTATTGAAATGTGTAAATTTTGGCGAATATTATGATTAAAAAACATATTTTATATAAATACATGCGATATTAGAGACTAAAAATGACCAAATAACGAATTTATTTTATTTTTTAAAAAGCCCAACAGATAACCAATTGGAAAATTTTCGCCCCTAAAAGTTACCCTGTCCCCAAGGTATGTTTATGAATTTTATATGATTTTTTTCTTTTTCATTCCACTTTGTTTTTAATAACTTCGATAAACACATCAATTGGGGAAAATCAGAGTTCACAATATATGTTTATTTATTTTATATGTTTTTTTCTCTTTTTTATACCATTAAATTTAGAAGTTCAATTTATTTCCATTTAAGTTTATTTGCATTACCACCCAACTAGTTGTAACGAATAAAGAAACCCTATTTTTTCCCTAAAGAGTTGGGATTTAATGACATAATCGATCATTATTTTAATTTGGAATCTTGTGATTGCTTGACTCATTGTGTAGATATAGCCTAGTCATATATATCCTAAATGCATAGGACAAAGACATTATGTATTGCTCTTACTTGATTTTACATTTCTGATATTTGAGCATAATACCATTTGCAAGATTCATTTATTTGTCACTTTACCTAGGCAGAATGAATTGAATGCAACATTAAGGAGATCTTATTTTTCTATTGGCACACACACAATCAAGCTCTTATGCTCCTTTTGGTATATGTTTTTCATTTAAATAAAACAACAATATATAATGTAGATTAAATGTATCTACTAATTGAAATTTGAGATATTATTTAAAGTCAACTATATGAAAGAAAAAAATCATGATAATTAGGTCTGAGACAAGTGGCTAAGATTCCAGTGTTACCCTCATTGTTACCTTCCATGCCTAGGTTCAATTATCACAAGTTATATAAGTTGGTCTCTTAAATGAGTATAATTTTGACATAGATTTATCCTTTTATAAAATTCAATTTACCCTATGTACAATTCTCATATGAGAACAAGTGTCTAGGTGGTTTGCTTTATAAATGCATTATGAAAGAAAACATAATAAGCAAGCAAGAAATAAAGAAACCTTATTTTTCTAGAGAGTTTGGATTAGGTGACATAATTGACAATTATTTTAATTTAAAATTTTGTGGTGACATGATTCTCCAGTGTGATTAAAAAGTAGGTGGAAACTAGGCATCTATAATATTATCGTTTAAGTAAAAAGTTATAAGAGAATACATGGGGAAAAGGGATTCTAGTATTTTTCTTAGATTATGTAATTGTGATATTTGAGCCTATAATACCATTTGCAATATTTCCTTTCTTTTTCACTTTCCTTAGGTTCAAAAAACTAAACGAAACATTTAATAGATTTGATTTTTCTATTGGTGCAAACTATACCACGCTCTTAGTCTCTTTTGGTATATGCTATTTGTTTAAATAGAAATGATATTATATATTATGGTTAGTTTTAACAACTCTCTTGTTGAAGGAAATCATATCATTAACTTATGATTGGAAATAACATTCACACTATAAAACATCTAATAAACTAAATCATACTTACAAAATGATTTCCACATTGAAACAAACAAATAACGATCCATTCTTGCATTTAATGGAAATTACCTCTTTCAGGCATTTCAAATTGTATCAAAATCCTCATTAACATAACTATAGTGTAAAAGGTAAAATAATAGGTCTAACTTATTCTAAATTTTAAATATAAACATCCAACAAAATGAAACAAATCAAACAATAAAATAACGAAACAACAACGTGCCTATTTTGATAAGTGAGCCCTCTCTCCTTAGAACAATGAACTCAAACTTTCCACACTAGAAGTAAATGAATTAACTAGAACTCCATATTTCTCACAAATACATATAAATATGGATTAAATTGGGGCTCCTTAGATTATCAAATAGTTCTTACAAATTTTTAAAAATGTGTTTACGAGAAGTTATAAATGATTGACAGCTTCAAAAATAACAAAAGAATTGAATATACTCAAATAATTATACAATATTACTAACTTTATCTTAAATAGTGACATAATACATGTCCAATCACTATGAATATAGGAATACACGATTAGAATGCTTTGTCTAGTCAACATTTCTAACAATTGTTTAAATGGAGTAGAAGATGTGATCTATAGAAAAGTTTGGAGGATTCCCTAGTGACCTCAAACACGTAAATACCACAAATAACAGATTGATCCGGATTTATGTGTGAACAAAATGAAAGAACATATACATAATCATAAACATAGACATTTTGCAATGAAAACAGAGATACAGTAAACACATATTCTATTAAATGGCGGAAATAGAACAGACTGTAATACAACAGCTAGAGTGGTGGTATCTATCTATAAGAAGAGATGTGGTTGCTATGCTCATCCATGCCAAGCTGAATACAAAATGAGGCCAAAGGGGCCTATTTATAATAATAATGAGGGAGAGAAGCCCAAAAGTCCAAAACATAACCCTAGAAGATGAATTGTCATAAAGTTTGCGGCCCTAAGGTTGTAAGTTGAACAGTCAACTTCTCGAGATCATAACTTTTGCATAAAATCTTCGATTTGGGCGCTCAATAGCTCGTTAAAAAGGGTTATACAAGATTTACAACTTTTGATTGGAGCCATATGAATGCTCAAGGAAATCGTTTGGACACCCGAATCACCAAAAATGTCATTTAGGGCCTCAAAACGGCCCCGAAAGTTTGGGACCTGAAAAACCGTAGAAAAATAACTAGGAAACTGCCACAATGGACAATTGTTTCGAACCGGTGGAATAGGTGGATGGCCACCGATCTCCATCTAGATCAATCCTCCCTCCTTAGGAAGCAATGATCTCCATTGCGTCAAATATCGTATCATATCTCGAACTGTGTGGTGAGATGATCTCCTCGTGTGACATTTTTTGAAGTGAAGAGGTTTCCTTTCTTTGACATCCCGAGAGGGTTGTAACAGTTGTTCATTGATGTGCCGAAACTTTTCAACAATTTTGGTTGTTGCATTGTCCTTCGTTTGAATCGATCTAGATGATTTCTTCCCAGATGAGTACCTTGAATGCGTGGCCTTACATCGTAGAGGTACTTGGGTAGATGAGGAAACAATGACTCTGTGTTCCTCTTGTTTCTGCAGAGAAAAGACACCATGTGCAGAGGATGTGGAGGTCTCTGTGATCTGATGTTCTCCTTCAAAGGCAATTGTGAAGAGGGGTAATTTCCTGGTGTGGGAGCTTCTCTTCCTACTTTGTGCTATTGTGTTAGGTGCAACTGTCTTTGGTATCTGATAGATTTTTGTCCCCAAAGTGACAATGACACTGTGAGGTCGTGACCCATATACAGCATGATGCTTCCACATATATGGTTGTCCTAAAAGAACATCACAAACTTCAAGTGGGGCCACATTACACAGTACCTCGTCTTTAAAAGGCTTGATGCCATATGGTAGGATGCATTGTTGAGTAATGCATATACCTCGTGCTCTTATTAGTCAACCGATGTTGTAGGGTTGTGGGTGTGGTGTTGTTGGAATCTCTGATCTCTTGATGACTTCTGCTGAGATCAGGGTCTTTTGGATGCCATTGTCAACAGCAAAATGGAGTGGGATTCCCTCTACCCACATATGTGAGTGGAAGAGGCGCTCTTTTGCCTCTGACTCTTTAGGCTCCTCTGTTTGAATCTGTATGGTAGCAACAGTGACAGTGGGGTCTGCATCAATGATCTGCTTCCCATGGTATGCAACTGTGACATTGGGTTCTGAATCAGAATCAGGATCTGATTCTGAATATTTGATCTTGGCTACCAAAGACTGCTTTGAGCGGCATTCATCAGTGTTGTGCCAAGGGATTTTATGAAATTCGCACCACTTCTTGGTGTCCTTATTTGTCTTTCCATTCCCCTTCTTTGCTTGTGGCGGGGACTAGTTGTCTTTTCCTATGTTTTGCAGTCCAGGGTTTCCCTTGCCTTGCTTCTGCGATGGGTTTGCAAGTCCAAAGTATCACTTGTTCTTTTGCCAAAATTTCTCCTCGATTTTGACAATATACCGATAGGAATATCCAAGTGAAAGATGTCGAGGAATTCCATCTCAATCTGGATGTACCGATGTAAACCACTACGATATTCCAGTATCAGGTGTTGCTCAGAGTCCTTGATATCGAGCTTTGTGCGTAAGGTATGAAATTTATTGGTATACTTCGACACGATATGGTCCCTCTCTTTGTCACAGAATGGTCCATTTGGTGTACGAGTCATCATAGTTTCCCATAGGGTAATACTGTTCCATGACGACATCAATGAAAGAGTCCCAAGTGGGATTTGTCTCAAGCATTCCAGACTCGTCTGATGATATTTTCTCCCAATAAGTACCCCACCAATTTTGGACATGGGGGACAGCCTTAAGGAGTGCAAAGGTGATCTTTTCCCTGTAGAAAAAATCATGGACAGAGAAATACCCTTCCAGAACATTCAACCATTTATCTAGGGTGTCAGCATCGATTTGGCCTTCAAATAAAGGAATATCAAAGTTAACTTGTACCTTGAAGGTAGTTGCATCCCTGAACTAGCTTCTCATTGAAGATGCACTTGCCGTTGCTGGCATTCGTAGAAAGATTTGGGTGAAACTATCCATCATCTCGTTCCTCTATCACTCGAGGGATTCCTTAAGCAACGAGTTGGTAGGATCTCCTATTCCTTCGTCTCTCTTTTCTTCCACCATGGGAGGCCGTTTGGGGCGATGAGAATGATCTTCACCAAGTGAAACTAGTTCAAGACCAAACTCTCTATACCTTGACCTCGTCGGGGACATGCGCTGAGAAACAATCAAAGAGCAGATTGCTTTGATACCACTGATATGGATTTATGTCTGAACGAAATGAAAGAACATATACATAATCATAAACGCAGACATTGTGCAATGAAAACAAAGATACAGTAAACACATATTCTATTAAATGGCGGAAATAAAACAAACTGTAATACAACAGCTAGAATGGTGGTAGCTATCTCTGAGAAAAGATGTGGCTGCTACACTCATCCATGCCAAGTTGAATACAAAATGAGACCAAAGGGGCCTATCTATAATAAGAATGAGGGTGAGAACCCCAAAATTCCAAAACATAACCCTAGAAGATGAACCATCATAAAGTTTGCGGCCCCAAGGTGGTAAGTTGAACAGTCAACTTCTCTGGGTCATAAATTTTGCATATGATCTCCAATTTGGGTGCTTGATAGCCCGTTAGAAAGGTCTATCCAAGCTTTACAATTTTCAATTGCACCATATGAATGCTAATAGCACCCAATAAGCCTCCTGAATTGCCAAAAACGTCATTTAGGGCCTCAAAACGGCCCCGAAAGTTTGGGACCCAAAAAACCGTAGAAAAATAACTAGGAAATTGCCACAATGGACAATTGTTTTTAGCCAGTGGAATAGGTGGGTGGCCACCGATCTCCATATATATCACAGACCCATCATATCCTCACAAGTGAGCTAGTTTTATATCTCTATGCAACTCTACAATCTCCCAATTCATCCTTTTGATAATAGTATTGTTGTTGATAATGCTTTTTTTATGGAGATTACTCTGGAAGAAAGAATGATGACCTTATTATCCCATGATATAATATCCCAACTTGATTTCTACACTATTCAATCGTGATGCATCTGCATTTTAATTCCTAGAAAAACTGATGTGATAGTTAAATAATGGAAACCAAATAAATGGAAAATGAAAACTTAACCTCAATCATTGTGTCATACCTCCTCAAAGAATTCATATACAATTTAGACGTATTTATTTTTACTTTAAATTTTTGGGATTGAAATGAGTCCCCTTTTCCTCATATTATTATGTCCTCGCATAGCAAGACCATATAGCGACTGCTCTGCACTATTAGTTTGCAACAATACACGAGTTAATATTTTTGAAACCAAATGTTTATGTTAATGGTAATTGTTTTTATTAAAACTTAATTTAAAAATATATATTTATTTGGATTTCCATTTGCCTATATTGCTAACGTCTTTCTTGGTTTTTGTATCAGAGGGCCCGGTGGTGGTATAGTCAGCCGCATTTAGCAAGGTATTGGGATTGAGTTTGAAGCCATGCTGGATTAGAGACGATGTGTAATAAGCATTAAATATACCATGGATTATTTGATCATAATACTTGTTGGTGATTGTTATGCACCCGGTTTCAGACTCTTAAAGATTTTGTCAATGGGTATGCCCAATGGATGGTTCAGGTATGCACATTTCTCCCCGTATTATTTCTATGCCAATTGCTCCCCATCTTGTTTGTATGACCATGGAAATCATATATTACTCATGGCCTAACGATTTATCATCCATGCCATGTGCACAAGAATGGCATTCATACTCTCCGAAGATCGCATCCACTAGCAACACTTCATCGTTCCTTGCCATGGTTCCTATTAGCACTAGAGTTGTACCTTAGTATTTTTATACGTTTTCCTTGTTAGTTTACATTTTCCGAGATTTTAGTTTAGTATTTTTCTATTAAACTTTTTATTTCCTTTATGCATTTCCATCTTTGGTTCATTTTGTTTTAAAGTCTTTCTTAAAGTCTTCAAAATATGATTTTACATGTCAAAACTAAATTATTTTTGGAAGTTTGTACATTATGATTAATACGTATAGTTTGACACATTCCAACAACAAACTATATGAGGGCTATGCATGTGAGTGTTGTTGGATTGTTAAATCATAAAAGGTAGTGGCATAGTGCTTGTCGTGAAGCACGTATGGTTTTAAATGAGAGAATATTGACTCATAAATCCTAGCAAAGGTTATTCTCCACCTTTTAAAATAATTATTCAGTCATATTCAAGTTTCATTCAATGAATTTCATATATTTCTTGGTTCTCATTTAATGATACCCTATTTCCTACCGTTTATCGACTATCTTGTTGCAAAAGACCTGTTCTTCATTTGAATTCGTGTTCATGCCAAAGTAGTGTGATTTAGGAGGTGTTTGATAACAGGTGTCAATATGAAGAAAAACAATGGTAAGCTTTATAGGTTTGAGCCGATTAAGACAAAATGGGAAGAAGAGTTTCCTATATGTGCTAAGTTGTTGATGGAGGCGGGATGGTATTCTTTCTTTGAAAGAATCAAGGGCTACAATGATGAAGTGACCAAGTCTTTCACCAAAATTTATGTTGGTTCATCTGTAAATTTCCAAATTTTGAATTTTGAATTAAATGAGGGTTCAATTATAGAGGCGACAGGACTGCCCGTTGAAGGTGAACGTTGGTTCAAGAAACATCTTTTTGAAATTGATTTGAGACTATACTTGCTACCTAGTTATGAATCTTTAGATTGGAGCAAAGGGATACATCTCAATAATGTGAAACCGGAGTGAAGAGACGTGCTCAGCATCATACAGTGTTATATTAGTTGTGAAGGCGAGTTTTCCACCATTTTTAGGTATCATATGAGATTTATTATGCATATAAATGGCCAAAAGTCAAGGTTAAATTTACACTCTTATTTTTCAAAAGCATTGAGAAGATAGATACTAGGGTAAACAACCATCCTGATCACACAAATCACTTTGTTTTCCACCATGGGCTGGTTAAATTATTAATGTTGACTGAACTCAAGAAGCGAAATCACTCCTACCAACACTTTTTATTCTGGCTAGAGTTCAAACCAGAGAAGTTTGAATCCCAACATGATTTAATAATCAAATCAACAGTGAAGAGGCATAATTTTTTGTAAATTAGAGGAAAGCCAGAGGTATATCTACAAGAGGACAAAAGAGGAAGGTCAAGCATGAACTATTCTCGGGAAGCTTGCGGGGTTTCCTCCTTTATGGTTTCCTAGAGGAAAATCTTTGTGTCTTGTGTATCTTCTCTATCGTATGCATCTTTCAATGTTTGTTATTCTTTTAGATAAAAATCTTAATAAATTTGAATTATATTAGAAAAACTAGCATGGTATCAGAGCCTCTCTATAAGAAGGTGCTATGCAGCAGCGAAAACTAGGGATTCCTAGTGCAAGTTATTCTCTCCACATAACATCAAGAAAAGAAGGTTATGTAACTCTCCCTAGGAGGGTGCAGCTTTTGGTGGAAGAAGAATCAAATTTGGAGAAGTTTCAATTTTTTATTGTGGGACACTACGAGAAGAAACTAGGGGATCACGTTTCGTAGGCTTCCCACCACAGCATTCAGAAAAGGACCTTACTGACAAACTCACCTCAAGGAGGTGCATCTTTCTATCCAGGCAAAATTCCCAAATTCTAAGTTTGGAAAATTAGGGTTTCTCTAACAAACCCTAGGTCATCCAGCTCTAGAATCAGGTCGGGCCCCTAAATTTGTTAAGATATAAATCTCTGTTATTTCCATTTGAGGTTCTCATTTCAAAATGACTCATCATACTCAGCGTGAGGAAAATCTTGGGGGAGCTGAAAAATTTTGAGCATGGAAGTACAGGATCTCCTTGATCCTTGAAGAAAATGAGTTGGACCTGTATATCAATAAGGAAATTACAGAACCAAAGGGAGAAGAGGCTAAGTCTATCCATGAGAAGAACATGGCCAAGGTGAAGAGAATCAATGCATATTCTATTAAGGACCATCGCATCCCCCATGTGTCATCCGTGAAGACACCTAAGGAAGTGTTTGATGCTTTGGCAAAGTTTTTCGAAGGAAAGAACATCGACCAAAAGATGACATTGAGGAATTGGATGAATAATGTGAAGATAAAAAACTTAGATATGATGCAATCCTACTTCATAAGGGTTGCTCAAATCAAGGAACAACTTGAAGCATTCGAAGAGAATGTAGAAGAAGGAGAGATTGTTATGACCACCTTGAATAGTCTCCCAAGATCACGGGATTCATTCATTCAATGATTATGTGCCATAAGGAGGTTGATCAGTTTCAAGAGACTCTATGAAGAATGCACACAAGAAGAAGGTATTCGCATATCAAGAGAAGAGAATATGGTAGCAACTGAAGATCAATCTCTCATAGTTCACACCAGAATATATCATAGAAAGAAGGAGGATCACCATCACAACAGAATGGAGGATTATCATCACAAAAGACAAAAGAAATCTAGAAAATATCCTTCCAACATTCGATGCTACACTTGTGATGAGAAGGGACATTACTCCATAGATTGTCCCAAAAATAGAGGCGCATTCAACAATAAGTCAAATAAGAAGAGAATCATGCTCACACCGTTGAAGATGATGAACCGACAATAAAGAGACTCAAAGCATAAACCGATTCTTCAAGTGATGAAGAATATGTCCTTATCTCAGCACACATGGGCACTATCTCACGTGGAAGCAATGACTATCATGTAGATAGTAGGGCATCCAAACATATGACGGGATACAAAGAATCATTCATCAATATGTCTAAGCATGAGTCACCTTGCAAGGTGAAACTTGGGGATGATTATGAATGCCCCATAAAAGGAAGTGGAGAAGCTTCCTACAAGCTAGACACCAAGAAATATTTGAAGATGAAATATATGTTATATGTTCCAGGATTTAACAAGAATCTCCTCTCCATATTTGCACTATATGCAAAGGGAATCAGAGTTGCATTCATTGATGGACAAGTCCTAATGTGGCCAAAAGGAAATACAATAGATGATGCAACCGTGATTGGAGAGCAAGAGGAAAGTGTGTACCAATTGAAGGGACAACCTAAAGAAGCATTGGCTCATGACTCCATAGAAGCAAGTGAACTATGGCATAGAAGGCTTTCACATGTGCACTATAGAGCACTATTGATTTCAAGAAAAGTGGGTTTGGGACTTCAAAAAAATTAGACAAAGAATGAAGTCATTTTCAAGGGATGTGCACGAGGAAAGAACGTAAAGAAGACATTTACCAGTAGTGAAATAAAAGCCAAAGGAATATTGTATATAATCCATTCATATGTCTGTGAGCCCATGTCATCCAACTCACTAAGAGGGTATGTATACTATGTTTCCTTTATATATTATTTCTCGCATAAGACTTGGATATATTACTTGAAAGGGGAAAACGAAGTATTTAACAAGTTCAAGGAATTCAAAGCATTAATAAAAATAACACTGAAAGGAATATCAAGACTCTGTGGTCAAATAATGGCGGATAATTCACCTCAGAAGAATTCAAGGAACTATGCAGAGGATATGGGATTAAGAGGGAGTTGAGCACTCCATACAATCCTAAAAAAAAATGGCGTTGCATAACGAAAGAACAGAACAATAATGGAAGCAACGAAAGAAATTTTGCATGACTAGGATCTTTCGATGCCTTATGGGACAACAGACATATGAAGATGACATCTCCTCACTAAGCTCATATGTCATCCATCTCACTAAGCTCATATGTCATTTGTCGCCCAATGTACATACACATCCAAAAGGAAAAGAGGGCCAAAATTGATCCTTTAGAGAGGAAGGGGATATTCATAGGATACAGTGACATTTCAAAGGCCTACCAAATATACTTCCCAAGATTCAAGAACATCGACATTAGGAGAGATGTAACATTCAACAAAGACTCAGCATACTCGAGGGTCCAGAAAACTACCTATTGTAGAAGTCGAAGAACCTGAAGCAACAATAATCCGAGAAATGGCAATAGAAGAAATAATTCCAGAAGACCATGAAGATCACAACTTGGCAGAACCACAAGATCCTGTAGAACTACTTCACGAGAAGAACTCTCACAAGAGAAAACCAACATGGGAACAGGAGATAATACAAGATGCAGAAAGGTAGGGCACTCCAAATGGGATGCATAGAGAAAGGAAAATACCTAAACCATACAATAGTTATGTGTCCTTGCTATGTGACATCATTTATAAAGAACCTTCCAACTACGAAAAGGTTGCAGAAAAGAAAGAATCGAAGGATGCCATGATCGAGGAGTACCAATCAATTATGGAGAATGATGTATGGGAGATAGTTATGAGACCGGAAGGGAAGTCTGACGTGACTTCAAAGTGGATCTACATGATCAAGCAAGTTGCATATGGTAGCATTGAAAAACACTAGGCAAGGTTTGTGGTGTGTGGCTTCTCCTAGAAAGAAGGCATAGACTACGAGGTGACAATTGCACCCGTAGTGAGATACACTTTCATCAGATCTATACTTGCAATGGCTTCATTAATAAAATGGAACATATACCATATGGGGCGTTAAGACAACATTCTTGAATGGTGTAGTCGAAGAGGAAAACAAGTTATACAACTTGGTGAGAACCTAACATTGTTCTCGTTTTTTGCAAGGTCAATTTTAGTAGTTGTGTTTACCTCCGTTTCGAAAAGTATGTATACTGGTATCACCATCAACCTTTTTTTAAACTTGGTCATAAAAAAAGAATATTTTTTATTTACAAATGCGTTTTTTGAAATTTTACAAAAAATAATACATTTAGTAACTAGTTGTAATGAAAAAATATACATTTCCTTTTAACATTGAGAAGCTATATAGGACAAAAAATATATATACATTTGAAAGTTTTTCCTTATAAATTTATTTTAAATAAATCATTTTTGGGGCTACTTTGTATAAAATACAAGAAAATAAAGACAATTCAAACCATTTTTAAGGGATTTTCAACTATTTTTAACATATTTTGAGTTATTTTATGTATAAAAACGATATTATTTAACATTAGTTTCCATAAAGTGATTATTTTCGTAAACTTAACAAAAATTATACCATACATTTGTAAATAGCATATTAAAAACATAATATTTAATCTCAAAATAAAATATTAAAGTCAAAACATTGCAATAAATATCGTATCAAAAAATTATGAAATTTGACATTTTCCTCAACAACATAAAACTAATCAAGAATATCAAAAACTCTTTTTTAATAAGAGATATACTTACATTTGGTTTTTTTATTTATAGTAAGTTTTTTTTTAACAAAAACTGAAAAAAGGATTTTATAAAACAAGCTGTGCACAGCCATTCATTACAGCAGTAACAAGGAAAGGTAATCCTACAGATCAAAATTGATGCACAGCTGGCTTAACCTAAGAGTTTTCCAAAAAACTGCATACAAAGTTCTTCCAAAATAGCTAATGTCTCGGGTAGTATATACCCTTATATATTGTTTACATAAAAAAATATAGTAAAACATATATCCATAAGAAAAGGAAACAGATTAAGGGTTTCCTCTGAAGTGCTTGGGCTGCACTACTGATTCTTCCTCCATTGGGCGCTCCGCTTCTGCAGTTGCTCCATTAACCCTGCTTCGCTTATTCATGGTGATAAAACACTCAAGATCTTCCAGGATCCTATCCACTTTACCCATCATTTCTCCCAGGTTACTTTCATTGTCATCAATCCGGGAGTCGTGGTTACTGATTTGCAATGAAGTATAACTCATTGTTTCTCCCATACTTTTGATTTCCTGCGTTATTTCTTTGTTGTCCATGACTCCAATTGCTACCATCTCATACAGGCACCGCAGGTTCTTCTTAATATCCATTATTCCTACGTTATCTCCAGCTTGAGCCATTCTTCCAGCTTCCGCGAAAATCTCTATGCAAGCAAACTGACTGTGCAAGGGACGAGCAGCAAGAGCACTGTCTGAAATTTCAACCAAGGGAAAACTAAGAAAATGACTGAGCACTGTAAGCTCCTGCTGCAGCACAGAATCCCCGTGCCTTTCAA
The DNA here is from genome assembly GCA_001517045.1 of Pseudotsuga menziesii. NCBI lineage: Eukaryota > Viridiplantae > Streptophyta > Pinopsida > Pinales > Pinaceae > Pseudotsuga > Pseudotsuga menziesii. The sequence goes on along the minus strand of LPNX010660331.1, from coordinate 34,737 downwards.
AACAAACCAATGTTCCCACAACTCCTTCCTGCCACCCAGTGCAGAGACAACCCAAGACTCGTCTCAAACTACCAGAATGCTTAGACTTTATACCAAAACCAGGGCCTGTAGACCAAGACGCGGAGGGGAAATTACAATGGCAATTGGAGAAGGCTACGAGAGCAAGCCTCTCCTTCACAAAGGAACGAGTGAGAGGGAGATCTTGCCACGGGATGCCCTGCAGCCTCCCTCCTTCAATACATGTTACCACATTCAGAAGGATTCGAACAGATTCAGGAGAACCAGAGAGGTCCGAAGCAGAGAAAATATGCATGGCGCTGCAAGGAGACGGCATAAGGAAAAGGGTGAAGTTAGAGCAAGCTTGCGAGGGAGGATAGCAATTAACCGAAGTCCTAATGGTCTTAATTCCTGCTGAGTTTGAGGTGTTGAGAGGATAGGAGAGAGACCACGCGGCCGAGGGATAAGAGCTGGCAGGACGGAGGATTAAATGCTTGGAACCGTCGTGGAGGGAATGGAGGCCAGCTGCGAGGGAGAAATGCGGATCGGGGGGAAGAAAGGTAGAGGGGGGGGAAAGGATAAGGAGAAGGGGGTAGAGAAGGGGATGAAGGGGGAAAATGAAGGAGGGATAAGGGGAGAAAGACAAGGAGAGGGGGTTGGAAAAGAGAATATGAGGAGAAGGAGGGGGGGCTGAAGGACTTTCATTGAATTGGAGGAGGGGTAAGTACTTCATTAGAAAATTTTGAATATTGAGAGGTCGAAAAGGGGGCTTCCAACACCACATTTAAGGAATGAATTTGAGGATGGGATGGTTTCCATCCTAGCTGTAATGACCTTGTGGGAGAGTGGCTCCCACATTAGCCATACTGTCTGCTGCTGTATTATTATGCCGAAGGATGTGGAAAGCCTCATAGGAGTTAGACATGAGAAGCTTGGCTTTTTCAAATAGGCGACGACATTTGACTGCTCCAGTAGGGTATCCATTGATCAATTTGTAGATGACGTGCATGGAATCTCTGAATATCAAGACCTTGCGAAGCTTCTTAGTGTTTAGAAGATGAAGGCCCTGGATAAGAGCCAGCCACTCAACTTCAATGTTAGTTCTGTTGCCTAGCCCCCACGCGAAGGTTTGTTCTACATATCCTTCGGGATCCAAGAGAATCCCCCCCCCCTCGCACCTGCCACCCCTTTTTTTATTTATAGTAAGTTGAAAAACCCAAGTGAAAACATTTAAACATCATAAAAAGAATAAAACAAATATATAATAATAATAAAAACATAAGTTAAAAAAAATGTTATTTTCTGAAAAGTTGGAGGAATACTTGGACATAACATTGTTGGTCTGGGTCCCTCTGTCTCATTATGATGGAATATTACTGGTCCAGGAAATCCTCCTTCCTCAGAAGCATGAGGAATACTAGGATAGAACATTCCTCCATGTGGAAATGAAATATTATTGTGTAGCAAACTTAAATAATAACAACAAACAATAATAAAATAATAATAATAATAATAAACATCAACATATGTGTGTGTGTGTGTGTGTGTGTGTGTGTGTGTGTGTCTTTACGAAAAGACATGACTCTTAACGAAAAGGTATTCAGCCAAAATATAAATAGAAAACCTTCAATTGTAACTTATCACTTATCTATCAATTTATTCATATATATTTGTCATATTAATGGCTTATCGAATATTCCAGGTGTTCTGGTAATATTGATTGTGTGAAGTGAATAAATATTCGCTTCATTTGGTATGAGAACTAGTTTGTGATCCAAGCCTTTGGCCATATCATGATTTTTAATCATAATCCTAGGAAGTCCCTAAATTTATGGTCTTTGACCAAGTAAAAAAAAAGTCAAAAGAAGAAAAAAAAGGAAACAAAATACAACAAAAAAATCAAAGAAAAAAACAAGTTAAAAAAGAAAATATAAAAGTAAAAAAAAAGGGTAAAAGTGAAACCACACGTGGTTTCTTAAAGTGGGTTTGGGTTTGAATATAAAAGTGCATAATAATAACTACTAAGAAGCAAGTGAGATTTGAACTTAGGTGGGGGAAGGTAACACTCATTCCTCCCAACCACCCAATCTACTAAAATTTTACAAACTTAAGGGAAACAAATTTATAAAGTACATAATAATTGCTACTAAGAAGCAAGTGAGATTTGAACTTAGGTGGGGAAGGTAACAATCATTCCTACCAACCACCTAATCTACAAGAAGTACTTATCAACCTTCAAAAAGAAAAAAGAAAAAAATATTATTATTATTATTACTACTACTTAATAATTGTATTAAGTACAATTATTAAATTACAAAAGTAAAGAAAATCAAGACAAAATCGAAGAAGACAAGAAGTCAGTCAAAAGGAAAACCAACTATCGCCAAAGAACACCAGAGGTCAGGAATGATGGCAAAGCCTAAATCATAATTGCAGTCCCAACTACAAGTAGCAATTCACAAAATATTTGACATGATGAAGCTGGATATTTCTAAGGAATTAATGAGTAAAAAATATACCAATCAGAATCTACAAAACCAAAAAATCATGAAATATGCAGTTGAGAATAACAAAGAAATAAAACGATTAAACAAAATCATCAAGGACAAAGATGACAAAATCATGCAAATTCAAACAAAAGTAAGATGCCAAGAAGCAGAGAATTGCCTCCTTCAGCAACAGATTGAGGAACTCCAGCAAAAAGAGGAAGACTCAAAAAAAAGCGCACAAGTTGGAAATTACAAAAGTCTATAACACATTAACAAGTAAAACTGAAGAAATATATTGATTAATAAATCATAATAAATTATTAGTTAAGAAGATCAATAAGTTAAAGAGTACCAAGAAGGCAGACAACTCGAATGAATACATCGAAGGAAAAGTCCTGGAAAAACAAGAAGAAAATCAATGACTTCTAAATCTTAATCAAGAACTAGAGAAAGAAATCGAGAAGTTAAAAGAGGACAAAAATTCTCAAGATGAAATGTTCGAGAAGATTTAGATTAAAAACAGTCTACTGGAGAACAAAATAGCGCAAATCCAGAGAGAAGCATCCAGACTCTCCGTAAAACAAAGTCAAGTCGAGGAAGTGAAGGCAGTCCTCGCCGTTGTTAAAAATGAATAAAAACAAACAACACATACGCCTTACAGACATCCCAATTATAATCCTCATTTTGACCAATGACAAGGTCAAAATGAGCATTCACAAAAGAGTTATGTTGACAAGCAAACAGTTCAACATACTAAGCAACAATTGAGACAACCTATTTCCCAAAACAATCTTAGAGGTCCAATCAAAATAGATCTAAGATGTACCACAACAGATACGATGCGACAATTCTCTTGGGGAATCCGTAACTCGTATCGTTTTATCTCATCAAGTGTTGCAAAGGATCCAGAGATGACAGTTCAAGCAAATCAAACGTTGCTGTCAATGAAGCTTTGAGGACAAAGCTTCCTTTAAGGGGAAGGTAGTGTAATAAACTTAAATAATAACAACGAACAATAATAATAATAATAATAATAATAATAAACATCAACATATGTATGTATGTATGTATGTATGTATATGTATATATATAAACTAAATAATAATAATTAATAGTCTTTACGAAAAGACATGACTCTTAATGAAAGGGTATTCCGCCAAAATATAAATAGCAAACCCCCAACTGAAACTTATCACTTATCTATCAATTTATTAATATATATTTGTCCTATTAATGGCTTATCGAATATTCCAAGTGTTCTGGTAATATTGATTGTGTGAAGTGAATAAATATTCGCATCAGTACTGACCATGAACAAGAGATCGACTCGAACACTTATCTGAATGGGAGCTCGAACACGAACACTTATATGCACCAGTGCAGGCATTGGTGTTGTGTGTACTTAAAGTCTGGAGGGATCTGCATACAAAAGAAGGAATGGACTTGTTGTTGATGTGTATGTACAACGATGTATAGATTGAAATAAAAAACAAAACAATACACAAGTCTTCGCCAAGAAACATGTTATATTGAATACTTTACATTGTTGTACTGGTTGAAAGGGTTATGGTTTCCCTTGAGGTGGACGCAGTCTCCATGTCCTATTATGCTTATGATATTCACCTTGTGGATATTGATTTCCCCCTAAAATGAAGCCATCGTTTCTAACAGGATTCATGCTTTTCTAATATTATTCCTGAAAACACAATAAGAATTACCCAGTTCTGTAATTTCCTTTTCCGCAAAGTTGTTTTCCAATTTCCTTTTCGGCAAAACCTATTGTTTTCTTTATGTCTCTATTATAACTCAAAACTCAATTAAATATGAATTGACATCCCATAGTACCAAAAGGGTTAATGCATCATTGAAGGTCAGTCCATTGGATTGTAACCGTTTGTCAACTCTATTTTGAATTATGTGTACCCATTTGTTGCTAAGCACAAGCTCGTAAGGCTCATTTCATGGAAGTATGAACACATAATCCACCTGTGTGAGTGAGCTTTTGAGCTTTTATTTATAGTATCTAAATTTAATAATCTATTATTATTATTATTATTATTATTATATATCTTAGAATAATAATAATATTAATATTAAAACTCCATTTTAGTGAGAGGAGACACCTAAAATCCAGCCATTTTAAAATGATGATGATGATGATGGTTATTTTTAAAGGGTTCTCTGACCAACAAAATAATAATAAGAAGAATATAAATGAATTTACAACCATGTATCTACTCAACGAGTGAACTCTAAGCCTTGTCATGGAGACTTACAATATACTTTACTTAGACTAAAAATATTTAATTTTTTAAGCTATTTATATAGTGTGTCGGCAATTTTGCCCATATTTAGAGTAAGTTAATTTTATCCCATGGAATTTGGGTGAATCAATTTAGGATAATTAAAAATTGGGGAAACTTTTTTTTTTTGGCAGGGGCGGGGGACTACTAAGCATTTTATATAGTTTGTGGACAATTTTGGCCATATTTAGAGTATGATAATTTTATCCCATGAAATTTTAGTGAATCAGTTCAGGAAAAAAAGAAATTGGCCAATCATTTTTGGGAAAAACCCTTAAAATTAGCCTATGGGTTAAAATTTAGCTCCTAAAGTTTTCCTTGTTATCCACCTATTATGGGAGTAAAAATTATGTTTCCTTGTTATTCATTAGAATCAAAGAAAACATATGTTATACATACTCAAAGAACCAAAAATGTGGATAGATGCCACTTAGTTGAGGAGTTATTCAAAAGTGTCAACGTATGAAAAAACTAAATCACCACCTTATTTCTACATGTTCCTTTAAAATATATTATTATTTTGGCACTCAAAAATTAAAATACAAACTATAAATCTTGTCATGTCCCCAATTAAATAATTTTCAAATAAGACGATTTGCAAATAATGTTTCACCAACCTATTAGTTACCTAGGTTGAAATGGAGACATAAATTTTGTAATACGGGGCTATGGGACCCAAAAGGACTTTAGTTTACCATGTTCACATTTAATGGGTCGCATAAATGATAAAGTCTAAGAAAATAATGTGGCATGGGTTCATGAAGACATTTGGAAGCTTGTGGAGCCTTTGGGTGACTATATTCCCCGCACACTTGGCATGATATTCATCCAAATTCGAACAAATGGGTAATGTAACATTATTGGATGGTTATGTGGTTTCAAATATCATATAATGATCCAAGTAATTAGAATTGGTAAAGAAGTGTAACTCCCATGGAAGATCAATAAACTAGAAGACAAGGTGTGCCACTTGGAAGGAGACTCTATGCACTCTATGGCAACAAATGATGGAAGATTCTATGACAAGTATGACAAATTTAGACCTGATTGCTGACATGTGACAAATATGACATGTCAAGGCTAAAAATATACACCAAGAAGTCAAATTTGGGAGTTATAGGCATCCATTTGAATTGGGGAAAGAATTGGAGCATGAAGAGGAAGACAATTGTCATGAGAGTTACTAAACTACTGAGATGAGTTGGAGGAAGCTCATGTGTAATGTCCCCATTTTAAATAATTGCATAGCAGGAAGATTCCATCAATCCTACTAGTTCCCTAGGTTGGGTGGAAACATTGGAAAGTTAATAAGGGAGCTAATAAATGGTGTTTAGACACTAGAAGGAATAAATATTTATTTAATGGATTTAATTAAATGAATGCAAGTGAAAAATGAAATGGCTATGGAGAATGGAGAATGGAGACACATGGAGACTATGGGGCCCACTCAAGCTAGAATTCCTATGTTAAATGGCATCCTCCTCTTGCAATCTCGAATGTATGGGGAGCCTGGTGTTTTTGGATGGATTATAAGGTTAATATACTTGTCCATATACTTCATAGGTAGAATTTTGAGATGAATTGTAACTTACATGTGGAGAGGAAGAGCCAAATGGGAGTTTCATGGACACTTGGCTAGATTCCCCTTACATTTATGACATTTATGACACCAATGATGGATATTCTATGACAGTTATGACACAAGTTAGATCTGAAGGTTGACGTCTGACATATATGACTTGTTAGGTCAAAATATACCATCCAATAGAGTTCTCATGTGAGTTTGGGAAGCTCAATGGGCTCCTACTTAAATTTGGGGAAGGTGGGAGGCTAGGAAAGAGGGGACACATGTCCATTCATGAGCACATACCCTAATTCGACTTGGATTGAGTTCGTGGATGGTTTGGGAACCTTAGAAGGATAAGGAATTTTATAAAATATAGGAAACAACCAAGAGAAGGGAATTTTGATTATTTGTGAAATTTCTTGTTGTGAAGAGAGAGATCTAGTTGATGACTAGTTCATGCCTTAGCCAATTTCGAGGGTGAAAGATTCCCATCCTAGTTGGTGTGTGGAGAGGCCACTCAGGTATTTCAAGGAGATTCAATGGATTCCTAGTTATAGGTGCAAGCTACAGAAGCTCGTGGACACATCAAATTTCAGCTTGTTCTTCCTCTCATCTCAAGTTTTATCACCATATTTCAGCTCCATGGAGTAAAGCGCACTTGGTGAGATATTCATCTATTTCAGGGAGATCCTCTTGATCTAGTATTTTGTATTTTGATGTAAATTATCTTTTCTTTAATTTTAGAAATATCTCAGGTCGAAAGGCCAAGAAATATCATGTATTATTGCTCAATAATGAAGAAACAGTGCCATTTCCCCACTACCTTGTTGTAAACTCTTGTAATCTTAATGAATTCGAATGGATGTGTAAATTATTGATGATTTATGAATGAATGGACTGTAATTAAATCATATTATGGGTTTCATGTTCAGTAACTAATAATTTTTGGCCATTGGGTCGAATTGCATAACCATTGGAGCAAACTACACCTCATTTCCCCAAGGGTCCAAAACTAGTTTTTTATATCTGATTGAAAGAAGCGATAGCATCCATGGGTGGTTGATTGGTTATGCATATGAGTCTCTTATAATGTATTCTACACATCCCCTGCTTAAATTTCAGAATTTTAGTGGTTTTCTACACATTTGGGAAGCCATTTCTACCACTTACCTGGGGGGGATTTGAGCCCAAAATTGCCAATAAAATCCTCTATCTTGTTCAGAATTTAGTACAGACTTGCAGAAGTGTTTGGAGGGCCATAATAAATCCATGAACATAATAATTAAGTTATTATATCATTCATACACCTTCTCTAAATTTTTGGAAGCAATTGGGCAGATTTGGAGACCAAGACACTAAAACTAGTCAAGAGCCAAAATTGTGAAAAATTTGGAAAATTTGGCATTTTGGTAAAAAAATTCAAAAAGGGTCATTACAAGTGGTATCAGAGCATGATCTTGGAACTTGATATGGTATGATATTTATGAGGAGAATAATTCAGGGACCACCATTATATATTGAAACCCAAAAGTGCTTTTGTTGAAGAGGAAACTATGGCTAGGGATAAAAAGGGAACCTCATATGATGGTGAGGAGCTTATAAAAATTATGGAACCTATATTTGAAGACATGACTAAGAATATTATGAAAGGATTAGAATTATTGGCTATCCAAATTTGAGGAAAATATATTGATTTTAAGAAAATCAAGGGGGAAAATGCATCAGCTTGCTTGAAGGAGCAAAAGGAGGAGACCCATGAACCACCTAGTTCTGAAATAGGTGAAGTGGAAGAAGTAGTACATGAACAGGATTGAAATTCACTCCCAAGTGACTTTGAAAAATATGAGGATACATCACATGAGTGTGAAGAAGTTTCTATTGAAAATGCTAAAGATGAACTTGAAGAGATCCAAACACTTGATGTGGTGGAAGAGGAACTTGAATTGTCTCTTGATGAAGGTTATGCAATTTTTAAAGAAGAGCATGATTCCTCTACATTGGAACAAATATATGAAAAAGGTTTCACACTTTTGATGGAGATTCATGATACTACCCATAGGGATACTTCCCATGATGAAACTTTTGCACTTATTGATCGATTGGGTGAGTTAGATCATTCTCCTACATCCTACAATTCCATGTTTTGCAGCATTAGTCTCAATGAAGTATGGGTGAAAGGGTTCTTTTTTATGGTGCCACATGAGGAGTATGGAACTCCTATATTTACTTATTATGATGACATGGTTGGAGCACATTATTACTCAAATTTGTAGCAGCATCCTTTGTTACTTTATGATGATACCCATCTACATGGATGCACCTATGATATGCATTTTAGTCACTTGAAGACTCATGGTTTCTCTTGCTCAACACTTGGTTCATTTGATGTTGGAGGAACTTCATCCAACACTGGGGTGAATAGATTTATGATTGGAGAACATTTTTGTTTCCAGCCACATACTTTGTTATATATTTACGATCCTTTCATTCATGGATGTATGGGTGAGACTTCTTTGAGTCATTTGAAGTCTCCTTGTTTCTCTTGCTCATTATTTGGTTGAGATTTTAGTGGAGATCATTCATTCACTTCTTGGATGAAAGAATACATGGCTGAATATTTTGATGCATATCACATCCTTTTGGAGCAGAATTATAGGACATGGGATTTTCACCTATGTCTTTGGACCAGATTTCATTGGTCACTTGAAGCTTGTATGCACTTGGAAAATGGTGGTCTACTTACTTGGAGGTATAAGCACTTGCATGAATTTTTTATGAGGCACCTCCTTGATGTACTTTTTTATCATCATTGTTATGTACTTTGGTGATATATATTATGTACTCATGATGTTTGGAAGAATGCATACAAGAAAATGGGATCCAAAAATTCTCTTTCCAAATGGTATGGGTTGGAGAGCACTCTTAATTGTTGGAGTGCAATACAAGCAACAACTAGATATTGTGTTGAAAACTTTGCAAGAACAGTCTTTGTATGCTAAGATGTCTAAATGTGAATTTGGGACGAAAGAACTATTATATCTTGGGCACATTATTGGGCAAGATGGAGTGAAATTGCACATGGAAAATATCACGGCTATCTTATGATGGCCATCACCAAAAAACATTACAGAAGTAAGAGGCTTCATTGGAATATGTACATACTACAGGAAGTTTGTGAAAAGGTTCTCCAATTTGACTTCTCCACTCATTGATTTGACTAAGAAGGATGCTTTAAAGTGGAATGAATAGGCTGAAAAGGCCTTCCAAAAAATGAAAGAGGTAATGAGTAGTTGTCCCATACTTGCATTACCTGGTTTTTCTAAGCCTTTTGTTGTTGAATGTGATGCCTCGGGTGGAGGAGTATGGGCTGTCCTAAAGCAAGGAAAACACCCTATAGCCTTTAAGAGCAGAAAATTGCAGCCTCATGAAAAGATTTACTCCATATGTGACAAATATATGTTGGCCATCACGCATGCCTTGGCCAAATTTCGACAATACTTGGTAGGCAACAAGTTTGTGGTGAAAACTGACCACAATAGTTTAAGACATTTCCTTACCCAAAAGGATCTAAATGAAAGGAAACAAAAGTGGGTAAGCAAGATCCAAGCTTATGATTTTGATATTTAATATGTGAAAGGAAAGAATAACATTGTAGTAGATGCATTATCTCGAAGACCTTCTTTTTCTCTCATGGACATTGCTAAAAATTGGAAAGACATGCTACTAGTTGAATATGCCAAAGATAAGTTTGCGTGTGATGTATTAGATGGACTCATGAGAGATGATAACTACATAATTTTGAATGGGCTGATATACTATAAGGGTAGAATTTATTTGGTTCGAGTTTTAAAGCTTAAGTACAAAGTTTTGCAGGAAGCACATGATTCCCCACTAGCAGGCCATCCGGGGATCTTCAAAACCTATAGGCAACTAAGGCAAAGGTTCTATTGGAAGGGGATGAAGGAAGATGTTCAGAAGCATGTGAATGAATGTAAGGTATGTCAGCAAAACAAATCAAAACTCACACACTCAGCTAGTTTATTACAACCATTGCCCATTCTAGAGAAAAAATGGGACAATATATCGATGGATTTCATCACCGGTTTGCCCAAATATTTGGGCAAGGATTGCATATATGTGGTAGTGGATAGATTTAATAAGTTTTCTCATTTCTTTGTTGTTACATCCTCTTTTAGTGCTGCATAAATGGATGACCTTTTTTCCAAAGAAATCTTTAGATTGCATGGGCTCCCCAAAAGCATTGTAAGTGATAGAGATGGTAGATTCATGAGTGATTTTTGGCAAGAAATTTTCAAATTGGTGGGAACTCAATTGACTCCAAGTACAAGCTACCGTTCCCAAACTGATGGACAAACAGAGAGGGTGAATAAATGGTTGGAAGGGTACCTCTAGAACTATGTGGGAGAATAGCAAAATGGCTACACTTGGCTGAGTTTTGCTACAACACCACATTTCACATGTCAATAGGGATGTATCCTTTCAGAGAATTATATGGTTATGATGCACTTACATTTTCTGATATGATATTTGGTGATATTAGAGCTCCAAAAGCTAAATATTGGGTGGAAGAAAGCCAAGAAATTTTAAAGCTTTTAAAAGACAATTTGCAGGTTGCCCAAAACCAGCAAAAACAATATGCAGACAAACATAGAGAGGAAAGGACCTTTAAAATTGATTATTTAGTGTATTTTAGGTTGCAACCATACAAACAAACATCTCTCAAAAGGAATGGAGTAGAAAAGCTAAATCCAAGATACTATGGGCCCTACAAGGTAATCCGGAAGATTGGAGAAGTAGCATATGAGTTGGAACTTTAGGAAGGGAGTAAAATTCATAATGTATTTCATGTTTCATGTCTCAAGAAAGCTATTGGCCAGAAAATTGTCATTTCATATACACTCCCTCCTTTGGATGATGAAGGACAGCTCACACTTATTCCGGAAAAGGTTTTGAAGACAAGAGAAAGAAGATTGAGGAGCAGAACAATTAAAGAATACTTGATGTAGTGGAACAATCTACCAAGTGAAGATGCCACATGGGAAGAGGAGAATATTTTTCAGAATACAAATCTGAAATTGCTTGAGGATAAGCAATATTGGGTGGGGAGGACTGTAATGTCCCCATTTTAAATAATTGCATAGCAGGAAAATTCCATCAATCATACTAGTTCCCTAGGTTGGGTGGAAACATTGGAAAGTTATTAAGGGAGATAATAAATGGTGTTTAGACATTAGAAGGAATAAATATTTATTTAATGGATTTAATTAAATGAATGAAAGTGAAAAATGAAATGGCTATGGAGAATGGAGACACATGGAGACTATGGGGCCCACTCAAGCTAGAATTCCTATGTTAAATGGCATCCTCCTCTTGCAATCTCGAATCTATGGGAAGCCTAATGTTTTTGGATGGATTATAAGGTTAATATAATTGTCCATATACTTAATAGGTCGAATTTGGGATGAATTGTAACTTACATGGGGAGAGGAAGATCCAAATGGGAGTTTCATGGACACTTGGCTAGATTCCCCTTACATTTATGACATCTATGACACCAATGATGGAGATTTTATGACAGTTATGAAACAATTCAGATAAGAAGGCTGAAATATGACATATATGACATGTCAAGTTGAAATATACCATCCAATAAATCTCTCATGTGAGTTTGGGAAGCTCAATGGGCTCCTACTCAAATTTGGGGAAGGTGGAAGGCTAGGAAAGAGGGGACACATGTCAATTCATGAGCACACACCCTAATTCGACTTGGATTGAGTTTGTGGATGGATTGGGAACCTTAGAAGGCTAAGTAATTTTATAAAATACAGGAAGCAACCAAGAGAAGGGCCTTTTGATCATTTGTGAAATTTCTTGTTGTGAAGAGAGAGAGCTAGTGGATGACTATTTCATGCCTTACCCAAATTTTCGAGGGTGAAAGATTCCCATCCTAGTTGGTGTTGGGAGAGGCCACTCAGATCTTTCAAGGAGATTCAATGGATTCTTATTTATAGGTTCAAGCTAGACCAGCTCGTGGACACATCAAATTTCATCTTGTTCTTCCTCTCATCTCAACTTTTCTCACCATATTTCAGCTCCATGGAGTAAAGCGCACTTGGTGAGATATTCGTCTATTTGAGGGAGATTCTCTTACTCCAGTATTTTGTATTCTGATGTAAATGCTCTGTTATTTAAGTTCATAAATATCTCAGGTATAAAGGCCAAGAAATATCATGTATTATTGCTCAATAATGAAGAAACAATGCCATTTCCCCACTACCTTGTTGTAAACTCTTGTAATCTTGATGAATTCGAATGGATGTATAAACTATTGATAATTTATGAATGAATGGAATATTATTAAAGAATATTTTGGGTTTCATGTTTAGTAACTAATAATTTGTGGTCATTGGGTCGAATTGCATAACCATTGGAGCAAACTACGCCTCATTTCCCCAAGGGTCCAAAACTAGTTTTTTTATATCTGATTGAAAGAAGTGATAACGGCCATGGGAGGTCGATTGGTTATGCATAAGAGTCTCTGATAATGTATTCTACACATAACATACTTCAATTTAAGAATTTGAGTTGGTTGTTGCACATTTGGGAAGCCATTTCTACCACTTACCTGGGGGGGATTTGAGCCCAAAATTGCCAATAAAATCCTCTATCTTGTTCAGAATTTAGTATAGACTTGTAGAAGTGTTTGGAGGGCCATAATACATCCCTAGACATAATAATTAAGTTATTATATCATTCATACACCTTATCTGAATATTTGGAAGCAATTGGGCGGATTTGGAGGCCAAGACACTAAACCTAGTCAAGAGCCAAAATTGTGAAAAAAATGGAAAATTGGGCAATTTGATAAAAAAATTAAAAAAGGGTCATTACATCATGGAGGTAAATTTGACCTTAGGAGGCCTCATGAATTTAATAAAAGGATGACATGAGGAATTAGAATATTAGAAGATTAGGAATCACTGAAAAATACCATTCATTCCCAAGTTAGCTAAATAAACAATTAGGAAATCATGTGGTGACCTTGGTGGAATAGAGCCCAGTTTTTAAGTACTTTAGAAAAAATGTAAAACTTAATTTGTTGTGTGCATTTAATAAAAGGATGACAGGAGGAATTAGAATATTAGAATATTAGGAATTAGCGAAAAATACCATTCATTCCCAAGTTAGCTAAATAAACAATTAGGAAATCATGTGGTGACCTTGGTGGAATAAAGCCCAGTTTTTAAGTACTTTAGAAAAAATGTAAAACTTAATTTGTCACGTGCATTATCTGCCTGCAATCTCTTCTACATGCATCCTCTTCATGTACTGTCAGTGTGCATATTCTACGTGCCTTACCATACTTATTTGTTGCTAGTTGGGAGGATTTCAAAAATTAATTGTGAACAAACTAGTTACTTTCAGCTTTGAAGCAAGACAACTTTAGTCGCAGTCGAAACATAGGCATCCTGTAAAATGTCAACAGTGAGTGAAATAAGGGGTTCCCATGTTGAATGGTTCACTATGAAGAAATTAAAAGAGAGTGTTGATAAATGAACTGACAGAAGCACGTGGACAACATGCATGGTTGATACCCTTAAAAGAGCAGGAGTGCACGATTTTGTTTATGGGTAGTTCGATTTCAACAATGAAGAGATAAATGATGTGATTTCTAATTTTGATGATGGCAACATGAAATTGGTGATTTTTGGGAGGATTGTTTCTTTAAACCTTGATTTGATTTCCAAAGTCACCAAAATTCCATGCAGAGGCAGACTAATGTTGACCTCTTGGAAAACCCCTAAGCTAGAAAAGAATGAGATGGCCAAAAAAATATGTGGGGAAAACACATATGTTCCTAGGAATGGTTTAAGAATGCAAGATGTTCCCCCAATACTATACAAAACCCTGATTCTAATTGTCCTTAAGGACAATTTTGAATAACCACAAGCAAGATATTTTGGGAGAATACATGAAGCTAGTCATTCACTGGGTTGATGACATGCCCATAAATGTCCCTCATCTATTGGCTAAGAAATTGCAATTTGCACTACAGGAGAGAAAAATAAGAGATTGAAGTTTGGTTACCCTAGAGCACTTAAAAAATTATTGAATTATATCAACTCGGTGTCGTACGATTGACTAGTTGTAAAAAAACATACATCAGAAGGCCTAAAGTGAAGAAATGAAGAAGTTCCTCGAGAGCCTCCAAAGAACAATGTGGAAGGAGTTATTGGTCCCTCAACTTCACAAGTACATGAAGAGGCTATGGAGAACTATTTAGAAGGTATGAGAATCGACATTGGTTCCACAAACTGTGAATATCATATTGTTGTCTCACTTTTGGAAAGATTACATGGAGGTGAAATGACATAAAATCATAGGCATGATTTGGAGGGTTGTGTAGATTATGAACATGAACACAATGATGATGATACAATATAAAATCATAGACAAGTTGTTTTTAGATTGTGGACAGCAGCTCAGTGGTGATGATATTCCTTCTTGTGTAGAGATTCCATTTGATAGGGTTGAACCTCTAAAGTTTGCACTTCAACAAATTACCTCTAACATATTTGATTCAACTGCTCCAAAATATTATTTTGATGATGGATTTGTTTTCTCGCTTTTTGATAAGATGTTGCATTTAAAAGAATTAGTTTCCATGGAGGAGGTTGACTCTATAAAGAGTTGTGACATATGCACAACTAAGGATATGCAAATTATTGCTATGTTACATAATATTGCAATGTTACATAAAACATTTGTGGAAATTGGAGAAAAAGCAAGACGTACAATAGAAAGCAAAGACATATTTATTGAAGGTATGTCTAAGGAAGTAGATATAATTTTACATGATAATAATAACAAATATGAGAGTTCCATTAAAAGTCTTCAATCTTTGACTAAAGGATATGAAGAGACCATACAACCTCTTCAAGATGAGCTGAAAAGGCGGCCTAAGGTTTTGAATGTACCACCGATAGAAATTATGGTGGGTGAGGACTTGAGAAGCAAAACTAATGAATGCACTAAAGCTCACAGAAGAATTCATTGAATGTTTAAATGCTCAATTTGAATAGAGATTCAGAGAATAGTACAAGAAACATCAAGCCGAGATTAAGGAATATAAGAAAAAAGTGGGAAAAAAATGAAGAAAATGATTAGTAAAAAAGATCAAAAGTTGAAATACAAATATATTGAGAGGATTGTTGTAAAAGTGTATGCAAAAAAATATAAAAGAGGAAAAGGATATGAAAGGTACGATAAGCTTGCACACCAATAGTCCTTAATACAATATAAGAGGTCATTACAAATATGAGAGAAGACAGTGGATGATGCTATTGCAACAATACAATATGGTGGAAAGGACAAAAAGCGGTTACTTAAGTTAAATGTCTCCTTAAAAATGCGAGAGAATACCTTGATGGATTTTATTGCAACAATGAGTGATGGAGGCAAAATTTTCATCGCAACAAGAATGTTGGAAACATTGCAGAAGGAGGTAACTCATAAAGATGTCGAGATTAAAAAGCTTAAGCATAAAATATTGGAGAACAGGCAAGTACAACATTTGGGATGCGAAAGTGAGTTAAAATAACTGAAATATCAAAGTATCACTTTGCATATGCCTGTACTTCAACAAGTGTCCCTTTTGCATACTTCAGATGATGTAGAAATGAGGGCACAACAGTTGGAGACAAAGGCAGAGCATCTTAGGAAACAATTAGCTCAAGTTGAATATGAACTAAAAAATACAAAGCATGATCTTGATAAAGAACAAAAGGAAATCAAGGAGAAGTATAAGAAAAACGTGGATAGCTTGAAGAAGTACATTGATGAAGCGAATAACCAAAGATCCAATGCACAACTTTATATGAAGAAAGGCAAAGACCTAGAAGAAAAACTACGTGCATTTCCTACAACTTTTGAAGAAACGAGAGCCTTTTACACATTTATGCAAGTGAGACTCTACCGACTTGTCTTCTTCTCAAGAGGAGGGTTTCCAGAAACCTCCCAAGCGGCATAGAGCTCTCGAATAACATTTTTCTTGCAATATATGTTCCCTTTGTAAATACATTTGAAGGTTTAATACATATGTCACGTGTTCGTATTTCTCAAGAATGTATGTTTTTTTATCGAGTTGATGTGAATGATATTTTTTTTCTTTTCCATCAGAAAACAAATGTAATATGAATTCCAACATTTATTACATTTCCAAAATGTGGTTATAAAGAGAGAGTGTGAATCATCCACATGTAACACATTTCCAAAATGTGGTTATAAAGAGAGAGTGTGAATCATCCACATGTAACACATTTCCAAAATTTGGTTATAAAAACAGAGTATGAATCATACACATGTAACATAAATGTAACTTGATTAGATGTTGATTTCAACTTTTGGCCTCGTGTATGCTTCTATTATGCTTGCAACTATTGTTATCTTATCTGAACTCATAGAAGACTTAATTAAACTTCAAAAAATTTAGTGATCAACCTTCTTTGTTGTTCTTAGACACATGAGATGTAGAGGATAAAAACACTTGAACTCTATATTTTCCAGCAGTAGTGCCTTTAGAGGGCATGTTGTATTAGATGGCGGGCATTTTAGAAGTACGATAAGTTATTACAAAACCTTGCGTAGTGCCAACTTCTTCCTCTGTTGCAGGCATAACTTATGTGTCACCCACCTTATCAAATCATAATCCATGATGTGCCATGTAAACATTTCATTTCCCATCATCATTTTTCTGGGTGGAAATTTATCAATCCAAGGCAAACATCTTTCATAAATGTGGTGTGCATTTTTAGTGTGTTGGTGGGCATTTTTGTGACCTTCTACAAAACTGTCCAAAATTATCCAATAGGCCTATTTGGCATACCCATATTTTGCATGTGTGATCGACAGATGGAAAACTAAGGATATGGATAGATGGAAAACATCTAGATAACATATTCATACCATTGGGTAGATTTATTGACATAAATAGAACATATGTCATGCATTTGAAAATAGCATTTTAAATCCATGTTTTAACACTTAGAAAAATATGCCAAAGACTTGCTCCACTAAAGTGAATTTTAATTTTTACCAAACTTGGAAATAATAAGCTTCCACAGTATGGGGGACAACATGCTAACTCCATCCATGCCAATTTCATCTTCTGCAACCTCATCCTCTATCATGGGCGTGCATTTTACTGGAATAGTGAAAATCATGCTAGAGGGCACTCTCAGAGGCTGTTTGGACAATCCAATCATATGGCTATATGAACAAACCAACAGTCCCCATGCCTATAGCCTTAGATGTTTTTTTATCATTAAACACTAAGAGCTAGCATGCATTTTCCTATATCCACTTAGACTAATTTTCCAAGAATTAGTTAAATTCCTGCACTTAGCCAAATTGCCATACTCTTACACAAAGTCATTTGTAAAGCCTATGGTGTATGGATGATAAAGCAAACTTCTTGAACTGAAGGCATTTCCATATTGTGTACTAAAGAAGATAAAACAAAATAAGAATTTATATGAAAAAAATATTTTCTAGCATGCTCAAACATCAAAATTTATTTCTTATGAAATGACAAAATAATGCCCTCCAAATTGGATATTTATACTCAAAATAATAAAACTATCTTATTTCCTATCCCTTGGAGATATCATTTAGGTTCTTACCAACTGAGGACATCATCTTCTACTTTCCCTAACAACGCAACAATTCAACCACATCCTGTATGATGGGGCTTTGTCTTGATTGAACACTCTGCCTACTTAAGTCAAGCCATAGGCAAGCTGCAATCATTCCTTGTTTTTTTATTTGTTTTAAAGTGTCATCCACACTATGAGAACCTTGATTTGGCTTTCCTTTCCCATCACTTTTTGAAGAAGAAATACATTTATTTAACTCTCATGTATCACAAACCTAGATCCATATTGAAATAGATACATTATTCAACAAAATAACTGCATTTTAGGAAGAAATGCAGCCAGAAAGAAATCCTTTATGATGTCAAGATAACAATATTGCAAAATTGTTACCATTACATTAGAAATTGAGAAGAGTTAAAAGAACCTACTTTCAAAATCACTCAAAGAATTATTCACTTCATTTTATACTTTATACTTTCCATGGTATGGGGGACAACATGTTGACTCCATCTATGTCAATCTCATCCTCTACAAACCTCATCCTCTATCCTGGGTGTGCATTTTATTGGAACAGTGCAAATCATACCAGAGGGCACTTTTGGCAGACCAATAGCTCCAATCTTAGAGATTGTTTGGACAATCCAATCATATGGTTATATGAAAAAACTAACATTCTCCATGCCTATAGCCTCAGATGATTTTTATCATTAAACACTGAGAGTTGGAGTGCATTTTCCTTGATCCACTTCGACTAATTTTCCAACACTTGGTCAAATTCCTACACTTAGCCAAATCGCCATACTATTACACAATGTCATTTGTAAATCCTATGGTGTATTGTTGATAAATAAAACTTCTTGAACTAAAGGCACTGCCATATTGTGTACTAAAGAAGATAAAACAAAATAAGAATTTATATGAAAACAAATATTTTCTAGCATGCTCAAACATCCAAAGTTATTTCTTACGAAATGACAAAATAGTTCCTTGCAAATTGGATATTTACACTCAAAATAAAAGCTACAAAATAATAAAACCATCTTATTTCCTATCCATTGGAGATATCACTTAAGTTATTGCCAACTGAGGACATCATTTTCTATTTTCCCTAACAACACGACAATTCCAACCACATCATGTATGATGGATAGTTGTCTTGATTGAACACTACGCCTAATTAAGTCAAGCTATAGGCCAACTATAGTCGCTCCATGCCTTTTGATTTCTTATAAAGTATCATCTACACTATAAGAGCCTTGATTTGGTATTCCTTTCCCGTCACTTTTTGTAGAAGAAATACATTTATTTAGCTCTCATGTATCAGAAAACCCAAATCCATATTGAAATAGATACATCATTCAACAAAAAAACTGCATTTAAGGAAGAAATGCAACAAGAAAGGGAGCCTTTGTGATGTCAAGATAACAAGATTGTAAAATTGTTACCACTACATTAGAAACTGCGAAGCGTTAAAATAACTTACTTTCTAAGTCACTCAGAGAATTATTTACTTAATTTTTCTACTTTATACTTTCCATAGTATGGGGGACAAGATGCCGACTCCATCCATGTCAACATTATGGTGAGCATTTTTCTAAGCCATCTTTTACGTATTTACACTCTGTTTTTACATAACAAGATTGATATTTTAACCAATGTTTTAAAATATGACCTGCCTATGTATACGTGCCAATGCAAGTCAATAATTCTATCAAGATTAAGTCAATATACATAAAAAAGTATATTAAGGCATTCCTCATACAATTCAATGCATTTGATCATCTTCTTCATCCAAGTCCACATCTGAATCATCTAATCCAGATTCAACATTGAAAGGATCGATTAATTTCCATATCATCATCATCATCGATCGATGTCAGTTTTGATACTCACGTTATCGTCGATATCATCTTCATGAACATTGCCAGCTACATCATATGCCGCATCCAATTCTTCGACATCTTCCTATAGAACACGATAATCTAACTCAAGGGGGCATGCATGTTCCAATATCTTTCATATCCGTCAAATATTCTATTGGTATATAAGTTCATTGCATATCTGAAGACAATCGTGGTCAAATAAAAATAATGAAAGTTTTAAAGGTAATATCTGACGACCCTTTCAATTTTGTCAGATTTTGTCGGACGACTTTGTCAGATTTTGGGTCCAGATGTTGTAGTGATAAATTAAGGACTTGTAATTCCTTGTGATCCCTTGTTCTTCTTATTCCCGTGTCTTTTGGAAATCTGCTTGAAAGAATCCTGCTCTACTTCATTGTTTCAATTTTGAATATGCTTTGGAGAATTTCTTGAGCTCTTACATTTCTTTGGACATTGTCCATATCTTGTTAAAATATTGTAACTTTGGAAGATATTATAGTTGTACTAATTGTATTCCTCCTTCGAAAGTTGTCACTAATGTAATTGGTCATGTAAGAGTCATTAAAATATTCAAGGAAAACCTCCAAATGTAAGTCGGGTCAATAGTATCCTTGAGTCATTATAATAAATATTATTTTGGTGTCCTACTAGTCAAGTCGGCCCAGTTAGGGTTATGGTCAAGTTAAGAGTCAAATATAAATAGGGAGGCGCCTCCTTCATTTGTACTCACTTTCACTCAAGCTAGTCTGCAAGAGGAAGAAGAAGAAGTGCACCAGAAAGAGAGAATAGAAGTTGTCTTGGGGTTTTACGTTGTTTTGGTTGAGTTATATCCTGAGGAAGTTTTGTTGGGTTTTCTCCCCCATGAGGTTTTCCCAGGATAAATCTGTGTTCTCTTGTGCGACTGTAATTATTGCTCTTTCAGTGACCCTGCCATTGTAATTTGTTTCAGAATATCATCTAAGCAATTAAGAAAACTTAACATGGTATCAAAGCCACCCTGAAAGGAGACATTGTAAAACTAGGGTTTATTGTTCCGAACAATTCCCTCGACAGATCAACCACAAAATATGGTTCACTCAACTCGCCCTAGGAGGGTGCATCTTTTTGTGAAACCATAGTTGAATTCTGAGAAGCTTCATTTTTGGGCCCGACACTATTACTGGGAAGAACTAGGGCTTCAATTTTCTTGAGGTTCCATCATCAATCTCAGAAAAAGCAAGATATAGTCTAGCTCGCCTTGGGGAGGCACATCTTTTCTACCACTCAACTCTATAAGTGATTCCATCTGGAAAATTAGTGTTTTGCCATCAAACCCTAGGTCATCCCAAAGGAGGTCAGCTAGGAACAATCTTCTCCAAGTAAGTATTGTTTCTTCTATTTCTATTTGAGGTTCTCATTCTGTTAAAGATGACAAACAATACCAAGCTGGATGAGAAGCTTGAGGGTGTTGAGAACTTCAGAGCATGGAAGTACCAGATCATGCTCATCCTAGAAGAGAATGACCTAGAAGGATTCATAAGAAGATGAAGTTAAGGCCAAGCACAAGAAGGATATGATCAACACTAAAAGAATCATAGCTGACTCCATTAAAGATAACTTTATCTCTCAAGTATCTTCAAGGAGAACACCAAAGGAAATGTTTGATGCACTATCCAACCTATTTGAAGGAAGAAACATTAGCAAGAAGATGACTTTGATAAATCAACTCAAAGGTGTAAAGGATCATAAGTCAGAAACCATGCACTCATACTTCACAAGAGTATCCCAGATCAAGCAGCAGCTGGAAGCTATTAGTGACATGATAGAAGATGCAAAGTTTGTAATGACCACCCTGAATGGTCTTCCCAAAGATTGGGAATCTTTTATTTGAGGAATATGCTCCAGAAGAAAGTTAACCAAGTTTTGAAATTTATGAGAAGAACGTATTCAAGAAGAAGACAGAATAACGGTTAGAAAAGAGAAACTAAATGAAAGTGAAGATCAAACCCTACCAATCCATACCAAAGGTAAGCACAAGAGGAAGAGTTATGATCGTCCTCCCAAGAAAGTGCAAGGGTTTAAGAAGAATAAGAAGTTCAAGAAAGACTTCTTGGGTTACGAATGCTTCACTTGTTACAAGATGGGACACATCTCCATAAACTACCCCATGAGGAAAAATCAACTCAAGAAGAACAACAAAATATTCCAGGCCCATGCAGCTGAAGACAATGATCAAGAAGAAGAAGAAAGAACTAAAGAAGATGAAGATTCCTGTGAAGAATATTTTTTAATCTCAGCACTCACAAGTCCAGTCTCACCTGGTAATGATACTTGGCTAGTAGATAGTGGTGCCTCCAGGCACATGGCATGTCACAAGGATTCACTCTCTTGTATTGAACATAAGGATTCTCCACACAAAGTAATGCTTAGAGATGATTACCAATATCCCATCAAAGGGATGGGAGAAGTCTCTTATAAGTTGGACTCAGGAAAGCCCATGAAGATGAAGGATGTCTTGTATGTCCCAAGACTAAAGAAAAATCTCCTTTCTATCTTGACATTAGATAATAAAGGTTTTAGAGTTGCTTCTGTAGATGGTGAAGTTCTTATGTGGACAAAGGGAAAATCTATAGATGATGCAGTAATGATTGGAGTTGAAGAAGGAGGACTCTACATATTAAAGGGACGTGTAGACTCAACCTCGATGACTAGCACCATAAGACAATGTGAGTTATGGCTCACAATACTTGCTCATGTACATTACAAATCATTTCCAATTATGAGCAAGGTGGTGACATGTTTGCCATAAATTCAGATAAACCATGAAGGAGTGTGCAAAGGATGTGCACAAGGAAAGAATACCAAGAAACCTTATCCAAGCAGAAACAATAAATCAAAAGGGATTCTAGACATTGTTCACTCATATGTATGTGGACCAATGCACACTTCTTCATTAAGCGGGTATGTTTACTATGCTTCCTTCATAGATGACTACTCTCGCAAAACTTGGATCTATTTCTTGAAGAAGAAGGATGAAGTGTTTGAGAAATTTAAGGAGTTTAAGGCTCTTGTAGAAAACCTCTTTGAAAAGAGGACCAAAGACTTAAGATCAGATAATGGAGGAGAATTTACATCAAGTGAATTCACAACGAGAATTGCAAATAACATGGGATTCAGAGGGATCTCACCATTCGCCATAATCCACAACAAAACGGTGTGGCAGAAAGGAAGAATATATCTATAATGGAAGCTGTAAAATCCATGATCCATGATCAAGATCTACCTATGTACCTATGGGCAGAAGCAACTAAAACAACAATATATATGCAGTATAGAATCTCGCACAATGCCCTTGGGAATGAGACTCCATAAGAGGTGTTTACCAAAGAAAATCCTAAAGTCTTTCACCTAAAAATATTTGGTTGTCCAGTATACATACACATTCCCAAAGAGAAAAGATCAAAGTTGGATCCTTCAGGAAAGAAGGGATTGTTTGTAGGATATAGCGAGCAATCAAAAGCTTACAGAATCTATATCCCAGGATACCGTCAAATTGAGCTAAGTAGAGATGCTACTTTTGACGAAGATGCAACTTTCAAAAAAATAAGGAAAGACAAGGAGGTCGAAGAGGAGCATGAAAATCCTAGAGCTGCAGGAGTTTCTCAACCAATCAGAAATGAGGAGGTAGAACAGATACATGAGGACCATGACATGACATAACCTCATAGACCTGAATAATTTCTTAGTGATATGATGTCACACAAAAGAAGGCCTTCTTGGGCATGAGAAGTAATTGAAGAAGTAGAAAGACATGGTGTCCTAGAAGGAACCATAAGAGAAAGAAAGAAGCTAAAAACATACCCCAATTACGTGGCTTTGATGTGGAACCTCGTTGACAAAGAACCTACATGCTTTGAAGAAGCAATAAAGCAAAAGGAATGGGTAGATGCCATGGTCTATGAATACCAAACCATTATAAAGAATAATTTATGGAAAGTAGTCCCAAGACCAAAGAACAAGTCAATAGTATCTTTGAAATGGATCTACAAAACAAATCATTCGGCAGATGACAGTATAGAGAAGTACAAGGCAATATTCGTAGCTCGCGGGTTCTCTCAGAAAGAAGGAATCGACTATGAGGAAACCTTTTCACCAGTAGCAAGGTACACCTCAATTAGAACCATCCTTTCCTTGGCATCCAAGATGAAGTAAAAGTTACATTAGATGTATGTAAAGACAACTTTCCTAAATGGAGTAATAGAAGAAGAATTATACATTGAACAACAGCAAGGTTTTGAGATAGGTAATAAGAAAAATCATGTATGCAGACTTAAGAAGGCATTATATGGGCTGAAGCAAGCCCCCAGTGCATGGTATGGAAGAATTGATGGTTTCATGATGAGTTTGGGCTTTGCAAAGAGTAAAGCAGATTCCAACCTCCACTATAAAGTTGAGGATGATGGGATTATGATATTACTACTATATGTAAATGATTTATTTTTTACAGTTGAAGACAAGCCCATCAACAAATGCAAGAAGAAGCTCATTGCAAAATTTAAGATGAAAGGCCTTGGAATGATGCACTACTTTTTAGGTCTTGAAGTATGGCAATATCTAGACGAGATTTTTCTAAACCAAGGAAAATACGCAGTAGATATCCTAAAGAGATTTGGGATGATGGATTGTAAGGCTATGACTACTCCGATGACAAGAAATTTGAAGCTCTTGAATGATGATTCTTCGGAGATAGTGGATGTTACCTTATATAGACAGATTATTGGTTCACTAATGTACTTAACCAATACAAGGCATGATATATGTTTTTTTGTAAACACTTTAAGTTAGTATACGGTGAATCCCATACATATTCACTTAGTAGGAGCAAAACATGTGATGAGGTACCTAAAGGAGACTTTAGATTATGGTCTCGGATATGCATCAGATGGCAAGATCATATTACATGGATTTATAGATTCACATTGGGTAGGAAGTGCCAAAGACAGAAACATAACTTCAAGATGTTGTTTTAGTTTGGGATCATGCATGATCTCATGGTTCATTAGAAAATAGTCTAGTATTGCACTCAACAGGGCAAAAGTTGAATACATAACAACATGTTTAGCTTGTAACGAAGCAATATAGATTCACATGATGTTGGCAGGATTATCCGATACGGAGGTGGATATGACTGATCTCCATTGCGGTAATCAGAGTTGTATTAAGGTGACATAAAGCCCGATGTTTCATGATAAGTCGAAACATATCAAAATTAGATATCATTACATTTGGGATATGGTGCAGAAGGGAGCTGTAAAGCTCAAATATGTTCCTACAGAGGAACAAGTGGTAGATATATTGACTAAGCCTCTATCTCGTGTAAAGTTTGAATACTTTCGAGACAAGCTTGGTGTAGTCCAAAAGGACCACCCTCGAAAGATAGAGTAGAAGAGGTAGAAGGCTTTATGTTGTAGTGATGTGGTAGCTCAGTCTAGGGTAGGGTATGTCTGGCTAGGCTTGTTGGCCCGAAAGGGTTAGTAAGGTAGATGAGGCCTATTGATCCTAGGGGAATTAGTATGTCTGGATAGGCTTGTTTGGCCTGAAAGGGTTAGTAGGCTAGACAAGACTTGTTTGGTCCCCAGGGAGATCCATCTGTCTGACTACCTTTGTTGGTTGTTGGCTAGAAAGGGTTAGTAAGTCAGACAAACACCCTAGTGGATCTACCAGAGAACCCACCGTGATGTTGCCCCAGAAGGCCAAAGGGAAAGAGGTGGTTTCAGTATTCCTATAATGATGAGGTAGGTTCAATATTCTCATACTGATGTTCATGAGGTAGGTTGAGTATTTTCATACTAATGTTGATGAGGTAGATTTAGTATTTTCATACTTACGTAGATGAGGTAGATTCAATATTTTCATACTGATGTTGATGAGGTAGTTTCAGTATTTTCATACTGATGATTGATGCGATAGATTTAGTATTCTCATACTGATGATGATGAGGTAGTTTCAATATTTTCATACTGATGTTATTGCGACAGGTTCAATACATTCATATTTATGATTAATGAGTTGGTTTCAGTACTTTACTGATTGTACAAGTAATGATCTAACATTTATTTGTGGATGATGAGGTTTTAGCACTAACATGCTAATGATGATGTTGTTGTTACTTTAGTATCCACATACATATGTTGCAGAAGAAGATTCGGTATCCACATACTGATGTGACATAAGAAGATTCAGTATCCACATACTGATGTGTCAGAAGAAGATTCAGTATCCACATACTAATATGGAGGAAGATGATTGAGTATTCACACACTGATATGATAGAAGATGATTCAGTATCCACATACCGATGTTGCAGAAGAAGATTTAGTATCCACATACTAATGTGACAAAAGAATATTCAATATCCACAGACTGATAGTGCAAAAGAAAACTCAGTATCCACATATTGATATTGTAGAAGAAGACTCAGTGTCCACATACTGATATTGCAAAAGAAAGAAGTATCCACGTACCTATGATGCAAAAGGAGATTCAATATCCACTTACTAATATTGCAGAAGATGATCCAGTATTCTCATACTAATATTGATGATGAAGATGTATGATGTTGTTCCAAAACTTCCTATGACATATAGAGACTCACCAATAAGATGTACAGTGGTGGTAGTGGTTGTTGCTGGTATATAATACCTTCCTAGTTAAGAGGGAGTGTTAAAATATTGTAACTTCGGAAGATATTATAGTTGTACTAATTGTATTCCTCTTTCAAGAGTTGTCATTGATGTAATTGGTCATGTAAGAGTCATTGAAAGAATCAATGTAAACCTCCACATGTAAGTTGGGTCAATAGTACCCTTGGGTCATTATAATTAATACTATTTTGGTGTCCTACCAGTAAAGTCAACCCTGTCAGTTAGACAAGTTGGTCCAGTTAGGGTTTAGGTCAAGTCAAGAGTCAAATATAAATAGGGAGGCACCTTATTCATTTGTACTCACTTTCACTTAAGCTAATCTACAAGAGGAAGAAGAAAAAGTGTGCTACAAAGAGAGAGAATAAGTTGTCTTAGGGTTTTACACTGTTTTGGTTGAGTTCTATACTGAGGAAGTTTTGTTGGGTTTTCTCCCCCACGAGGGTATCCTAGGATAAATATTTTGTGTTTTCTTGTGTGACTGTACTTGTTGTTATTTCAAGGATTGTAACACCCCGTTTTGACATTTCCACCTGAACTACTATTATATGTTGTATTGTTTGATTGTGAGACCTCGTCGGTTTGACGACACTGTGGACATATGGTTCTATTATTTTGCCGATATATATGTGTGTGTGTGTGATGATAGTATTATGGTTGGTAGTC